>CM021106.1:186824349-187096047 GCA_007115665.2 Sequoiadendron giganteum
GATCTTCTTACTTTTCTAATTCTAGAGGTAGGATTTCCTACATATAGAATGTAATATTTGATACATTTTCACAAGTTTCACGATAACTAGATAGATATAAAATAGACAAGACACAAAGTAAAACACTGTAGAACAATATTGTGAAACACCATGTACTCATCAATACTAGGGATGTCCTCATATGACCAAGTAAATATATCAAGATGAGAATGTACCAAACTAGAATATGTCTTAGATTCTCCTAAAGAAAGGAACTTTCCATTAATCACCTTCTCAGAAGACTTAGGATCCATGAGAACATCAGTAGTATTTCCTTTGAGGAGAGTAGTCTTTAGGATTGGAAATAGGAACATCATCATCCACATTAGATGAAGGACCCCTATCATCAAGACTCACAATGAATTCTCCAAAATATGCTCATTTGTTCAAGTGATACGAGAATCATCATTTATGGTGATAAGAAGGTAAGTGAGAGTAGACACCTAAGAATTATTCTAGAACTTCCTCTAAAGAGAAAAAATCTAGAGGAAATTTGTTAGTTTCTACTTTACTTTCAATCAGTTTGGAGTGAACTAGATTGAGAGGTTAAACAAAAATCATGTTGACAATCCACCAAGGTTTTTTCCTAGATTGGTCATGAAAGTAGCCAAGCCCCAAGTTATGCTTATGAGGTATACATTTTGTACAGATTTGAATTCCTTGTTTGTTACACCCACAACCCATACATCCATAACCATATTTAGAAATAAGTTTGAAGCTAGGGTCGTAACGTGTTTGTAAATCCTAAGAAGGAGGAGGATCTACATAAAGAGCATCATTCCAACAATAGGGATCATAATCCTCTATGGGATTGCAGACATCCTTCTTAACATGACTACAAACATTATCCTCTTTAATAAAAGAATGCTTATCTTTCTTAGTACGGCCACAGTTGTTCTCTTTGATAGGAGCTTGATTTTTTTTCTTAGTGGGAGGACAACCAACTTTCTTGACAAAGGTATATGAAACCATTGCAATGTCAAGGGGGATAGGGTTGAATTTATACTCTTCAATGTAAAACTTAGAAAATTCCAAGGACCCCCAATCATTACCAAGACATGTGTTTGATTCAGAAGAAGAATTAGAATGGGTAGACTTAGGATTCTCCACTTTGGGGTGATCTTATTTAGGGACATTTGTATTAGTAGCAGCCTTAAAAGAAATCCCTACCAAAGAGGATGCAAATGCATTAGAAGATAATGACGGAATGCAATTTTTAAGGGTAGAAGCAACTGAGAACTGACCAGCAGTTTCCATTTCACAAAGGTGTATAGAATTAGGGTCATCCTTGATTGTTGGCAAAAAAAATTATGCATTGATGTAAAGTAGAAGTTATGACCCCTAAAGCGTGAATCCAGGGTCTTCCAAAGAGAATGTTGTAAGGTAAAGGACCTGCCATAATATAAACCAAGGTGCGTACGATAATGGGTTCCAACCTCAAAGGAAAGATTATTGTGCCTAGTGCTTAACATCCATCATTATTGAATCCATGAATATACAAAGAAGAAGTAGCAGGAGAAGAAGAATCAATTTTAATCTTAGGTAATAGATCAATGCTACATATGTTGAAATCTAAACTGGTTTCAATGAGGGAATATCTAATACTGATACTATTAATGTTAACTATAATCATTAAAGGATCTGTTTACTTTTGTACTTTTAGAGGTAGGAGTTCCTACAGATAGAATGTAATATTCAATGAATCTGTACGAGTATGACGATAACTAGATAGATATAAAATAGACAAGACACAAAGTAAAACACCATAGAACAATATTGTGAAACACCATGTACTCATCAATACAAGGCATGTCCTCATATGACCTAGTGAATATATGAAGATGAGAATGTAACAAATCAAAATGTGTCTTAGATTCTTCTAAAGAAAGGAACTTTCCATTAATTGCCTTCTCAAAAGACTTAGGATCCATAGAACATTGGCAGTATCTCCTTTGAGGAGATTAGTCTTCAGGATTGGAAATAGGAACATCATCATCCACATTAGATAAAGGACCCTTCTCATCAAGACTCACAATGAATTCTCCAAAATATGCTCATTTGTTCAAGTGATAAAAGAATCATCGTTTATGATGATAAGAAGGTAAGTGAGAGTAGACACCTAAGAATTATTCTAGCACTTCCTCCAAAGAGAACATCTAGAGGAACTTTATTAGTTTCTACTTTACTTTCAATCACTTTGGGGTGAACTAGATTGAGAGGTTCAACAAAAATTATGTTGACACTCCACCAAGGTTTTCACCTAGATTGTTCATGAAAGCAGCCAAGCCCCAAGTTATGCTTATGAGGTATACATTCTATAGGGACTTGAAAGCATTGTTTGTTACACCCACAACCCTGACATCCATAGCCATGTTTAGAAATAAGTTTGAAGTTAGGGTCGTAGCGTGTTTGTAAATCCTAAGAAGGGGAGGATTTACATAAAGAGCATCATTCCAGCAAAAGGGATCATACTCCTATATGGGATTGCAATAATCCTTCTTGACAAGACTACAAACAATATCCTCTTTAATAGAAGCATGCTTATCTTCCTTAGTAGGGCCACAGTTGTTATCTTTGACAGGATCTTGATTGTTTTTCTTAGTGGGAGGACAACCAACTTTCTTGATAGACGTATATGAAACCATTGAAATGTCAAGGTGGATAGGGTTTAATTTATACTCTTCAATGTAAAACTTAGAAAATAACAACCCCAATCATCACCAAGACATGTGTTTGATTCAGAAGAAGAATTAGAATGGGTAGACTTAGGATTCTCCACTTTGGGGTGATCTGATTTAGGGAGATTTGTCTTAGTAGAAGCCTTCAAAGAAAGCCCTACCAAAGAGGATGCAAATGCATTAGAAGATAACAATGGAATGCAATTTTTAAGGGTAGAAGCAACTAAGAACTGACCAATAGTTTCCATTTCACAAAGGTGTATAGCATTAGGTTCATCCTTGATTGTTAGCAAAAAAAATTAGACAATGATGTAAAGTAGAAGTTATGACCCCCAAAGTGTGAATATGGAGTCTTCTGAAGAGAATTTTGTAAGGTAAAGGACCTGCCATAACATAAACCAAGGTGGGTATGATAATGGGTTCCAACCTCAAAGGCAAGATTATTGTGCCTAGTGCTTAACAACCATCATTATCAAATCCATGAATATACAAAGAAGAAGTAGCAAGAGAAGATGAATAAATTTTAATCTTAGGTAATAGATCAATGCTACATATGTTAATATCTAAACTGGTTTCAATGAGGGCATATCTAATACCGATATTATTAATGTTAACTATAATCATTAAAGGATCTGCTTACTTTTGTACTTCTAGAGGTAGGATTTCCTATAGATAGAATGTAATATTTGATGAATCTGCATGAATATGAGCCATCGACACATTAACATTCATTAGCCTAGTAGAAGAAGGCAAGGGAATCTTTTGCAAAGCTTCCTGAAGTATTCCTTGATAAACCGAAGCAGACTGAAGAAAATCCCATAGTGAGATCTTGGCAAGAGTAACACAAAGTTGCTTGATAAGATCGTAATCACTAGGTGCTTTAGCCATAGGTTTAGGTGTTGGAGGAAGATTTGGTTGAGAAGGTCGTAGAGAAGTAGGAACATAAGAAATTTTATTCAAATTTTGTTGATTCTTTCTAGTGTTGTATATATGAGGAGCTACCTCATTGTAAGAGGGTGTTGTAGCTTTTAAGAATCTCATGTTGATATAGAATCACAAGAAAATAAGAAGCAACAAACAAAGATTCAATTCTACAAATGAGACAAGAATCTCCACAATCAGAGAACAAATTCAAACATTGACATTAAAAGTTGCAAGTAAAAGCTGCAAACTTATATTTACAATCTATTCCTAGAAGGAGGATGTGTCGTTAGAATAAGGGGATTAATCAAATAGTAAACTAACACACCGATAAGACATTATATTAAAGAAATCTAATTAAAGAAAATAAATGCAAACTCTAACACCTTCTTCAAAGTCATCCCATCGTCCTCTCTCTCCAAGGATTTGATTAAAGGTGTTGGCTCTCAATTGTGTAAGCAACAGCTTGTTGAAATGGCAACTTAGGAGAATGAGATTATTTGAAATGCTTGTGCATGACTAAATGATTTAAGTTATGAAAACTGAAAAGCTATGATGCTTTGATGTTGATAATATTGAAATGCAACTATAATAACTACGTATGAAATCTAAGATTCGAGGTGTCCTTTCAACTCACAAGAGGGTTGTATTTATAGATTTTTGAGGGCAAGAATCTAGTTGGTGAGGATCAACAGTTGAGATCAAGAAGTTGAAAAAAAGATAGAAGGTTAAGAGAAAGATAGAAGATGTTTCCATAATTTAAATAAATAATATTTAATTATGTGTGAGAGATGATAAAACCGCTTTAATTAAATATAAAAATACTTAATTAAATATGAGAGGAAGAAAGTTTCTAATTAAATATTTAAAATATTTAATTATGGAGGAAAGAAAGCTTTCAATTAAATATTTTTAGAATATTTAATTATGTGGAAAAGAATAAAGAATAAGAAAGAAAGCGTTTAATAACATATTGGAAATATTTAATTATGGAGAAAAGAACAATGTCATTTAAATTTAGAATTTAAATTTGTAATAATTAATATAAATAAATTATGGAATTTATTTAATTAATTAAGAGGAAGATAGCAATAATTAAATAAATTTATTTATTTAATTAAATTAGAAGAATTGGAAAAATGAACAATATAAATAAATAATTAAATTTGTTTATATGTAGATGACTTAGGAATATTAATTAAATAATTCATACTTAATTAATTAACAAGTTTGATTAACCATGACCATTTTTAGATGTGTACATTTTGCCCCTCTTTGAAGTGATGTGTTTTACGCATTGCTTCAAAGAATTTTGCCCCATAATTTTTAGGAATTGTCGATGCTATATGCTCCCTCGAGAGATAAATTGCCTGATGAAAGAATCAGAATGATTTTCGGAGGAAAATTAGTGATTTAGCTCTCGAAATAGTGCTCTGTTTTGCAAAAATTTGAATATTTTCACACTTTTACCCCTTTAAAAGGTGAAAAAGGTGAAAAGTCATTGTCCTTTGAACAATAACATTTGGTGATTTTCAGAGCTCTAAGAGGTGAAAATAAGATGCTGATCTATTATGAGCACCACAGATTCGAGCGAGCCCACTGGTATCAGAGACCAGCTGCATATGGACCTCCGGTAAGTCGACCTGATCCTCTTCATAAAAAATTTTGATGATTTTTTGCATTTTTTGGTAATTTTTAGATTTTTCATGTTTCGTTTTAGCGCATACGAGCCATAGTATGGCACATAGGGTAGATAAAGTCACACATCTAGTTTAGCACATAGGGATGAAATAGTCATGCATAGAGTAGAATGGCACATAGGGTACCTATAGTAACGCATACAGGAATGCTACCTACATAGGATGCTAGATTGGCGCATAAGGTAAATAGTGCATAGGATGATTGATTTGGTGCATATGGCAGATAGAGTCATGCATTGATGTATTTTGCGCATGGTAGCTCTATTTTAGTGCATCCATGGTGTAAAGTGGTGCATACAAGATTTAGCGCATTGAAGGCTTGTTTTGGCGCATCCATGGATTTTGCTCGATTTTGAAATTTGAAGAAACTGTGATGATGTTTGATGATTGTTGCTAGATTAGATAGATGATTTTATGATTTTGAATAACATCAAGAATAGATTAGATTGATTTGAGAAACTTGTCTTTGTGCTTGAAGAACAAATAAGATTGATAGATTTGCTTTCCCGATTGAAATTCAAATAGATAGATATTTAGTCGTGTTGACTGTTAAATTTGTTTCCATGCTATATGAAAAACAAATAGTAGATGAAATGATTGATAAATTTGCTTTCATACGATATGAAAAAAAAATAAGTGTTGATCTAGATTGAGCTTGCTTGATGTACTAATTGATTTTTCTTTTGATGTACTGATTGGATTAGAGATTGCTTGCTGATTGATTTGTGATGATTGCTTGATGATGTTGTAAAGGAGGAATTTAACCTCCTCCACATTAGATAGAGATTTCCCCGTACGTGGGAGATGATTCTGTGATTGTCACAGGACAATTTGGGGTTGATAGACCAGTGTGGTTTGAGTTCATTGTTGAGGATCCCACAGTATCGGGTCAACAGGGGGCTATTGACCATGTTGGCTGAGAGATGGCACAACGAGCACAACACTTTTCATCTACCGACAGGAGAGATCACGGTGATGCCGGAGGACATGTACAAGATTTTGGGTATTCCGGTAGTTGGGGAGCTTGTGATCTATGATCACAAGGAGATTGGAGGGACCGATGCTTTGAGACAAGTCTTCCAGGATCCTCATGTCAGCAGGTATGAGATTGCCCTGAAGGATATGGTGTTGAGTTATGCCCCACTTCCATCAGTGTTAGTAGGTATGATCAGTGGTTTCCTTTGTCCTGATCATAAGGCAAAGGGACTATCAGTTGGGTGGGGTAGGATCCTAGAGGATATGCTTCTCCATGGGACTAGATATGCATGGGGATCATGTATGCTTGCAAATCTATACCACGATCTTCACCAAGTCATGTACACAAATGGGAAGAGTCTCTCTTATGGAGTTACTCTTCTTCAGATATTTGCATGGGAGCACTTTGCCATTACGTAGCCCATTGATCGGAGGGATCGTCCTCTTGGGTTCCCATATGTCTATGCATACACAAGGCCACTTGTCCAACCAAGGCTAGGCAAGTTGGAGTATTGGCAATGTGTGTTAGATGATCTAGATACAGTCATCTGGAGACCGTACGTAGATTGTGATCCATGGGAGACAGATGATTTAGAGTTTCCCTATGTTACGAGATCTAGATATTTGATTGGGCGCACCCCATACATTATTGAGCGATTTTTGGTGATGAGAGTCTTGAGGCAGCTGGGGTTAGTACAAATGATGCCACAAGGTGTGGCACATTATGCTAGGTGCTGGGAGGATATACCAGAGTGGGGTCCTATTGTGACCATTGAGGCGGCTCGAGCAGAGTATTTGGAGTTGTAGCTAGCGCAATGGGCCATTCATCTGGAGGTTATAGATGCAGGGATGGCCGATAACTATGCGGCATACTTTTATACAAATCCCTTACCGAGGTTTACTAGTCCAAAGGAGCCTACCCCATTATTGGGAGGATCGATTATATAGTAAGGGTGAGGGTAGGCATAGGCAATGGTAGGGAAGCCATAGGGAGAGGCTCAGGCAAGTGCAGAGGATGTAGTGGTGATGGATATTGATGAGGAGGGGATGAGGAGGATGACTCTGGTAGCCAGGATGACAACAGTGATGACAGTGGGGATGATGAAGGTGGTGGGGGCAGAGGATAGAGATATTTCTTTGATGTGCCCTTCAGGATGAGGCCACGGACCTCGAGAGTGGTGGACCAGCCCAGTACGTCAGTGCCATGAATCATTATCAGGGCTCCCTCATAGGGACAGATTGATGTGTTGCAGGCAAAGGTTCAGACTTTGTGGAGTCAGTTGGCACAGGCTCAAGTGACGATCAGTCAGCTACAGGCACAGGTTGCACAACCACCACCTCCTAACCCACAGGTAGCGTAGCTTACGGCCGAGAGGGACAGCTTCATAGAGAGATATGTATAGGCTGAGGGAGTAGCCAAGAGACTTCTCAGGTCAGTGGAGAGCACCTCGATTGGAGAGGTTGTTGCAGAGGGACTAGAGATTGCTCGAGAGGTCGAGTATTATAGGATGAGGTATTTCGAGGCAGTACCACCCGAGAGGAGGATTACCTTCACACAATCGGGTATTCGGTCTTGGACCCATTCATGTAGTCACTCTAGGAGTGCTACCAGGAGTGTTGGTCAACCAATCAGATGAGAGGTCAGAGCTTCTGGGAGCAGAGATCCATCGAGACCCACTACCTCAGGAGGCAACAAGAGCCATGTGCCATGGCCAGATGCCCCTCAGTGATAAGCATTTTTGACATGTTTATTCCATTGTATTTGATATATCTTTTTGAAACATTTGATATCCTTGTATTCCTAGACATTTGTTTTGATGAGATTTATGAGATGCAGTGGTGATTCAATTATGCATGTGTTATGGATGATCTATGCTTATGTTATGGATGTATGTTTATTTCTATATGCTATGTTGTGTATGATTTTAATGATGTATGATGATGCAAATGATGATGTAAATAATTTTCTTTTATGTTATGTATGATAATGCAAGATGTGTTGTGATGAAAATGTTTCAAATATGATGTATGTATGATGCAATTGAAAATGATGTTCTTTTATGATGTATGTAATGAATGAAAGATGTAAGATGTAATGGTGAATTTTTTTAATTATGTGAAAATGATATGATGTAATGATGAATGATTTAAATGGAAATTTATGATGAAATGAGATGAATGAATAAAGGATATGATTTATGAAGATGTAATATTAAATGAATGAAATGCACGTGATATGAATAATAATGTAACATGATAATGATGATAATGATGTAAAGTGTAAATGAACATGATAACCTAAATGATGATGTGAAATGGATGATATGGATGCAATTTTAATATTAATGTAGATGATGTGAATCAAAAATTCACATGTAAATGTTATTGTTATGATAATAATAATGAATGATTTATGCACATGATATGAATATGATGAACTAATAATGAAATGATGATGCAAAATGTAAATGCAATAATAATGATACCCTAAATGAGTTTTGGTGAAATGATATGAGTAATGATAAAATGAGATGTAACAAATGTCCAGTCGTACTCAATCGTTGTCTGAAAAGATATTCAAGAATGTGGCCAACCCTCAAAAATCTATTTAAACAGCCCTCGAAGTGCAAATGAATTATGCAATACTAAAATGCAGTAATGAACTATTCTCCTTATTGCCATTTCGTGTTGTTCTTTGTTTTCATCATTGAGCCTTTTGATATGTTGAAAGTTAGTACAAGCATTAGAGGGTATGTTAGCACCAGTGATGACCTGAGTACTGCTTTCATGATGTTTGATATAGCAAATTAATACAAGCATCGAGGTATAATTGAACCAAGATGACCTAAGTATTGTCTGCATAAATAGACAAAAGTTAACCATTTTCCTATGCAAATTCTGAAATGTCATCAATGATACATTGTAGAGCATGTCCCACAACAAATTTGCACAATACTAATGATTAGCTTACAGACAGCAAACAAAGAAAAATCATACTTCTTCCTCATGATTCTAGTTCAGTACATCATTGAATCACTCCGAAGACATGATGTCATCAAATATCAAAACAACAATTGCAACTTATTGCTTTAAGTTTATCATTCATTTTATTCAGATTAAGATCATCCAATTTGTTCATTTGTTGAAACAGTTATGCAGCCTCATTGTAATTGGACAAGTTTGTTGTTTCCTGATACCTTGATTCTAGACACATGTTCTCGTTTGCCTGTTAGAAAAGCTCCAAGAAGCGAACTGCCCCCTAGTGACCTTGTATTTTGACCCTTGCTAGACACAACTACTGCTAAGGATAAGCCCAATTCATCAAGCCATGATGAGGTCCTTGTCATTTCCAGGAGATGATGCAATGTAAACCGTGATGGCGAGGCATGTGTGTGCTGCTGATGAAAACATGGATATGCAAAATGAGTCCTAATAGATGAGAGAGC
This sequence comes from Sequoiadendron giganteum, assembly GCA_007115665.2. NCBI lineage: Eukaryota > Viridiplantae > Streptophyta > Pinopsida > Cupressales > Cupressaceae > Sequoiadendron > Sequoiadendron giganteum. Next base: position 186,834,109 of record CM021106.1, read on the forward strand.
CAAATAAAATCACAAACAATTCTTGTTTGCCAGTTTTTCACCATTTGTTTTTATTGCACTTTTTCTTGATTTCCTGATTATTTTTTTTGCTATTACCAAGACGCTTGTTTTCCAGGTTTTCATCAAGGCAACGATTTTTTTCTTTTTTGATTTTTTTGTATTTTTGCTCTTTTTGATTTTTATGTATTTTTGCTCTTTTTGATTTTTTTTGTAATTTTTTCAGGACTTTTTATATTGTTTTTGATATTTTCTCAAGACTTTTTATATTGTTTTTGATATTTTCTCAGGTGTAGAACTTCTTCAAATGAATGTTGTTGGTTGGATCTTCGAACAGGTCCCTTTCTGCAGTTGACAACTGATATGCCCCCGATCCGTATGTTGCAATGATAACGAAAGGGCCCAACCAATTAGGTTCGAACTTGCCTTTATTTTCCCGATCCTGTTGATTACGAGGGTTTTCTTTAAGAACTAAGTCACCCACTTGAAAATTTCATGGTTTGACTCTGTGATTATAGTTGCGGGACATAGTTTGTTGATATCCCTTCAAATGATTAACTACAGTTTGACATCATTTGTCAAGCAGTTCCAGCTCTTGTAACCTTGATACTCTATAGTCTTCATCATTGATTAACCCTTTTAGTGATACTCGAAGTGAGGGAATCTCAACTTCTAGTGGTATAACAGCTTCTACTCCATAGACCAAAGCATAAGGGGTAGCTCCTATTGGTATGCGAATACTTATTCTGTATGCCCATAATGCTAGATTTAATTGGACATGCCAATCACGACCTGCGTCATTTACTGTCTTCTTCAAAATCTTCATAATTGTTTTGTTTGAAGCTTCAGCTTGACCATTCCCTTGTGGATAGTAAGGCATAGAGAATCTGTGTTGGATGCGGAATCTTTCACATAGCTCATCAACATCCTAATTTTTAAAGGATCTTCCATTGTCTGTGATAATGGAGTTGGGAATACCATATCGGCAGATGATATAGTTCAAAATGAATGAAGATATTTGTTTGCCAGTAAAAGTTGTGAGGGGAACAGCTTCAATCCATTTAGTGAAATACTCAGTGGCTGTAATGATGAATTTATGTCCATTTGAAGAGGATGGGTGTATCTTACCAACCAATTCCAATCCCCACTGAGCGAAAGGCCATGTTGTGGTGAAAGGTTGTAATTCCTGAGCAGGAGCATGAATGAGATTCCCATGAATCTGACATTTTGCACATTTCTTCACACAGATGAATGATTCCTTTTCCATGGTTGGCCAGTAATAACCCAATCGAACAAGTTTCTTTGCTAAGGTTAGTCCACTTGAGTGTGTCCCAAAAATTCCACCATGTACCTCTTGTAAGGCCTTTTCAGATTCATCGTGTTCGAGACATCTAAGGAGGGTACCATCTAGGCCACATCGATATAAGACGTCGGCAATTAAGGTGTAACGGGATGATTGACGGATGAAATTTCATTTCTGATTCCTAGACAAGTCTAAGGGTAAAATAGTATCCTTTAGGTAAGTGTAAATTTGGCCATATAAGGGAGAGTCAGAATTGGTTAAGTGGCAAATGACCTGAGTTTCAGGATTGTCATGGGCAGGAAAAAACAATTGTTCCACCAGGAAATCATACCGTGTTTGATTCTCTGTCAACTGAAGTAGAGAAGCGATTGTAGCCATAGCGTCTGGTGCTTTATTATCAATGCGCAGAATTTGTATGAACTTGATATTAACAAATTATTTTTTGAGATCGTCCACCATTCTTTTGTAAGGTATCAACTTGTCATCTTTAGTCTGATATTCGTCGTTGATTTGATTTATAACAAGTTGTGAATCACCAAAAACTTGAAGTTCTGTGATTTTCCAGTCTACTGCAATTATTATGCCAATTACTAATGCCTCATACTCGGCTATATTGTTTGTGCAAGGAAACATTAGCCCATAAGATTTTGGAATTGTATGTCCTTGAGGTGTAATAAAAAGAATCTCGGCTCCTGAACCATGTTGAGTGTAAGAACCATCAAAGTAGAGTGCCCAAGACTGTTGGATAGCTATTGTGAATACATCGGCATCAGGAAAGTCAACGTGTATGGGGTGTTCTGCTGGTAGTGGTGCTTTCACTAATTGATCTACAATTTCTTGTCCCTTGATAGCTTTTCGATCCATATAATGAATATCAAATTCGCTTAGGATCATAACCCATTTAGCCAACCTGCCAAGGTTGCCTTACTTAGAAGATATTTGAGTGGGTCAATCTTAGCCACAAGCTTTACTATATGAGTGAGCATGTAGTGTCGTAAATTTTGAGAAGTGAACACCACTACTAAACAAGATTTTTCAATGAAGGTATAATTAAGCTCGTGACTTGTCAGGGTTCGACTGATGTAATAAATTGCTCACTCTTTTCCTGAGTTGTCTTACTTTGCCAATAATGCTCCTAAAGACACTTTTGTGGCAGCAATATATAATATGAGAGGCGCACCTTGCACTGGTGGAATCAATACTGGTGGATTCATGAGATACTGCTTTATCTGATCAAATGTTGCTTCGCATTTGTGCTCCCACTTGAATGGAACATTCTTGTGTAAGAGATGTGTAAATGGTAAACTTTTATCCGCCAGTTGAGCAATGAATCTACGAATGGATTGTAACCGTCCCTGCAAAGAGCGTAGTTGACTAATGTTCCTTGGTGGTGGCATATCAAGAATTGCTTGTACCTTAGCTAGATCCACTTCAATTCCCTTTTTTGATTCAATGTAGCCTAATAACTTTCCAGATTTCACTCCAAAGACACATTTCTTTGGATTAAGTCTTACTTTGAATTGTTCCATTCTTTTGAAAATTTTAGATAAGATATCGATGTGTCCTTCTCTAGTGTTCGACTTGGTAAGAAGATCATCAACGTAATCCTCCATGAATGTATGCATCATATCATGAAAAATTATTGTCATTGCTCGTTGGTATGTAGCTCCTGCATTCTTCAGTCCAAATGGCATTATGTTTCAGCAATAGCTACCCCAAGGACATGTGAATGTTGTTTTATCCTGATCTTCTGGTGCAATCTTTATCTGGTTATATCCTGAAAATCCATCCATTGATGAGTACATTGCATGTTCAGTAGTCAAATCAACAATCTTTTCTATGTTTGGCAAGGGGAAGTCATCTTTGGGACATGCCTTGTTCAAATCCTTGAAATCTATAATCCTTTCGTCTGGCTTTGAAACAGGTACAATATTGGAGATCCATTCTGCATAGTCCATGGATCAGATGAATCCAACATCCAAAAGCTTCTTTAATTCCTCTTTAACCAATAATGCAACATGTGGATGCATTTTTCTAAGTTTTTTCTTTACGGGTTTTGCCCCCAGCATAATAGATAGATGATGCATGATGAGATCCAGATCTAATCCAGGCATATCTGTATAGGACCATGCAAAACATATTTGATTGTTCTCGATAAATTTTGTGAATCTAGGTACTTCCTCCTCTGTTAGAGATGCGGCCAATTGCAAGATTTTGGGCTGCTCTGTAGAACCTATGTTGAGTGCCTCTGTTGGTTCAATTAGAATAGAAGACCTTTCCTGATAATGCTCTAGAAGAGTTTCAAGTTTCCCATCCTCCGGTGCCTTTGAAAGGTTTTCACCTGGATATGCTTTTTATTTTTCTCTTTTCTTGATCTAATACTGCCTTTGTTAAGTTTTCACCATTAGATCTTTGTTTTACATTATTTATTTCATAGCTGAGAAACTTGGCACTTTCCTATCGAAGACTCTGATCTTGTGATTCCCTGGTGGAACTTGTTTCGGGTTGGGAAGACAAAGAAAGTTTATGATGGTTTCGTCATTGGGAAAATTTGGGACATCAATAGGTGCGATTTGTTCCCAATCAATGAGTTCGGGATGGACCAGAGGAAAGGGATCATTAGGATGACTAAGCTCACTGGCCATTAGGGTCATGATGTTATTGTTAACGTCATCCTAGGGGAGGTCTAGGATGGTATCTTCTTGTGAATGATTTGTCTCGCTTTGAATTGAATCGGTCTCACTTGAGTCATGATCGCTTTGTAGGATATAATCGAGCGGAGGCCTTGAGCTTTCCCCTTGTAAGAATGCAGGTGTGAATTTGTGTATGACATCCACCCTTTTCTCTAAGATGAAAGTATCATCAGAGAATTCATCCCATTCATATTCATTGGAGTCAGTGTCAGAATTATTTGCTTGAATTCTCAGAATTGATTCGGTTAACTCCTCTTTAGTCATTCTTTGTACCGCTTCTTCCTTTGTATCTTCACCATATCCTAACCCAGTTTTATCAGTTGGGTGCATTTTTTTTAGTTGGACAGGTTCAACAATACCTTCTTTCCTTTTCCCTATAGGGCCATTTCCTTCATAACCCATTTGTTGCATGATAGCATAACCTTTCCCATATTGTTCTGTGGGTAACTTGACATGTTGTACAGATTCTTCTTCATCTTTATAGAGCCAATCAAGGATAGCTCTATCTTCTGTTTCAGTTTCTTTGATGAATATCCCATTAAATTTGGTGATGGGAACTGAAGTTGATGCTAAGGTTGTTGTAGCCTGTTGTATGGATGTTGATGGTTGACCATGGGATCTTGGAGATAGGGGTAGATTAGAGAGAGATAAAGAATATTCTCCCACTCCATTATCTTTCAATTTTAGCTGGGTGTCAAAATTACTTATCATTTCACTTCCTTGTTCATTGTTCTTGGAGGTAGATATGGCCAAGGCCTCTCTATTGTGTGGGATGAGTGTGTCCTGAGTTTCTCTTAGGTTAGCGCAAGTTTGGCTGCTAATGTGATCAGCAAGTATTGTTACTTCTTGTCCATCATATGGAAACTTTAAGCATTGATGATAAGTAGATGGAACAGCTTGCATGTCATGGATCCATGGATGGCCCAAAAGTATGTTATAAGTTAGATCCCGATCTAGAACCTGACAAAAGGTATTCTTCATAACAGGTCCCACTCTAATTGGTAGCATGATGAGGCCTTTGGAAGTCCTTTCCTCATCATCATATGCCTTGATTGTAATTTTCCTTCGTGGATCTATAGATTTTGCTGAATATCCCAAAGCTAGGACCAATTTCAAAGTACAAATGTTTAATCCGGCTCCCCCATCTATGAAGACACGTCTAATGCGGGCTTTGTCAACCATGATCTCTAAGTAGAGTGATGAATTATGTGGATGGGTTATGGATGAGTCATCTTTTTTAGAAAAGGATAAACATGTGGATGAGGACAAGTGTCCCACCATGGCTTGAAATTTATTGATATCTAAATCAGGGGATATAGTTGTATCAACAAGGGCCTTTTCCAGAATGTCCTTATGTGCAAGTGATAACTTTAAAAGTTCCAAGATAGAAATTTGGGCTGATTTTTTTCGTAGTTGATCAACCAAATTGTATTGACTTGGAGGGAGAATTGCCGCTTTAGATGAGCTTCCTTTGACAATGATTTTGGCTTGTCCCCTTGTCGTAGCATTGACTTCTTGATATTCTTGCTTACCTTTGATTCAGATAGCGTTGATTTGAGGATCGTCAGTATAAATATGATTGATAATGTCATCATGGATGTAATTAACATTCTTGCCTTTGTCACCCAAAGATTCCCCTTTTTGATAATTAGGGAGAGGATCCTTGAATGCTTGATGGTCATTATTGGCATTATGTCCTTCAACCGTGATGGTATGGTTATCAATCAAATCCTGAACAATATTCTTTAGCCCTTGGCAATTGTTTGTCTTATGACCTTTGCACCTATGATAATCACAAAAGTGTGAGTCATTCCACGATGGTGGTTTAACTCGAGGCTCATAGTCTCTTTGTGGTGGCAATGTAATAGTGTTTTGATTCAATAACTCTTTGAGAATGGATTCCAAAGATTGGCCCAAGGGAGTGAAACTCCGTCGATCCGAAAAATATGAAGATCGGGGCACATTTGAATTTTGATTATTGCCAGAATTATTTCCATGATTATTAGTTGTGTTTCCTTGATTGGAAACATTGCCATGGGTACTAGAATTTCCAGCATTATTGCTACGTTGTACACCTGACACATTAAGGATGGTAGGCTTCGTATTCATGTTGTTAGCATCTACTACCCCATCATTCACAACATTTTTATTTCGAGTCCAAAATCGTGACTTTTCATTGTTGTTATTATGGTTGTTGTTGTTGTTGTATGAATGTGAACCCTCTTTATCGATTTTTAGAACTCCACGCTTGATCAAAGCACCTTCAATAGTAATCGCATTTTCAATCAATTTTTCAAATGATTGAGGACAGTGAAGGTTTAGCCTGTAACTCATCTCTTGATTAAGACTATCGATAAAGATCTCCATTTTTTTTGTTTCAGGAACAGGGCGAGAGTATCTAGCAAACATCCTTCTCCACCTTTGCAAAAATGTAGTGAAAGATTCCCCTACTTTTTGTTTCACCTTACAAAGATCAAGCATGGTTATCTAGTGTTGGATGTTGTAAGAGTATTGTGATATAAACTTGTTTATTAACTCTTCAAAGGTTTTGATGGGGGGAGTGATCTTTGAAAGCCACTCCATGGATTTTCCACCCAGACTTCGTGGAAACAATCACATTAAGTAGGTATCATCATGAGTGAATTCTAAGCTCATATTTCGAAAATCCCTCACATGTTCAATGGGGTCAGTTTTCCCATTATACCTATCAAATTTAGGGATTTCGTAATGTTTTGAAAAAGGAATCATTCGAAGACTCCTATCAAAAGGATAAGGACATATGTCATCCAAAACATACTTCTTTGTGGTACACCCTTGCATTTCTTTTATTTGCCCTTGTAATTCCTTGATTTATTGAGTAAGGGCACTAAAATCATTAGGAGGAGTTTCAGGATTTTCTTTAATCCCTTCTGTGTCAAAATCAGCAGGTAACTTAGCTCCTTGATTAGCTAATGAAATGAAATATCTTTCCTTGTTTCGTTTTAAAACTCTTTCCATAAGAGTATGGAATAAGGGATCTTGCTCGGCTTTTTGGAGCTTTTCTTCTGTTATTTCTTCAGTATGTGAATTATTACAGGGGATCTCTTCCCTCTCACTATTATCACCCATTTTCCTTACTGTACTTTCTCTTTCTTTTTCTATGTGCTTTTGAGATCTCGTGACAACAGGCATAAGCTTCACTCAATTTCTACTAACCTTGATCAAAAGAATGAAATAGTGCAATGTTGATGGATATGAAAGTCAGGATAGAATGAAGATTCTATGACTTAAAAGATTTTTTTAATCTTTAGCTCGTGATTCCCTGATTGGAAGGATGAAAATCCTATTTGCAGGAATCAAACCAAAGACCAAAATAAAGATGATTTTGCAATTTGTGAGGTTTGATCGCAACTTTGTAAAAAAGAGGGGTTTGATGGATGCCTAATGTGGTTGATTTTTCTATCGCAGAATTTGATTGGGACGAGTAGTGTACGTAATTGTAGGTTGGGGAATATAAGAAGGATGAATACGCTGACTGTGGTTGTGCCTTTGAGAAAGGGCTCTTCTTTGAAAGAAGGATTGTGATTATAAGGGTTCTACAGCATAATCATCAGTGAAACCTCTAATATAGTCGTGATATTAGTGAATAAAGGTCCTATATTCAAGCAAGACCTTTCAACTTTGGTATAGGAATTTCCTCTTCTTCAATAACTTCTTATAACCAAGGGATTTCTTTGGCTTTCTAATTTTTCTTTCTAGAGACTTCTTAGCAAAGGTTGTAGACTTCCAAACTCTGAGCATGGGAAAGACTAGATTGATATGACTTGATTTCTGAATGTCAAAAAATTACCTAGGCTCGGAAAATAGATGCGCCAAAACAGACTTCGTATGCACCAAAACAGATCACAGATGCACCGAAACAAAGCACAGATGCGCCAAAACAAAGCACAGATGCACCGAAACAGAGTAGCAATGCGCTGAAACAGAGCAGCAATGCACCAAAATAGAGCAGCAATGCACCGAAATAGAGCAGTAATGTGCCGAAACAGACCCGGGATGCACTAAATTATCCATTGACTTCTGAGATAGACATGTTTGGATAGTTTGATATTTTTGGATGATCTTAATCTGATTTAAATGTGAAAAACACAACATAGAGAAGCAGACAGTTGTTTTGTTAATCCTAAAATCTAAACAAAAAGTGTATGTTCTTGAGATTTTCACAGGTTTTGAACAAGATAAGCACTTCAGTCAAACTCACTCTTAATTTTTCAAATAGGTCATCATAGTAATCACAGCCCACAACTTAAAATTGCGTCAACTCACACAACCATGTCACCCCCTAGAGGGCGCTCATGTTTTTGTCTTTTCCAGGTGCGTACTCAAGGTGACAGAAGTGGATACCAAATCCCCTGAGCAAAAAATCTATGGCAACTATATGGTGAGTGTCTTGGGGGAAAATTCTTCCCTCCCCTTGCACTGTGATTAAAATGATGTTTGGTTACTGACTCGGTTGGCTTTCTACACTATGGTTCATAGTCAAGGTTTTCGTTCAGCGCGGCAATAGATAAACTCCCTCAGGAGACCTTCCAACCTTTAGAAAACATTCTTTGGGGATGGTTATCTTTGCTCACTGTCATCGAATTGTGGACTTTCCCTGAATTCGCTTTTGATTATAGTGGGTTGGAAAACCTGGCTTTGGTTGTTCCCACTTAGGTCGTTCCCATAGGATGAGTACTTTTTCCCACTACGGCAGGCCCTCTAAAGGATGTAATAAAGCATAAACATTGCATAAGAATAAAAAGGCAGTCTGGTATTCTAGTCACCCAGTTAAGGGGAGAGCATGTACCTATTGCCACAAACAAAGCAACCAATGTTCTTTTTAAAACACCAAATGACAATGATTTAAACTAAGTGAAGATGTTGCTTCACGATAGACATGGGGTTCATTTTAACTGCAAAAATAATGTGTGGTGACTACCCTAGGATTGATAGATTCTAGATTTTAAATTTCTATCCTAGGATTGGTTCATTTTGCCTTAAAAACAAAAATGAAAATTTGTGTTCCTCGGATGGCATCAGAATCAAAATTTATGTTACAAACCCTCTACATGTGCTAAGAAAAATTTTGTCCGCGGATGGCGTCGAAATCAAAATTTATGCTTTACAAACCTCCTGTATGCGCCAAAACAGGTCCCCAATGCGCCGAAACAGTTACTAGGTGCGTTGAAATATCAATACGGGATGCGTCGAAACAGTCCCTGAATGCGCCGAAACAGACTCGGGATGCGCCGAAACAGTCTCTGGATGCACCGAAACAGTGTCTGTATGCACCAAAAGAAAGATCGTATGCACCGAAGTGCAACTCCAATCCGTCACCTGTCAGAAAAATCTGCAATAAAAAGATTAAAACGGTGGGACGCCCCATGGTGGGCGCCAAAAATGTGTTGTTAGAAAATGTGAACTAATTAAATAGCAAACTACCACACCGATAAGACATTATATTAAAGAAATCTAATTAAAGAAAATGAATGCAAACTCTAATAACTTTCTTCAAATTCATCCCATCGTCCTCTATCTCCAAGAATTTGATTAAAGGTGTTGGCTCTCAGTTGTGTAAGCAGCAGCTTGTTGAAATGGCAGCTTAGGAGAATGAGATTATTTGAAATGCATGTGCATGATTATATGATTTATGCTATGAAATTGAAATGCTAAGATGCTAAGATGTTAATATGCTAGAATGCAACTATAGTAACTGCGTATGAAATCTAAGATTCGAGGTGTGTTTTCAACTCATACAAGGGCTGTATTTATAGAGTTTTGAAGGCAAAAATCCAGTTGGCGAGGATCAACGGTTGAGATTAAACCTGTTAAGATGAACGGTGAGAGATAGAGAAGTTGAAAAAAAGATAGAAAGAAAGATGGAAGATAAAATATGTTTCCATAATTTAAATAAATAATATTTAATTATGTGTGAGAGATGATAAAAGCGCTTTAATTAAATATAAAAATACTTAATTAAATATGAGAGGAAGAAAGTTTCTAATTAAATATTTTTGGAATATTTAATTATGGAGGAAAGAAAGCTTTCAATTAAATATTTTTAGAATATTTAAGTATGTGGAAAGAATAAAGAAATTAGAAAGAAAGCGTTTAATTAAATATTGGAAATATTTAATTGTGGAGAAAAGAAGAATATCATTTAAATTTGGAATTTAAATTTGTGATAATTAATATAAAAAAATTGTGAAATTTATTTAATTAATTTAAGAGGAAAATAGCAATAATTAAATAAACTTATTTATTTAATTAAATTAGAAGAATTGGAAAAATGAACAATATAAATAAATAATTAAATTTATTTATATGTAGATGACTTTAAGAATATTAATTAAATAGTTCATATTTAATTAATTAACAGGTTTGATTAACCGTGACCATTTTTAGATTTCATACGTAGTTACTATAGTTGCATTCTAGCATATCAGCATCTTAGCATCTTAGCATTTCAATTTCATAGCATAAATCATATAATCATGCACATGCATTTCAAATAATCTCATTCTCCTAAGGTGTCATTTCAACAAGTTGTTGCTTACACAACTGAGAGCCAGCACCTTTAATCAAATTCTTGGAGATAGAGGACGATGGGATGACTTTGAAGAAAGCTATTAGAGTTTGCATTCATTTTCTTTAATTAGATTTCTTTAATATAATGTCTTATCGGTGTGTTAGTTTGCTAATTAATTAGTTCACATTTTCTAATATAATGTCTTGTTTTCACCTCTCAGAGCTCTGAAAATTACCAAAGGTTACTATTCAAATGACAATGACTTTTCACCTTTTTCACCTTTTAAAGGGGGTAAAAATGTGAAAATATTCAAATTTTTGCAAAACAGAGTGCTATTTCGAGAGCTAAATCACTAATTTTCATCTGATTTCTTTAATTAGATTTCTTTAATATAATGTCTTATCGGTGTGTTAGTTTTCTATTTAATTAGTTCACATTTTCTAATATAATGTCTTGTTTTCACCTCTCAGAGCTCTGAAAATTACCAAAAGTTAATGTTCAAATGACAATGACTTTTCACCTTTTTCGCCTTTTAAAGGGGGTAAAAGTGTGAAAATATTCAATTTTTTGCAAAACATAGCACTATTTCGAGAGCTAAGATGCTAAGATGTTGATATGCTAGAATGCAACTATTGTAACTGCATATGAAATCTAAGATTCGAGGTGTGTTTTCAACTCATATGAGGGTTGTATTTATAGATTTTTGAAGGCAAGAATCCAGTTGGCGAGGATCAACGGTTGAGATTAAACCTGTTAAGATGAACGGTGAGAGATCGAGAAGTTGAAAAAAAGATAGAAAGAAAGATGGAAGATGAAAGATGTTTCCATAATTTAAATAAATAATATTTAATTATGTGTGAGAGATGATAAAAGCGCTTTAATTAAATATAAAAATACCTAATTAAATATGAGAGGAAGAAAGTTTCTAATTAAATATTTTTGGAATATTTAATTATGGAGGAGAGAAATATTTAATTATGGAGGAAAGAAAGCTTTCAATTAAATATTTTTAGAATATTTAATTATGTGGAAAAGAATAAAGAAATTAGAAAGAAGGCGTTTAATTAAATATTGGAAATATTTAATTGTGGAGAAAAGAAGAATATCATTTAAATTTGGAATATAAATCTGTGATAATTAATATAAAAAAATTGTGAAATTTATTTAATTAATTTAAGAGGAAGATAGCAATAATTAAATAAACTTATTTATTTAATTAAATTAGAAGAATTGGAAAAATGAACAATAAAAATAAATAATTAAATTTATTTATATGTAGATGGCTTTAAGAATATTAATTAAATAATTCATATTTAATTAATTAACAGGTTTGATTAACCGTGACCATTTTTAGATGTGTACAGTTGTAAATGAGAAGAATCTCTCTCCTATATATATACAAGACTAGGTTTCATACCCCACTTGGGCCGACCCAGCAAAGATGGATAAATGTTTAGAGAATAAATGTTTATGATCTAGCTGACTTGTCTTCAATGAGTTCTTTTCTAAGTATGATCTGGCCGACTTGTCTTCAATGAGTTCTTTTAGGGATTATACCTCCCGAAGCTACCAAAACATCAACAAGAAGGTATTTATATATCTTTGAAACATTTTAGAATAGTTTATTTTCTACTAAGGAGGACCTAATTTGAGAAGAAAAATAGATTTTTTAGGGATTTTTTGATGAACATTAGCAAGTGATATCATTAGCAAAACATCTAAGTAAGATATGGGAATGGTTTCTCTTTCAAGTGTAGAATCTAAGTAAATTAAATCTACTCATTATTGTAAAGAGGTAGTGTGGATTCAAATATTGGCTTGAGATAGGAGTGAATGAGGATTGGTTGTGATAGTTAAAGTGTTATAAATTAGGCAAAGAATATAATTTTTCAAGAACAAACAAAGAACATCGATGTACAATTTCATTTTTTGGAAAGGTGCGGGACAAGAGGGTAATAATCAAGATAGTGAACACTTTTGAGAATGGTGTATATTCTTTGAAAAATCCACTAAGCATAAAAAATATTGTGTGGTGCAAGAATACTATGAGGATTTCCACCATTAATAACTAGTTTATTTTATCTATGTTTGACCCCAATACAATGTATACAACAAGTTGGAGAGTATTTTAAAACATGTTACACATTGAAAGAACATAAAAATGACCTTACAAAGGGTTCTTTTTTAGAGGGGTGATTTTTTTGACTTGGTATCTTCAAGGTCCTTGAAATATGCTCTTGCTAGTAATGAGGCTCCTAGATACTTGCAAGGTGTTTGAACAGCCCCTAGAAGCTCTCAAACTATTGTCCTTATCATCCTTTGTGCCTTACCAATTCCACAATTCCCTCCTATATGCTTCCATGATGTGCTTGATTGTTCATTACTTTTTCCAAATGATGTAAATTCCATCCCCTAAGGATTTAGACATGTGCAAGAAATATTTGAAATATTCAAAACCATCTTAGGGGCGTACGAGATCATGGAGGATGAGAAATCAACACATTTTTTTACCGTCCATTGCATAATATTCACTCCATCTTGATATAATCTTTCATGTAAGACTGGTTGATATTTTACTCTTAGTTAATGAACCTAAATGATTGTTATGAAAATCATGTAGGTTTTATTTTCAAAATACGATTGGTCTCCCTTAAACTTCATAGGAACTTGGAGATCATTCAAACTCAGTGATTTGAAATGTTGGCCTAATCCACCAGTATGTCGGCCTAATTGGCTTTGTTGACTTGTCCCTATTCTTGGTTAATGTCACTAGAAATTTTTGACCTAGTTCAACAAAAGTATTAGCATCTAACCAATTTATATTTATAATCATAGCCAAATAATTCATGGTCACCATCATATGCAATTTCTTTGAAATTTATTGCATGATGAAGCACTATCATTCCTATGTGATTATCCTCTTTGAATCCTTGTGTATATTTCCTCATAGGTACTACGATTATTTCTTCATTGCATTGTCATTTTTCTATGGCTTTCATTGTTAATTGCATTCAATGGTTGTCATCTATATGAAGTTGTCATTTGTCTTCTTTATGACCTTGATAACTTTGTCTTCTACAATTGCGCCTTCATTTCCTTGGATCACTGCCCTTCATAACACTAGCCACATTTCTCTCAAAAGTATCTAAAAATTTATCACTTATTTTGCACTGCCCTTTCAACATGATAATAACTTCATATGTTCCTTACCGATGACTGTCATAAGACCCATGCACAAGTTGAAGGCATTGTCATTTTTTATATCCATCACTCTTGACTGTTAAGAAGTTTTTCCTATTCTTCATACTTTTGATCCTTCAACACAATCCATCACCATAGTGAAAACATGTATGACCTTGTGTAAGGTTACAATGAATAGCATATGATCCAATATGTTGACAACTCCTTCCTTTATAGATTTATTCATATTGTTGACCCATTGTGATTTGAACAATATCAATATCATCTTTAAAATTGCTTGTTGGCCTTCTATTATTACTTTTTTGAAAGAACATCCATCATCAAGCACATGCATTGCCATGGTGTTAATAACATGCCTTTGATGCTCATCCTTGAGACTATCATTTTGATGATTTCCCCTTTGTGTTAACTGTCCCTTGATTCATGTGGCGACTCCCCCTTTGAAACTTATCATTTCTCCTCATCTCGTCTAAGCTTCCTCTTGTGAGTAATTTAGATGAGCTATTTTACATCTCGGAATCCACATGGGTGTCTTCTCTTGTCATGACTATCATTGACTTGGTGGTTGACTTAATTTGATCATACTGCCCTCTATCATACCAATGTAGCTAACACTCTAATGCCTCTTGAAAACTTGACTTAGGCTTCTAGGGTTTCATAGCATTCTTTCACTGACTGACATGTTGTCATTTTACATGATAATGACAAGTCTCTTGACTATCGTTGGCACTTACCTTTTCTTGAAATTTTTCTCCCTAGACTACCATTTCATCTATGGATGCCATGAGTTCCTTGCAGCACTGTTCTGACAATCTTGTTCTCTTTGTTATGATAGTCTTTTCCTATGTGTCCTTTGAGGATTGTCATCTAAGCATCATGTCATTGTATACTTACCATGATTGTGATCTATTATGGCCAACATTCAGTAATATGGATGGTTAATGAACAAAACAAAGCATCTTGCCATGTCATTTATTAATTGTCACAGAAAATTACCTTTTAGAGACCTTCATAATTTGTTGTCTTGTCTTTTTCAATGTTTGACTGGATTGTGCATATAATTATCTTTCTATCTCTTAACACACTGTATCCTGAAGTCTATGCTTTAAACTATATTTTTATCTCAGTGACCTTTATCTCTATAAGCTCACTTTCAAAGGTCTTTGCCCTATATACTTCAACTATGCATAAACATATTTATATGACTGTCATTTTTGTAGCAATCAGACTATCCTAAATGTTGTCCATTTTATATGAATTGATTGTTCTTTTTAAAGAAGACTGTGTTTTCTTGACTGTGGACCATTGTCCTTGAAATCTATGACTGTAATTCTTCTCTTATATATGGAGACATGACTGTCCAAAATGTTTGGTGACTGTCCTTTTAGGATAAAACATTGCCTCCTCTATTTTGCACAGTGATTTCCCCTTTGTATACCTTTTTCAACTTGTTCTTTGTCCTCAGTTACCTTTTTTGCACAATCCACTGCCCTTTTGAGATTAAGGTGATTGTCCTTTTGGATTGCTCTCTCCTCAACTCAATACATTGGCTATCCACCTTAGATCAATTGAAGACTTTTCAATTTGAGTTTATTGATGAGTTTTTCAAGTCTAAAACTGCTCTCAAAAAAATTCCATGACTATTGTCCATTCTATGACAGTCTCATTTTTGGGACAGTCATATGCTTATGGTAATGTGTATTCTGTGAAAATTATATTGCAGTTAGTGATTATTAATCTCCTATCTAAATAGATTATTTGACTGCTGAAAATTAATTCACAACAAATATTGAAAAATAATACAACTGCAACTTCACAAATAAAACCACAGGAATAGAGAAAAAAACATGCAAAATAATAAAAACAATATTTTTGGACAAATTGTCCTTGGAAAAACCCCGGATGGAAAACCAGTATTGCAGATGAGGAATTTTATTAATCTTTGAAAAATAAAGAGACATAAAATGCTTGCATCTTACTGGCAGAGCTCCAGCAATATTCTTCTCCGAAAATTCTTCCCTCAATTTCTCCCACTGAAAT
Source organism: Sequoiadendron giganteum (assembly GCA_007115665.2). Lineage (NCBI taxonomy): Eukaryota > Viridiplantae > Streptophyta > Pinopsida > Cupressales > Cupressaceae > Sequoiadendron > Sequoiadendron giganteum. The sequence goes on from CM021106.1 coordinate 186,849,893, forward strand.
TCCACTACTGCTACCTCCAACGCTATCATTGCACCCTTGATATCACTGCAAGACTATTTTCTCTCACTACAAATTTATTTTCTATCATTGCAAATATTTCTCAAGTGTGTGTTCTCCAAATGCCCATTGATCCCCTTTTAAACTATTCTCATTGAAAAACCAATGGCCATGATTTAATCTCAATCAATGGCTAAGATTAATTAGACTCTAAAAAACCCTAACTAACTAGTTTCTAGAAGTCTCTAAAGGAATCAATTAATTATCTCTAACTAACTCCTTTCTAGAAACCTCTAGAATTAAATAATAATTCTTAGGAATGGAGAAAATAGTTGTCTAAGCTACAATAAATTAACACTCCCTCTTAGCGAGGAAGGTGTTATGCATGACACCCAACATATCTCTGAAGAAGATGATTTTTTCCTTCCCCGATGCCTTTGTCAAAATGTCTGCTACCTGTTGATCTATAGGTATATACTCTAGTTGAACAATCCCCTGTTGTACACAGTCCCTGATGAAATGATACCTAATGTCTATATTCCTAGACCTATCATGAAACACCAAATTCTTAGACAACCTGATGCAACTCTGATTGTCGCAATGTATCGCTATAGTCTCAACCCTCTGACCAAACAAGGCTACCAACAACTTCTAAAGCCATATCGCCTCACATGTCGCCATACCAGCTGCTATGTATTATGCCTTTGCAGAACTCAGAGCCATAAACTTCTACTTCTTGTTGTACCAAGATACAACTTCCGATCCCAAGCTAAAGCAACACCCTAAACTATTTTTCCTATCCCCTATACTGCCTACCCAATCTACATCAGTATAGACTATCAACCCGATACCATCACCATGAGCATATATGATCCCATACACGATTATACCATGCAAATACCACAACACATGATTTGTCATTGTCCAATGTACTCTCTTCAGCTCAACCATGAACTGACTAAGAGAGTTTACTACAAAGGATATATCTAGCCTAGTGTTAACCAAATACATGGGAAACCCAATCAACTGCCTAAATAAGGTGGGGTCTACATCCTTCTCCCTGGATGTGTCTACCTTCTTCCAATTCATGATCATAGGAGTAGACATGGCTCTGCAATCCTCCATCTTGAACCTCCTCAAGATTTTGATGCAGTAATTCCCTTGTCCAAGGAAAATCTCTCCATTTGTCTATCATACCTCCATGCCTAAAAATTAGTGCATAAGCCCCAAATCCTTCATCTTGAACTCTATTGCAAGGTCCCTCTTGCACTCCTCTATGAGCCCCCAATGAACCTGTTAAAAATAAGTCATCCACATATAGAACAAGAATGAGAACCTCACCCCCAACCACCAAGTAATAGAGATTAGCATCTGCCTCACTCTTCACAAAGCCCATTCCCTACAAGTATCTATCAATGCGCTCATACCATTCCCTGGGAGCCTGCTTGAGTCCGTACAAAGCTCTCTTCAATTTCCACATGTGGGTTTTATTGTTGTGTGCTACAAAGTCCTATGGTTGTTTTATGTATACCTCCTCTTTCAATTCACCATTAAGAAACATCATCTTTACATCTATCTGATGGATCTGTCATCCCATCTATGCTACAAGTGACATCACGACTCATATAGAAGTATACCTAGCCACTGGAGTGAATTTCTCCTCATAGTCTATTCCCTCCTTCTGAGAGAAACCCTTGGCCACCAACTTGCCTTGTATTTCTTGATGCTACCATATGCTTTGTGCTTGATCTTATAGATCCAGCGTGATCCAACCACTACCCTATCTGTCGATCTAGGCACAACCTCCCACACATCATTCAACACTATTGAGTTATATTCCTCAACTATTGCATCTTGCCAGACCTGCTTTTGTGTGGCCTCCTGATAGCTGGAAGGCTCACTATCTACCAACTGACTAATTAGTGCCATATAGTCATTATACCTAGTTGGTTGTCTCTGTTGTCTATTACTCGTCCTAGGAGCTTCCACAAACTCTTGAGTATCTCTATGTGTTTTTTGGTTCCTGCTACCAACTGTAGAGGATGAAGTATCAAACCTCGATGTGTTCTTGATGCATCTCTTGGATCTGTTGCATATGTTGCTCCATAGTATGTGAAATCTCCACACCTAAGCTTGTGCTAGTACCAGTAACTATACTCGAGCTTCATTGCCCCTGATCTGATTGTACAATCCTTGGAGCTTACGTTGGTTGCTCACTATGATCATCTATTGGAAAATCTTTGGACCTCCTAAATTCCTTTTCCTCCATGAATTTGACATCATGTCGAACTATAATCCTCCTAGCCCCTAGAATAAGTATTCGATATGCCTTTAAGGTCTCGTTGTACCCCACAAAGTACCTTCTCTCGGCAGTCTGATCTAACTTGGAACGTGTAGCCCCTAGAATGTGACAATATGCCAAACTCCCAAATATCCTGAAGTGACTAACATATGGCTTCTTCCCTGAGAACGCCTCCTCTGGCGTCATCTTGCCCAATACCTTATATGGAACCCTATTCTATATGTATACAGTCATACTACATGCCTCTACCCATAAGTAATGTGGCATATCCTGGTCATACAACATAGCCCTTTCTACCTCCGATATAGATCGATTCTTCCTCTTAGCAACCTCATTTTGTTGCGGGTTGTAAGGAACGGTCCATTCTCTCTTGATTCCTTTCCTAGTACAGAACTCTTGGAACTCTTTCCCTTTGTACTCACCTCCATTTTTTGACCGAAGAACCTTAATCTTCCTACTTGTTGAATTCTCCACAAGAGTTTTGAACTCTTGGAAATGACTGAAAACCTCATCCTTGGTCTTCAAGAAGTATATCCAGGTCTTCCTAGAAAAATCATCAATAATAGTAACAAAATACTCGTATCCTTTAAGAGACTTCATCGACATTGGTCCACATATATCTGAATATACTAGATCAAGAACACCCTTGGATCTGGTGTCACTCCTTGGAAAAGTTCCTTTCACAAACTTCCCCAACACACATCCCTTACATGCATCATCATGTTTTTTGCTCACCTCTGGAACACCTATCACTGTCTCACGAAGCAATTTAAGTGCTCCATGATGTATATGGCCCATCCTCCTATGACATAGCTCTACTTGATCTCTAGAATTATTGTTGCTCATCAGTGCCTTATGAGTATCAAACTGCAACCTATAAAGTCAGTCGCTCCTAACTCCAATAGCTATGGGTGATTTCCAATCCTTATGCTTGATTAACACATTTGCCCCTCTAAAGAGTACATTGTAGCCTTTATCCTGAAGGAAAAATACATAAATTAGATTCATACCCAAGCCTGGAACATGAAACACATCATGAATGGGATTCAACTTTCCATTCTCCCTCTAAAATAGAGCAGTCCCTTTCCTAACTGGATTGAGTTTGGACATGTTCCCCATAGAAATCTGAATTCTGATGTACTCCTCCTTATAACTGGAGAAGTATTCTCTAACTCCTGTCATATGAAATGATGCTCCATTGTCTATATACCAAACACCCTGTGAGGTTGATCTAACCATACAAACTATGAGTGCAAACTCATCCTCCATTCTACTAGAGAGCTCATCTACACTTGTTGAAGTTGTTGTTTGCTTCTTGCCTTTATTTTTATTCTTCTTCCTTTGCGGGAAATCGCTGACATAGTGGCCAAACTTGTGACAGCCATAACATTTGACTTTAGACAAGTCCTTCTCACCTTTAGGATTTGATCCTTTGCTAGACCCCTTCTTTTCTTTCCCTTTTCCAACTAGGGCAATGTTTTCTTGTTCTGCCTCACTTTTCTGACTCTTACTGCTAGTACCATTGACAAGACTTAGTCTAAGCTCCTCCTAAGTGAAGTCACTCCATAGTCGATCCCAACTCGGTAAGGTGTCTCGTCCATTAATAACTTGAACAAAGACATCCCACTGCTTTGTAAACCCATTTAGGGCTATGTGTACTAGCTCATCATCATCTGATTTATCTCCAACAGTTGCCAACTCATCCTTGACAAGTCTAAGTCTAGTGAGGTAACTTGTAACATATTCTCCCTTGTTCATCCGGGTATTCCTCAACTTTTCTCTAAGAATCAGCTTTATATTAGTGGTAGCATTTTGGTACAGATTCAGAATGGCGTCCCACATCTTCTTCGTTGTATCTAACTCTGCAATATGTGGAACAATATGATCCTTAACACTGTCAAGAATCAGCCTCCTCGCCTTGGCATCTTCCTTCTTATATGCTAAGAGTTGTGTTGGATTTGTAGGTATAGCTACAACACTGGTCACATATTCCTTGATACCATTATCTTCTAGCAATAAAGAAATTTTGGCTTTCCAGACACCAAAATTTGACGCTCCATCCAATTTGTCCTAATCTCTTAAACCTGTTGAGGCCATCTCAAATTAAAATAATAATAATAAAAACAAATAATTCTAAAAACTTGTAGAACTGGATTTTATAAACCCTTGATTTTTCATTCATGTGCCTGTGTTGAGCTCTTTCTGCCCTCAGATCTGTTCTGATACCAAATAAAAATTCTATTACAGTTACTAATTATTAATCTCTTATTTAAATAGATTATTTGACTTTCAAAAATTAATTCACAGGAAATATTGAAAAATAACACAACTACAACTTCACAAATAAAACCATAGGAATAGAGAAGAAAACATGCAAAATAATAAACACAATATTTTTGGACAAATTGTCCCTGGAAAAACCCTATAGGGAAAACTAGTACTGCAAATGAGGAATTTTATTAATCTTCAGCAAATCAAGAGATACATAAACTACTTGCCTCTTACTATCAGAGCTCTAGCAATATTCTTCTCTAGAAATTTTTCCCTCAATTTCTCCTGTTGAAATTCCACTATTGTTGCCTCTAACACTGTCACTGTGCCCTTGCTACCAATGCAAGACTATTTTCTCTCACTGCAAATGTTTCTCAAGTGTGTGTTCTCCAAATTCCCATTGATCCCCTTTTAAACTATTCTCATTGAAAAACCAATGGCCATGATTTAATCTCAATCAATGGCTAAGATTAATTAGACTCTGACAAACCCTAACTAACTGGTTTCTAGAAGTCTCTAAAGGAATCAATTAATTAATTAATTAATTATCTCTAACTAACTCCTTTCTAGAAGTCTCTAGAATTAAATAATAATTGTTGGGAATGGAGAAAATAGTTGCTCGAGCTACAATAAATTGACATATTCATTGACTATGCTTTGATTATCCCTTCCAAACTATGAATTTCATAACTTTGTCCTTATTCAATCTGAGGCTTTCTTATTACTACCATCTCTTTCATGATGCATGGTATTGCTCTTGACAGTCCTAGGTCTGAAACTTGAACATGGAAGACTGACATCTTATGGACTTGACTATCCCTTCCTTGAAGTTTGCATTCATGAAACAGTACTATCTCACCCCTTGAAACTTTGTTGTCTTTTGAATCCCTTCTTCATGATCCTTTATCTTTTAAGGGATTGTCTTTTTATGGACTTGATTGTCCTTTCCTTGTGAAATTATTTGAAATGATTGTCTAAGCTATGACTATCTCTTCAGCAACAAAACCTTGACTATTTACAATCTTTGCATCATGAAACCCTTGTCTTTTGATGGAAAATTTTGTATGATATAAGAAATCATTTAGCCCTAATGGATTCATATTAAAGATACAAACCTTGCAATCTGAATAATAGGTCCTAACAATGTTTCCCACAAAACCCTTGGAAATTTTTGACCAAAATAATGAATGTGTTATAACTATATTGTGCTTTTATTAATAGAGACAAACTCAAATAGATGACAATCAAAATCACACTGTTTTTTTATCCTAGTAACAGCAAATGACTAAAACAAAAAAGGAGAGAAAAACTCTTCAAATGAAGGCAACTAAGAGATAATCAACATGTTCACCACTCTTAATATCCACATTATGTTCCATTCTTCTAGACATTTTCAACATGCCATCCGGAGAGAAAAACTCTTCACGATGAAGGTAACTAAGAGATAATTGACATGTTCACCACTCTTGATATCCACGTTATGTTCCATTCTTCTAGACATTTTCAATATGCCACCCCCACACTTTGTTCTTCTGAAATGTGGATAAACTCCTAAAACCTTTGCAATGTGCTAAACTCTCCATTTATTTATGAAATGTGGAGAAATCTCTTCATGACTGAAACAAAAAAGGAGAGAAAAAATCTTCAAATGAAGGCAACTAGGAGATAATCGACATGTTCACCACTCTTAATATCTACATTATGTTCCATTCTTCTTGACATTTTCAACAAGCGACATGGAGAGAAAAACTCTTCACAATGAAGGCAACTAAGAGATAATCAACATGTTCACCACTCTTAATATCCATGTTATGTTCCATTCTTCTAGAAATTTTCAACATACGACCTAGAGAGAAAAACTCTTCACAATAAAGGCAACTAAGAGATAATCGACATGTTCACCACTCTTAATATCCACATTGTGTTCCATTCTTCTAGACATTTTCAACATGCCACCCCCACACTTTGTTCTTTTGAAATGTGGAGAAACTCCTAAAACCTTTGCAACATGCTAAACTCTCCATTTATTTCTGAAATGTGGAGAAATCTCTTCATGACTGAAACAAAAAAGGAGATAAAAACTCTTCAAATGAAGGAAACTAAGAGATAATCGACGTGTTCACCACTCTTAATATCCACGTTATGTTTCATTCTTCTAGACATTTTCAACAATGCCACCGGGAGAGAAAAACTCTTCATAATGAAGATAACTAAGAGATAATCGACATGTTCACCACTCTTAATATCCACATTATGTTTCATTCTTCTAGACATTTTCAGCATGCCACCCACACATTTTTTTCTTTTGAAATGTGGAGAAATTCCTAAAACCTTTGCAACGTGCTAAACTCTCCATTTATTTCTAAAATGTGGAGAAATCTCTTCATGACTTTTCAGCACGAGCAAAGGAGGAAAAACCCCAACTCCTTCATGTATCGTGGGTGGAACTTTCAAGAGAAAAATAAACTTTATTCTTTTCCCTCTTCTTTCCCATGTCTAGACAGTCAAAATTTCATTTTCCATCTCTTGAAATTTACTATTATAGGCTCATTGTTGCCTTTTTCTTTTAAAATCTTATGAGTTTTTAATAGAGCTTTAATAAATACCTTTTTTTGAAAAAAACTCCAAATGGTGAAGATGATGGCCAACATTGATGATGTGGTTGTCAACAAAGAGGAGATGAATGTCCTCAAAGTAATCCTCCAAATTTTTTGTGACTCAACAAATAAATATGATATTTCTACAAGATACGAATCCCAAGTAGTTGTGTTTAGAAGAAGATGAATGTCATGTTGACTAACCCAATAGGGGCCAAGGATGTGGTGATACCAAGAACAACTGAAGATAGAGATTGGGTCTTGATCTAAAGAGTGGGAACATGAAGACAAGTCTCAGAACCATCGAAATATGTAGGATTTGTGATATACTCAATCTCCTCTAAAGTATCATCAACAAAGGGTAGGAAATCTACACCTACAATAGGAATGAGACAATCTAAAACAGGATCCTCTAAGAATGGAGAGATGTGAGGGACTTCATGGATCTTCCATAGTCAAGTCCAAAGTGTGGGGAAAATCAATGTGTCATACAACACACAGTGTCAATATCAACACTAGAATAAATCACTCCTACAACATGATCACTTATAATACCCCATGTAGGTCTACTCCCTGTTGTGTTTGGTGTAGGTATGAGTCCATAAAGAAGGCAAAATATCAAACCTCCTGATATGTGTCAAGATGTCATGTTGACTCATAATTATCCTTTTTTAGGATGATTGTAGAAGGATGCACTTAAAAACACATGATACTTTCTCAAATGAAAAAATTAGAGACTAATAACCTCAATACATGTAAAGAAGATCAAATAAAGTCATCTCACATAAATAGATTCTTTCTAGGTGTCAAGATTTCCAAGTAAATGACAGAAATGTGAAATCACAAAAAATTGAATAAATTGTACCTGGGGAAGATTCTGGAAAAAGTGCATGTATGGATCTAAAGAGCTCTAAAATATCTTTCCAATGCCACAAGAATCACAAAAATCTAAGATATTAGTAAATGGAATTCTTGTTAAAATGACTAAAGTGGAACATATCACTAAGAACTCATAACTTTGTGAAAGTTGTTATGGTAAATGGGAGAGCATGAATGAGAATATGAAAAAAATTCATGACAAGTAAGTCAAAATTGAAGAGGCTATGAATGTTTTAGTTAATGAAAATAATAATATGTTGAGGAAAGTTATTTCTTGGATTGTTATTCTTTAGGTAGAATTGAAGAAGTGAAAACAAGTACAGGTGGATGAAAATAGGACAAGAAAAAATGAAAGGGACATATTTGTACAAGGATATGAGTTTTTCTTAATGGGAAGAGAAACTCAAGGTTATGTGTAATGACTAGGAGACCCTAATTACTAGATCTAAGGTGTGATTTTATGGTTTTTGTGTTATTTTACTACTATTCTTGGTGGTGTTCTTTAGCTATTTTTTAGATTATTTTTGTTTGTTTCCTTTTCTATTGCTTGGTACAATTTTGCTAGCTAGTGCTATTTTTTTTAGTTCTCAAATGTGTTGTTTCGTGTTTTTTACTATGGTTCTAAACTCTTTTATTATGTAAGGGACTCAGACCCTTTTCCTAGATTATGTAATATATGTAATATATATATATTTTTATCAAAAATCTTAGATTCAATGATTGATCGAGGCAACTATTTATTAATTTTTTTTAGAATAAGAATCCTACCTTAATCCTTGTAGAAAATTTGATAATCAATAGAAATGTATCGAAAATAAATTAAAAATAACAACCATTTTCTTAATTCTTTATAAAAAAATACTTCCAAATGTTTAAACTTCAATAACATATTTTATTTCTTTCTCTAGGTTACAATAATAAAATAAAACTAATTTCATCATTCTATTAACTTTTATTTTTCCTTCCAAAACTTAAAATAAATAGCATCTACCAAAAGAGGATATTCATAGAATGAATCCAAAAAGATTGTACCCTAAAACTAGGACCATGGTGTTTAAAAAAAGAACAAAGAATCCTAGAGCCACCTATGAGAAAGTTTGTGTCAACCAGCTTCTCGATGGCTATTTCAACCTAAGGACCATCTATGGAGAACACGAGTCCCATGGACCTAGGAAGGGTGGCTCTCACTCCTAAGGAGGCATTTTTATTGACCTATTACGTTGAAGCTCACTCATTATGACAAATTATTTAGCAATAAAGGAGGAAGATAATAAAATTGGTAGAAATAATTGCATGATCAAAAAGAGGATATAAATAGATAGAAGATGGCGATTCACCCGGATAAAATTATGTACCAGTTGTCATCTCTGGTTTAAGCTAATAGCAGTGGTAATGTCAAATAAATGAGGGGAAAATAGGGTTGGACAATTAATGTGTTATAATCATGCGATTATGAGTTGCCATGTTATACAGTTGGCAAAGGACTGAAGCCAAGGAGATTTTATGAAATAAATGATTACTGCCACTCAACGAAAAATATGTGACTCCTACATATGGCCTTTTAGTCTTGAATTGGAATATTTTTAAGGCTTGCTAATCAATTACCATTATTGAATCGAAGATTTTTATTCTTCATATTTAACCAATTCCTTCTTTGCCCATTAAGTCGCCAGCCTTGTTTGCTAATTTCGCAGGGTTTCAAATGATTTATACTATTGATGGTCAATTGTGAAATGTCTTCAATAAAGATATTGTTGTAATTATCCATTTTTATCATTTGCAGATCATGAAGATATGCATATGTTTCAGTTTCATTATTTCAACAATTAGAAAGTTTAATTGTTTTTCAGTTTTTGTTTTTTTTTTTTTTTTTTAAGATAATCAGATTTAGATGGTTTTGGGTTTCTTGTAAATGCATCATCAAAATTTAGTGTAATTTTAGAGGATGGAGATGGAATCCATCTAATCTTTTTTTTCCACTTTACGATTGATATCATACATCAATTCACTAGAAGGAGGTGGTTTGAGTAGAGAACATTATTTTAGCGGCTAGTCAAGATCTTATTCGTCATTGTATTTTTTGTGACAACAGAAATAAAATATAATTCTAAAATAAAAATTTGATATAAAAAATTATTTCAATATTATAGTAAGTAAAATACAAATTCACATTAATTTTATTTCTAAAAAATAAGAGAAATCATAATTATATAACTAAATAATTAATTTAAAAGAAAATTTAAGAATCAAATAAAAATTAATTGTTTTATCTAATTATTTCATTTTATATTTAATCTTAAGAAATAATTAGCAAATAAATAAATAAATAGAATTATCTTTATACACTCAAATAGAGTAACCAAAGAATCAATTAATGTATTTCCTCTTAATTATTTGTCTTAATTTAATGTATTATTTAATTCCTCGTACAATTAGATTATTTTAGAACACTTGAGGACCTAGTTTTTCTTGGCCAATACACATATCTATTGCAAAACATAATATTCACACATTAATCCCTTTAATCAATTGGTCATGGTAATGTAATCACACAATATAGACAAATACATTAAACTAACACTTTGCACCAACATAAGTCAATAGAACGCATCTAATTTTATCATAGAATTGGAACATCGTAGAATCATAAAGAGACTCGGAATAAGGGATGTTATATATTTTAAAGGATAGCTAAATTTTGGTATATATTTTGTGAGCTTTCTCAAAATCTACCATATTGAATTCCTCCTCATGATCAAACTCCTTCCCATGGTGAGGATTCTCTTTCAGAATGATGGGTAATACAAGATGTGAAAGAGGCTTTCTATAGAAGTAATTGGAAAGGTTGATGAGCATAGATGAAGAAGACATGTTGAGACAATTACACAAGCTTTGACACATAAGTTGAGAATAAAATAAACATTATGTGGTAAAACCCATAAACAAATAGAATACAAAGTTTTTGCACATACATTTCAAAAATATACCAAAAAAAGAAATGTGTGATTTTCAAGTATTTGTTTTGAATGAGAATTTGGTTGGGTTCACCAGAATGTAAAGAGAGGTGAATTAGGAAACAAATAGAGAAATTTTAGGTGAAAGTATGTGGACTCACCCAAAATGTAAAGGTGAAAGGATTTGATAATCATGTTATCCTAAGACTTCAAACTTTCTCCAATGACTAAATAAGACTATGATTGAAAAAACATTATTATTTAACTAGCAATATATTTAATCTTATCTAACTTGTACTAGTGTCTAATTAAACTACATTTATCCTTTTTTTTAAATACTAAGTTGGGAATGGAAATTAAAAAAAATGCTAGAAACAAAGATATAGAAAATGAAAATAAACTATAGAACAATAAACTTGGATTGGATAAGAACCTTGAGAAAGAATCTAGGAGATACTTAGTTCAGGCACTAGCACTTTAGTGCTCTAGTCCACCAAGTGGAATGTCATCCTTTAGTTGCATTATTGTCTAAATGTAATAAAAAAAATTTAAAACCTAGATTGATACCAAAATTCATATGCACAAGTGAAGACAAAAAGCATAGAATCTTGGAAATACAAAAATATAGAACAACAATAAGATGGTTTAAACTAGATTCAATTTAAATAAAATAAACTAATGATAAAGAAAGGTTTCGAGAATGCAAAAATCCACATGAAATATTCATCAAGAGAGACCTATAGCAAAGACAAAGGGAGAAGGGTTGACTTCTTGGCAGCTTGCCAACATGGCCAATTTTTGACCTCCATAAGAATTCGTATAGAAAATATAATGGAATGAAGATCAATAATGTGTGCCCTTATAAATCCTAAGTGTGTCTAGAATTTAAAAGAGAAGAAATATGAATAAATATTGATATCAATAACCCTAGTCTACAAAGGTATCAATATCCTAGTGTGTATAGTAATGGAAAATAGTAGGAGGTTAGAACTAGTGCCAACAAGATAAAGTGTAGTAAAACAAAAATAGAGAAGAATGATTATAGCTTTCTCTTGAGAGAATGGAGAGAGTGAGAATAATAATAAGAACAATAGCAATATACTACAAAATAGTAAAACTTTTAAAATAAAGATGAAGGATTAGAAGCAAAAATAAGATGTAAGGAAATAACAAATACAAATTATGCTACCTAGATCAAAAAGGATGTGAATAATATTCATCTCTTGCTAGTAAAATTAAATTGCATTTGCAAATGATAAGTTATCCTCTAATGTAAAAACCTCCAACAACAAGCAAGGAAACTCTATCACAAGAATCCTACAAATTGAAGAAGAAACATTATGAAAAATGATGAAGTAAAATGCTAATAACAAGCTAATAGAGTGCTTGTTCAAGGAGAGTTCTTTAAAGAGCCTAAGAAAAATGTTGAAATTCATCTTAGAGAGTTCAAACTTACATGAGAGAATGTGCAAAGAAGATTAAAGATCACCAAAAAGTTATTCTTAGAGAAAGGTAACTATTAAAAAATGAAATTTATGTGTTGAACGCGGCTAACCCTAATGTCCGCGCAAATGGGCTCTCTCGGTCGGCTTTGGGCGCGGGCTCTGCAGGCGGCGGGAGGTCTTCCTACGTTGGCATCCGGGATAATCTTGGTGGGGTTGTGGCGGATCTGGACGCGACTATGTTGGGTTCGTTGGGAGCCACAGGTGGTCGACTTAATGGCCAACGTTGTGAGTGTAATGACAAGGGAAGAGCTGACCGTTTGCAGTTTACTTTGGCATAGAGATCTCGGCCTAGGAGACCACCATCTGGCAAGTTTATTCCTGTGGCTAATGCTTTCTCTGTTAACTTGACTGTTGAAACGGAAGAGGAGATCGATTTTAATGCTTCTGCCTTTTGCTCCCTTTTGGCCCTCTCTCCCTCAGTTGCACTCTTGGATCTCATAAGAATGGGATCCTTTAATAATTGGTAAAGTTCACATTTTCCCCATGGCCAAGGGGTTTTTTGTTGCTAAATTTGACATTGATATGGATAGAAACAAAATACTATGTAATCACTTTTTTAGCTGGGAGGACAATTTTTTGTTGATGATCAAGCCTTGGCATGTTGATTTCAACCCCTCTTCTGAAACCTTCAATAAAATCCCGATTTGGGTTCGGCTTCCTAATCTTCCACTCCATTTATGGACTGACTCCCTTTTAGAGGAAAAGGGTGAGGCTCTTGGTGATTTTTTGTTGGTGGATGATGCATCTTCTGATATGTTTCACTCTACCTTTGTCCGCATATTGGTTGAAATGGATATTTCAAAAGGGTTCCTTGCCGAAATTCTACTAAAAACTTCTAAGAGTTCTTGGGTCCAAGCTTTGGACTATGAGGGGATTCCCTTTCGATGTAGAAGATGTTTCAAAACAGGTCATGCTTTTGCTCAATGTGGTTCTAAGAAAAAATCCATGAAGGCTACATGGTGGAAAGATGCTTCCCTACAGCACTACACGATTGTGAAGAAGGTTGAGCAACCAAGGAGCTTCTCTGAGGTTGTTGCTCAGGAATCACAAGGCCATGAGGCCTCCTCTTCGGCTGTCTCTAATGGCGGGATTGTTGGTGCTCTACAAGACAACAATGTTGTGCCCCCTTTTGAGGTTGAGAGTGGGCCTTTGGTTGCCACTTCTTGTGACAGTGTTTCGGCTATCTTTTCGGGTTGCTCTCCTGTTTTGGTCACGCCTGCTAAGAGGAATACAGATGAAATCTTTAAGATAGCGGTTGTTGGCTTTCCTCTTATGGACAATGGTGCATTGGCTTGGCTTGATAAGGCAGTGCAAGTGGAAGAGGGTTGGATCACTGTAAAAGGAAAAAAAGATAAGTCCTCTAAACCTCCTTTTGACATGACTCTCTGCTCCCACAAGAGAAATTCTAAATGTAAATATTGATGGTTCTTGGTTGGGGGCTGGTTTTTGGCTAGTTGTTGATTGTTTGATGGCATTTTTATCCTTAGTTGTTTGTGCTTTCATGTCTTTAAGTTCTTCCAACCTTCTGGTTTAGAGTTCCAAATCCATTCAAAATTTGCTTGTAAAGGGTTTCGGGGTCCCTTCAAAACCTATTTTTGCCTTAATCAAAAACTATTAAGACTATCATGATTTGTACAACAACTACACATGAAATTTAGAAGTTGAAAGATTGTTCGGTTGAAAATAGGTGATTTATGACTATACTATCATGAGATGGAAATGCTCCCACACAAAATTTAGTGTGCCAACAATAATATCCAAGTATAGCATGACCAAAAATATATAAACTAAAAATAAAACATTAAATAGACATTGGGAACACATAAAAATATATAAAATGAACTTAGACATACGAAAAAATCACAAAAATAAAGTTGACACTAAGAGTGGTTTGAAGGTCAAGGCTAGGGTAAATGCATCCTAGAAACACACTAAGGAGATGGACACTAAAATGAGGATAATTTATAGTGTTAAATTGTAAGGTGTGTAATTTTCAACGTTACAAAAATATTAGCCTATAATCCTTGATTGTTTTAGACTTCTCTTGTTTTCATTGTATGATTTGATCAATAGTAATCTTAGGTTGAATAAAAATATTCCACATAAGCATTTGCTAACTCCACAAAAGAACTGATAGAAATATGAGGCATAGAGTAAAACCATGCAAGTGCATAACCACTCAAAACATTTTGGAAATAACCTAGAAAGCAACTTGTCATGAAAATAATCCAAACATATAATTTTGAAAAATCTTATATGAATTAATGGATGATTGCTACTATCATCCTTCACAAAAAAAGGTCCACATAGCCATTTTGTGAAGAATGATGTAAGATGTCAAGATTATGTAACATCTCACTAGTGTAATCCTTTTTAATAGATTTGTTTAAAATCATTAATACAACCTTCTAAATGTTCCACATTGCTCCTGATAGAGCTCAAATAATGTGAACATCATGCTCAATATGCTTAATGTCCTTATGTGTGTGGATCATATTTTATAGTAGAGGAGGTGTAAGATATGAATTGTTAGATAGTTACACACTATCCTCACATATTTCAAGTAAAATCTATAAAAGATATCCATTTTTGCTTCTTTAGGAATGACTACGATGTGTGTGTGTGTGTGTGTATTCAATATGACATGTAGAAAAGGTACTCCATAATTATCCAAAGATATATCATAGGAAAGCATAAAAAAGGCCCAAAGGAAAATCCCTTGGGCTTTAGAGGCAAATTATCATTATAATGCATAAAAAAATATGTGGTAGATCTCCTTAGGGCCACTCAAAGGTGAATGATGATAATCATGAGAAAAAAAACATGCTTTAAGGTTAAAAGTAATGTAATATATGAAGGCACATGACAAGGAATAGAATGATGTTTACATTCACATTATGGATCTTGGTAATTCTTCAGTTCTTAAATGACCTAGGGTTGATGTCATTTTGTACTTGTCTTAGGCACACAATTTGAAATTTTAGCACTAGTCATTAAATAATGGATAGTTAGGTGTAGTATACCTAGGAGTATAGTATTATAGTGTATTAGGTAGTAATAAATAATATATTGTGATGTGTATGATTTCTAAAACATCCCACTAATTAATTAGAATAAATTATTTATCTCACATGCATAGGATAGTAGTTGTCTTTAGGAAGAATGTATATTTTAATAACTTATGGGTAAAAGCACAAACCTGTGTCACACTTTATAAAAGAATCGGCCAATAGCAAAAAAAAAATTGAACTTTGATCACATAAAAGTGGTCTTTATGTTTTAAATTTCAAAATGATGTAAACTAATGAAATTTAGAACTTTTGATGAAGTTTATTCTTATAATTTTTCATATTTTTTATAAATTGTTTTCATTATTTTTTTATCAATTTAAGAACAAATTTTGGAATGTTGCAAATTTCAGAAAAAAATGACATTCACGGGATGTCAATAAACAAATTGAAAAAAAAAATCATTTTTCCCTAATTTTTTTTCTCCAAATAGGTACTTCAATATCTAGTGCATGGAAAAAAAATCAAATTTTGATGTATATTTTTCTCATGATAACGTTTTAAAGTCAAACTTGTTAGAATTTGACAGTTTTCATGGGACGTCAACTATTGTCTTTTTTCTTAATCATTTTTTAAAAACAAATTATACCCTTTTGAAGAGGACTCTCTCCTCTAATGCACCATATTTTATTTTATTTTAAATTAATATGTTTTACAAAAAAAAAAATATATTATAATTAGCCTCTTTTTTAACTTTAACAACCTACTTAAATTATTTTTAAAATAAAATATATTAAAACTAAATCAAAATATTAAAAAAATTACATATTCGGATTCACCACTCTGAGATCTACAAAAAGGTTTTTTTTTTTAAAACATCATTCTGACTAAAGAAATACTTAGTTGAAGCTAAAAGTTTCAAAAAATCTGAAAAAAGATGAGTTGGCTGCCAACTAGGATGCCACATAGACAGTTTTGATAGAAAGGGTTTCGACTGAAACCCTTTTTTATAGAAACCCCGCACATAAAATAAGCCAATTTCAAAGCGACAAAGGGAAAATTTAAATTTTTTTGGATTCTGCCGAAACATATTCAGCTGAATCCCTATGTGTCATTTATAGGCCACGTGGTTTCAATTGAAACCTATTCGGCCGAAACTTCTTTAGTCGAAAATATTTTGTTTGGAATTATTTATTTGGCCGAAAGTGTGGCATAGCTTTGTGTTTTTACCCTTATCAAGTGGAAAGTATTTTGAAAATTATTATTGGGTTTAATGTTCTATTAGGAGGATTGCCCCTCCAAGTGGTCATTGAGAGGTTGGGCCCTTAAAAGTAAGTATTTATTTTTTTGCACTAACTTAAGGATTTGATCACTTTTGAATATATTGCATATTTATATGTATTCTATTGATGTTCTTAATATTGGAATTGAGTTAGCTCCTAATTAAATTTGGATTTTGAAAATGTGTCAAAACCACACCTAAGGTACTAACCTAGATTAAGACTGCAAATGTGTTTTTGAAACGAGAATGGAAGTTGTGATATGAGAGCTAGAGTTGTTTTGAGTAGGTATAAAATAGTATTTAGGAGTCAATATGAGTGCTAAATCAATCAAGATCATGTGCTAGGACATTGTAATAGTAGTAAAAACGAAGGGAAAATGTACAAAGAATGCATTTTCACCAATTACGTTATGTATAGTGAAAATTGCATACACGTGCCCTTTTCCCTTATGATTTAGGTCAATTTTGATTAAAGTGACACAAATATAATAACAAGTTTCCAAGTTGCATTTTCTTGCATGAATTCAACTAATGACATTAATGTATCTCAATCCCCTTATAACTCATCCCCAAAGATATGCACTTATCCCTATATTAAATTTGCAAATACAAAACTAAGTCATTTCCACAATCACAAATTTGAACACTAAACTTTTAAAATTCACATTCAAAATAAATCCCTACCATCTCACGCAGCTTAATTGTTATGAACTATCCTAGCATACATTTGTATTGATTTGTTTGCTTGGTAATTGTGTTTAAACGCATTCACTCATTTGAAAATCATCTTAAGATTTACACAAGGACTTGTTACAGAGCATATTAAGAACATCATAGCAACTTTGTCAAAACATTGCAGTAGTATACATCATCTTAAGTCTTCAGTGCACACTTGCTTGTTATCTTTAATCTCACTTGAAGTTGTAAAGAAAGTTTGTTAAGAATTTGAATATAGACTTTATGACTCCAATGATCACGCAATAATGTGTCCCACTTTTTAGCTTAAGTAAGTAACACACTCAAAATCAATATTTTTTAATTTATGTTAATTATAAGAAACAAATAGTCAAAAATTTAAAGATGATATACACTATTGAAATGTAGCATTTTCTACATAAGCTCAGTTATAATTTTTTTAATTTAAAATATTTTTATTGTTTTTATTTTTCAATCAATTTTATTTTATTTTTTATTCAATAACATTATTTCATAACAAATAAATTATACTACAAATTAAAAAATTGTGATTTATTAAACTATTATCTTCATTATCTAGTGCATAAATATTTTTTAATATTTTTATTAAATATTTTATTTATTATTATTTTTTGAATTAATAATTTAATACTAACAAATTTTATTAAATATTTTATTTATTATTAACTTTTGAATTAATACTAACAAATTTTCAAACCCATATTATTCCTTAACACATTTCTCTTAACATAACATCAAAAAAATTTTAAAAAATTATTTGAAAAAAAAAAATTAAGATTTGTGGAAACTTGTTTTTTCTAATTTCTTCAATGTCGTTGTTTTTCATAATAGACTCTTTCATTATAAAAATAAAATGTTTATATATTAAAAAAATATAATATTACAAACTACATATTTATAAAATAATATTTCCAAATGATTTCATTTAATGCCTCAAAAAATGAAACAAAGTTATTTTTCATTTTTGTTGTAATAGACATAAAAGAGACTCCATTAAAAATTTAACTTAAATCTAGAGAAGCTCTTTCTAAAGTTTTTTTATTTGAAAGGGCTTAATCTAACCCTCTTCAATCAAACTCTTTAGATGGAGGCCTTCTAATTTTTAGATGTTTTTTTTTAAATATAATTTTACACTGATGTCAAAGTGAGACATGCTATTGTAAAATCAGTCTTTCACAATTCAATAGATTTCTTAAATGTCTTCTTAATCACCATCTATCCTTACAAACATTTAAACATCAAAAATTGAAGCAAATGAATTTCAATAGTCCATCATTTGTAAATTCATTTCCTCCTACAATTCAAATATATTTCTTGTGGACAGGCATATTTGGAAGAGAAAAGGATTGTGCTGTGCATATCAAATACGCATTGATTATGTGTTTCTTCAGGGTGTGCTGTTCGACAATGCTTTATTGGACTCATCAGGGTTGTAGCAGAGTTTTTACAGCTACAATAAATTGCTGTTTTTTTTCATCAGCTGTTATAAATTGCTGCTTTCAAAACAGCCTAACTGTTGGTCTTATGAGACTGATGTTTGCTGATAATAACAGTAATTGTGTTGTTATTTGATGTAAACTCTGCTACTGGATTCCTTCTTCTGTAATTGCTGTTTTTCAAAACAGCCTAACTGTTGGCCTGCTGGTTATAACAGCAATTGTGCTGTTAATCTGATGTAACTTTTATATGTTGTCTTATTATCTTTATTAATAAAAGTCTTCTTCAATATATATATGAGCATTTCCACTCACTATCATTTTTACAAACAAAGATCTAAATAAAACAACACAATCAATTTGTAAATTCTAACGCATCTTATATCGTAACAAATCCCTCCCAAACTTCTTCAGCTTCACTTTCTTACCAACAAGATGCAACTAAATATTGCTATTATTTCATTTTATTTTGATATCCACTATTTTCCAATCCCACTCATTATCCTTGGTCAGATTACTTTATTCTTGTACTTGAATTCATTGTTGTAGTATATTTTATGTATAGGATGTGTTTCTGGGTATTTTTAATGCTACATATTTATTTCACCTAAACACAAATGTAGTTTCCGGCAAAAGGTCTCCAATTTCTTTAAACCTCAGTTATTAATGCCCGTGAAATATGGCATTTCAAACAGACCCCACAGCATGTTCCCAAGGTTCTCTTAGTGCACCATGACAACCTTAAAATGGTTTAACGCACCCAAAAATCTTTGAAATAGCTTACCACATCAGAATTCATTCTAATTCAGATTAGCCAAGACGACAAATTTCCTTACAGATTATAATACCAAACTGAAAATTTTAAATAGACTGGCATTGCAAACTGATAGCTGGTACCTAACATTTAAAAAATAAAAGGAATGGTACCACTTTAATGCTATAGAACAGACAAACCATCTATTAAAAATGCATCAATACATATAGTACAAAGAAAGCACTCTGCCAAACTGTTTAACCCATTTATAAACAGCTGGGCGCTTTATTCATAATTGATATTTTGAGAATTACAATGAGGCTTTTCTGAACGCTCTGTGCTCTTCACCTTACATGGCGGAAAGCTAATCTTCAAAGCTTGTATGTGTACAAAACTATAAACTTATGCTTGGCAAAGGAACGTAGAGGAGAAAAAATATTCCATAAGAATAAATTAATTTTTGGACCATTATCTAGTCCTCAAATCTCCACTAACTACAAACGGCTTCAATTGCCACATGTTTCAAAGTCCCTGGACATGGATCTCCACCGAACATTTTATGAGAAACATTCAAGGAGCACTTTTGCTGTCCCAAGCATTTCTGCCAAAACAAGTTCTTCGTCAGCTTCTTTTAGAGTTAAACTACCTCAAACATCTCCTAAAAAGCAAAAACTGGAATGAAAAATGCAGTCAGCTTGTAAATTTTAATATCAACTTAATAAAATGACACATATTGCACACACTAGAAATACCCATCGTAGAGCCTGTGAAAATAATGGTTCTTTACGTGGTAGTAGTTTAGTACATTAGTTTTTACTCCTATCGATAATAGCAACTGCTAGTAGTAATATGAAAAATCTGTTTCATCCAGAGAGGTTAACAGCGATGCATTCTGATCAATAGTCCAACATTTTTCACAAGACCCGTTCCAAAACAATATGACAAACTATTAAATATATACATTGTTTTATCAGAGAAAAAATAGCATGCTCAGCAACAAAAAAATGGCAGGACGCTCACAAATTTTGTAGAGGGTTGAATCAAGAAATTGCTGTATGTATCCTCAAACTAACAAAGAAAGTCAAAGCAGCTCAGAAATCAATAAGCAGAAGTGGTGAAAAAGGTAAAGATAGATTTACACCAGCTCAAAGAATTACATCTACGCATTATGCTTTGAACGCATTCAAACTTACCAATCTAATATTTTGCATCCATTGTCCCCAGGATGTAGACTGATTGGTAAGCTGTTAAGACACAGATATTGGTTGTGTTCAAATCCCAGCAATACCACTCAGACTGCAGCTTGCCTCCGGTTTGGGAGTTACAATGGGTTGTGTGGCTTGATAGCATTCATAGTACATACAAAAGTAAATCTAACACCATCTCTCTCTCTCTCTCTCTCTCTCTCTCTCTCTCTCTCTATATATATATATATATAATGCATATATTTTGCACCCATTGACCTCATGCTCGTCTACAAGGTTGCAGTGACGCTTGTCAGTAACTCTAGACTCATTTGCATGCCTTATTTGACATGTCAGAGTGTCTTACAGCATAATCATTTACAGAATCATGACTCATATTTGCATGCTGAATGAACATCTTTCCAGATAATAGAATTAAAACTAGTATGGTTTTAGCCTAATGTAACCAAGGCTGGGGAAACTTCGAGTTTTTTCAGTTGGATTTTCTTCAGTCTCTCCTAAACACAATACTATGAGTGGCAGACTTTGAACACTCTAAGAAAGGGTTCACATAAACCTAATCAAATGACATCAAGTTCACTGAATGCTAGAGCACTTGTTATGTGCCCATGTAAACATAATAGAAATTAAAATCAGTTTAGTAGCAGATATGAATCCACTTCAATTTAAGGAAGCTTCTAAATATTTTGAGAGAATAATGCCTCATTAGAACATAGATTTTTCGTGCCATTCACTCCATGTTTCATGACTTCATTGAGCAATTATTCCCTCACGGGGCTATTTATAATTGTAATTGGTTCTTTTAGTTCTCTTTTGATTTGGGGTTGAACCACTTACATTCGCCCCTCTTGTTATGATTACACTTACTTAGTGATTAGAGTTTAATTGCTCTTTGTAACCTAGGATTCTTTCACTCTAGTACTTCTCTAATGTAAGTGAATTTATTTTTTTAAGTTCCATAACTCTGATAATTTGCAGACATAGTAGTTTTTCTTTCTTTCATTTACAGGGAATTATGCCATACATAGTGCTCCACTTGCTGTTCTCTCCAGTCCACCAACTCCCTCTTTAACCTTAATTTTGTGTTACTTGTGCACACATTTGAACTAGCAAACACAAAAGCTACTCCCTGTCGTTGTCTTAGTCTATAATTAAATAAATAAATAAATTCCAGTAAACCTTGCTAGATACGAAGTACAAACCTTTTCTATTGTTGCAAATGAATTTGGAGAATGGCAAGAACCTTGCTGGAAACTTCCACATTCTCCCTGGGGAGTTCCAAAACTTGCAAACTTTATGGCAGATATTTGTTGTCCTACATCACACTGGAGATGAAGTTTTGGTATGTGTAATTTCTGCACTTGGTCAGTACTCTCAAGGCGCCAAAAATTAATAGATTGTGCATGTGATTCAGCCATATGAGCACAAACGCTGTTTACAGATCTTGTGACTAGTGATGCCCCTGAAACATCACCTCCTATTTCCTCAAAAAGCACCAACAGATTTCCAGTTGGTTGCAGCCAGGATCGAGGAATATGATACCTGAAACCATGAAAATTATTGCCTATCAACTGCCTATTCCTCTTAACAGCTCTTACCATTTTTTTTAATGCTCTTAAAATCAAACTTTATCACAAGATTGGCAAATGTTAGAGTCTATCATCTGTAAACTAGCATCAAGTAGAAAGATGAACACAAAAAAAATTAAAAAGAAATCTCACCAGCGTTGGGAAAGCTGGCCACAATTTTCAGCACATTTCTTTGGTCGATATGTTCCTTGATATTTGCATCCATCTGAGCAGACACCATTGACATGATAAGAAGGCCAGTACCGTCCAATACTCTGTCCATTTACCCAAGTTTGGCCTTTCCCCATCGTGCTCAAATCCAATCCTACTGGATCTTCACCAGCTGGTGCATCAAATGTTGCCTGTACAGTAGATTTTAAAGAAAAACAGTTAAAACAAAGTATAAATTGTAACTGTGCAAACTTTTTCATGGTCCCAATGGTTGCTGACATAAAATCATGGATTTCACATTTAACATCAGGAGCATACCTTGTACCATGTTAGTGACTGTCTCTGAGGAACAACTACTTCTTTCATCCATTCAACAGAGGAATGCCCTTCTATTGTATGGAGATCCATTGATTCACCTTTCAAACCAACCTGCATGCACAAAAGGTAAGATATACATGTACATTAGAAAATCATTGCAAAATCAGTTGGACATGTATCATCAACAATGATAAATCACAAGATGCCAAACAAGCATTTCTCCCAGAAATTTTGTACCACAATTTTGTAATCCATTCAATATGATTCACCCTTTCACATTTGAGCTCCAAAAGAACATCCTTTATGCCCAAAACTCATGCTCACTTTCTCGGATATTAAGGAAGAAACTTAAGTTCTTCTAGAATCTAAAGAGAAAGCAATGAAAAAGCACCCAGATCCACCAGTTACTGGTGAAACGCATCAAAGAAAATCATCCAATTGTTATAATTTGCAGAGGAGTATATATTAAAAATATGGTGCTAGTGGGATGTTAGGAAAGAAAAATAATCAATTTTAGTTCAAATCTTCATTGGTATGTAGCCAAAAATAGACTTTAAACTTAAGCACTCTCTGTCAAATGCCCAGTTGTCAAAGCATATCTCTATTGTTTTGGCCAGCTGTAACACTTTGCAAAGGAGTAAGTAGAACATATGGGCCTACTGGATATTAGGAAGGAAAAATACTCAAATCGCAGTTCCAATCTTGGTTGGTATGTAGCCAGAAATAGGCTTTAAATTTAAGCACTGCCTGTCATATGTCCAGTTTTAAAGCATCTCTCCACTGATCTCAGTTAGACATTCTATATATATCCAATATTGACCATATGCCAAAAATAAGTATCACTCTGCTTAGCAGGAAGACAAAAGACAACATATTTGATCCAAAATTAATGACTTCAATCCTGTTGAATTACTTATCCATGCGTGTTCCAGAAAACATGTATCTTATCTTAAAAACCTAGCCAATATTTAATTGTACATAAACTATTCTTTCTACTCCAGATTACAGTATCCTATCTAAGTAAACAAAGGAACAGATTTGCATTAACATGGCCCAAACCTGATAAGACCACTTTTGTATTGACAAGTCCCGTATTCCCTCCTTAAAGCCACTAAGTGTAATTGGACCAAGAATCCCTGTATTCCAAGATTCAAAATGGGGTCCAATATTCTGTGACCATAAACAGATAAATAATGAATTAGTATGTCATGTGGAAAAGCATTATAGTGACAAGCAGTAATACTCTATCCGGTTTCATGTCACATAAACAAATAATGACTAAATTCTTATACATGAAATTACATGAAATTAGTCAAAAACAAGAAATTGGCGCCCATTCACCTAATTTTTTCACATATGCAACTGACAAACAAAACAAAAAATACAGGAGCAACTGCCTACATGTGGTTTGAAACAAACCTGTAAACCGACTGTCATACTCAAGAGTGCAATTATGTTTGTTCCAACCCTAAGCTTCACACCAGATGAATATCTCACTCTTGGGTTTTCCTTACTTCCAAATTGAGAGCCTGCAAATACCCGTGAAAAGCATAAATCCAACATGAAAAGTCCTCCCAACTCTCAATATCAAACATTAGCAATTATTAATCCTCTCTGAATGTCTGACTGAACAGCACTAAATTTAAAGGCACCCCCAGCACTAAATTAGAAGGCACCCTCAGGATTCAGGGATGTTAGATGGCCTTATACCTGCAAATTCTCCATTGACAAAAACATGCAATGCATCACGTATTGATTGTATAGAAAGAACTGAAAGGCCACCGTTCTTTATGAAAGGCTCATCCTGACCAACTTCAACACTGCACCACACAGGATTCGATAACTGTATTAATATGTGAAACCACCAACTCATGCCCGGCAAAAGGAAACTCTTAGCTTTTAATTGATTCAAGATTATTGTTCAACAAACCAACCAACCAAATGACCATTCATCAAATAGTCTTCCTATCTACTGCAAGCGAGAAATTTTAGAAGTGGTATAATCTAAGTTACCAGTTCGGGTTTGGGGACGGGTGCGGGTACGAGAACCCGGTACATGGGTACATGAAAAAAAAAATTAGGGGTTTGTGTACGTATGGTTACGTATGTATATATATATATATATATACACAAAAAAATAAGAGAAATATATAGAATTGTAAAACTAAATCATTTCATAGTACGATACTTGATCATTGATCACTGCCAAATGCCAAAGATAAATATTAAATGCCAATTGATAGTTGTATTTGATTGATTTGAAAAAAAATTGGGTACAAAATGGCATCCTCATGTGGAATGCACTGATGTTGATATTCTTAAACAAAATGAAAATAGAAAATTGTTTTTGTAAAAATGAAAGTAAATACTACATTAATATATTTTACAAATTTACATCTTCCTCTTTCCCATGAAAATGAGGTGCACCATGGAGTTTTGTATGGTTTCAAAAGCCTTAAATGCAATATTATAGATGAAGACTTGTAGGAAAACTATGGAAACTTGGACTTGGAGAGTATCTAGAAAATCAATTAAATTCAATGGGAGTTTGAGGGCAATGTCTCCGATGGGGTCAAGGGGTAGTGCCCCTTGTGGGGGTCTAGGGGCGCTGCCCCAAGCAGGGTCGAGGGGCAGCGCCCCTCGTGGGGGTCTGGGGGCAATGCCCCCAGCGGGGTTGAGGGGCAGCGCCCCTCGTGGGGCTCTAGGGGCAACGCACAGGGTTGGGCGTGCACCCTGTGCGTACCCAGGGCGTGGGCGAACCCGTACCAGGTTCGTACCCGGACCGAGTTCGAGGCCTATGGGTGCGAACCCGGTAACTTAGTGTATAATCCAAAATTTCAACATAAAACATTTAGAATCTAGAGGAAGCATTACATAATACAGACCTACTTGGAAGAAAAGGAGCAAAATTTATATTTATGATTGGGTTGAACATTCATCTGTTCTCGAGATTACTGTGCCGTTATTTTTGGGAGTTAAAACAGAAGAGCATTCAGAGCCCAGACACAATCAATGCATGGGGTTTGCCATAAAACACATCAAATGTGAAGTGTAAATGAAAGGCATGTGGATGCGAACCCGGTAACTTAGGGTATAATCCAAAATTTCAACATAAAACATTTAGAATCTAGAGGAAGCATTACATAATACAGATCTACTTGGAAGAAAAGGAGCAAAATTTATATTTATGATTGGGTTGAACATTCATCTGTTCTCGAGATTACTGTGCCGTTATTTTTGGGAGTTAAAACAGAAGAGCATTCAGAGCCCAATCAATGCATGGGGTTTGCCATAAAACACGTCAAATGTGAAGTGTAAATGAAAGGCAAGGGTTATTAAGAGTGAGATGTCCAAAAGTGGAAAGGATAAGCATGCAAGACATTGAACAAAGTTATTCTGCAAAAAGGATAAGCATGCAAGAGATCGACTAGAGTAATCTTACAATCTATGAATTAGAACAGAAGAAATTAGCTAACCTCTTTAAAATAATAGTTATAAATCTCAACAATGTGAAAGTTGAAACCAACAAAAAGCAGTCATTCTAATTCATAAGAATCTTTAATAAAATATTCAACTCAATAACCCTTGAGAAAACTACAGCATGAAACAAAGATGTGGAAAAGGTATATCTCACCTTGTAGTGTACCACAAGTAGTCGGTATTATCTCTTGTAGTGTTTATCTGCTCCAGCAAACCTACTGCAGTGAGAGAGCTATCTTCATTGGAGGCAACATATTCCTGGAATGATTCCCAAGCAAATCCCTTAACGGGTGCCATTTTCATTTGAGATGTTTGGACAGTGACCTGTCATAGAGACATGTGAATATATTAGTGCCATAAATTTTAAACTTATGTATGACCAAAGTTTTTTGGATACATTCTATCAATGCATGGAAGAAATACAATGCACTCCAGAAGAGAGCTTATTTGAATAAATACATTTTGCCTATGAAGAAAAATAATATTAAAAAAGCAATATTTTCAACTAAAGATTATAATTACTGCAAAATTCTGTAAATATTGTGTCAAAATTACAAAACATATTAGTATACAAGCATGACATGAATCAATACATTAAAAAAATACAGCAAAAGCCTCCACATTGCTCCTTTCAGATAAGCATTGAGATTAAATAGTAACAAAAGTTGCAGGGACAATTCCAAAATGTTCATCCGTAACTATGAAACTCTCAACTTGCTATTCTTTGATCAAATTAGAACACACAGATAGATAGCACTCTAAAAAAGAAGCATGTAGATAGTCTGGATTTGTACATATCAACCCTATTTCAATAAGTTGTACAATTGTGGATCAGAGCATACAACAAGTAAAACCAGCAACTAGATTAGACAGTAAGAGTTTCGACACACACTGGCATTCTAAAGAATTTAGTTATCACCTTGGCAGTATTGAACACTGAATTTCTGCAGTCAGGGAGAATGCTAACAGACCAAGCAGGGATGTGATAGTGCCGATTGTTAAATACAACTGTTGCATCAGAGTTCGCATCAAAATTCGCAAGGAAAGCAGCACAATTTCCAGGCCCTGCGGAATACACATAAGACTGAAAAGACAATGGTGTCAGCTCATTCTGCATTTACAATAGCATTTTCAACTTTTCAACTTCTTTTTCCTTTTTCAAATGAGACTTTAAACTAAAGTAGGCCATCAAGTATAAAACCAGTCAGAATGCTTAACTTACTTGCTGGTAAGTCCCAAGAGAATTAACTTCAGGATCACCACTAACTAAAGCAGCCTCACAGAGCTTTATAGCCTTGTGTAATTCCTTAAGATGCCCCCACTTCGGTTGCCTAAGAAGCCCTGCCAAAGCAACCAAAAATGCAATGTTTCATGTTCTGAAGGATTTCAAGCATTTTGGAAAATGGAATAAATTACCAAACTCAGAACAATTTACATGTTTCAAAATATTTAAGATCCAACTGTTTATTTTGACCCCTAAGGTAGCAAGAACTTAAAGTGGGATTTAAACCTTTTTTTTTTAAAGAAAAAAAAATATATTGCTTTTTAAGGATTATATTCAATTCAGAAAAAAATGACTCTGTTCCAGTTTAACACTGTTAACCAAGCAGAATGTCAGCACTGAATCTTATCTCGTGCCAGACAAAACATACCATATTCATCTATAGGTGCATCATAGTCATAACTAGTTGTAACAAATGGCCCTCCTGCAGTACGGCCAAAATTTGTCCCACCATGATACTGCAAAGAAGAACAATTGAATTACTCTTAAACAATGAAGCCATACAAGAATGTCACGTGCTAGAACAACCTATTTGCTACAAGGTGAATCCTACCATATAATAGTTTATAAAGGATCCTCCCTTCTGAATAAAGCGAGCAACTGCAAAGGCCAGATCTTCGACTGGCCTGTGAGAAGTAGTACCCCCAAATTCTGTAAACCTACAAAGACAGTGTACCCGCTGGTTAAAAGTAAACATTTTATTATCATCTCTTATAACAGGCTCACAAAGCTAGAATCTGCAAAACATCAGGAAGCACGTATTGCGTTCAACTTGTAAATTATTGCAAATAGCACCATATTAGCAACTGCCAAAACTCAAGTAACAGCTTTGAGAAGAGGGAATAATTTCTGTACCAGCCACTCCATGCCTCAGTCCATAATGATGGTTTGTAGGGTTTGTTAGGTACAAAGTTATCACAGTAGAAACCATTGCAAGTGTTTATCTGTCAAGAATATTCAACAAAAAAGTTCAGACAGTGAATGCTCAGATTCTCAACAAGAATTATTACAGAACACTGAATAACATGCAGAACCTTGAAAACCCTGCAATTCATCTCAATGAAAAACAACTTCAATTAGATTTGCAACTACATATGCTCACAATCATTTCCGTTCGAATTCGAATAATCTAGACATTACGTGAAGCTACTTCCTCATATTAGATTATTACAAATAAGAAAAGACGTACGGGGACCTGAGAAACCCGAAACCTTACATTACATTATTTACCACTTTTTCAATTTTCTGGATAGGTATAAATCCATTTTTACGTTAAAATCAACAGCTTGAAGGCTAGGAAACTGAACTGATAAAATGGGTTTGGTGTAATCGCAAGGACATAAGTTAATTCCAAACTGACCATCACAATTGATAGAGGCATTTGAGTCCCCCAGCCTCAACGCAGAAGTGGGGTGTATGAAATAGAACTCACCACAGGATCTGGCGCATCATCCTGTTTGCACATAACCCAGGGTACACCCGTACCCAATCCCACAGCCATCTGTGCAGCCCAGTTCATGTATGTAGCCCCAGCAGGCCCAAACACCATTTCATCAGGTTTATATTCATTTTCTATCTGTAAGGAGAATGAGTTAGCAAGATTGAGCATTCACTAATTGCATATAGAGGTACACAAAAATAATTCAAACTCTCCATGCTTCATTGATCTTTTGTAAGATTAGTGACTTGAAGGTTGGAACCATTGCCTTCAACATAGATTCATGATAACTTGTAACACACACACACACACACACACACACACAACACACACCTGGGCCATAATAATAGGTCCACCTTGCGACTCAAAGAGCCCTTCGCTTTTCATCAAGTCCACAACCTTCGTTGTAAAACTTTGCATTGCCATCTGCAGTTCTCATCGCTAATACAATATGAGAATCTGGAACAAATATTATTCATAAAAATCCTGTAAAGATACATGGCATTTATAATTATTAAAAGTGTGAACAATTAATAGAGAACAACCTTGAAAGGCTCGTTATCCGTCCTGAAGCTGATGCCAGGGACAAACTTTAACCAAACTGGAAAGCCCCTGCAAATTGATCAAAAGCATTAGTATCCACATTTAATAATCCCTGCTGGGTATTTGAAAGAAAAGGACCTCGCATATAGTTTAGATCAGCTACAGATAATTATACCCAAAGTTCCATTCGGCACAGACATAAGGACCAATCCGAAGGCTAACATATAATCCTTCCTGCTGAACTGTCTTCACAAACTTCACCAGATCAAATCTCCCCTCAAAATAGTACTGCAAAAGCAATAATGCAATGCAGAGTCAGAATTAACCTGCAGCAAAGTGCATACAGACCTTTCTGTAGCTATGAAACCTGCAACAAACTGTAAATCTCAATACAGCCCTACATAGCCGAATAAATTTAAGAAAAAGCCATGGCATTCATTGCACAGAACCTAGATTTGACTTGAAGGGACTGTGAGAAATGATTTGCATGGTATGAATATTGAAATCTAATGTAAATATGAGCTCTTTATAAACACTCTGTTTAGGACTAGTGCATGCATTCAGCCTACTGAAATTGTTGACAGTGGACAAGATGCCAGCAAATGGAAAGCCCTCTGTCAATTCTCACATAATATGGCAGGTAGAAAGAGAGATTTCCCATATATGTGCTGAGAGTGGTCATTGTGGATCCAGAAAATAGATAAATAAGTTAGACAGAATAAAATTCAAATGCCCCCCATTTATCATTGCATTCCCTTTAACATTAATGATCGTTTCGAGCAGTTAACGGAATAAACGGACTGTGAGCGGTATCTTTTCAGATAATCATTGAGATAAACAAAAAAAATGGGAACATGTTTCACATCCAAGAAAACCAGACTTCTGGCATCAAACAGAACACAAACTACAATGTGAGCACCCCGCGGAACAGATCTCGGTAGCTATCGAAAACTACCTAACTCGGAAGATAAACAAGACACAGTGAGCTCAATATTCTGCAAGAACACACAACTACCAGAGTTTAAATTAAGCATACATTTCCAGGAGATGGCTCGTGCCCATTCCAAAAAACATAAGTCTGTATCACGTCCAGTCCTCCATCCTTGGCCTTTCTGATGAGATCTGGCCACATCTGCAGCAACCAGTAAACTAATCCCATTAGCCAGAAAGATTACAACCATAATTAATAACTTTGACTAAAAGTACGCACAAAACCACTGAAACACAAGTCCAATAAGCTCGTTGGAATGTACAAAACACAAAAAATGTGCATGGAATTGACAAGGAGGCGCCCACATTCTGCCAAGAAAGTTATAAGAACCAGAGTCCACAGTTAAAAAAACACACACGGTGTAGCAAGTAAAAAGTATACCTCAGGGGTACTTCTGGGATAATGAATGTCACCAGAAATGAGAATTCTCCGTTGCCCATTAATCAACAGTGCCTTATGATCATAAACCACGCTGCATTCCACAACACCCACAATTACAAGCAGAGCCACAAACCACAAACTACACCCCATTTCCTTCACCTCCAACTAAACACTCGAGCACATCAGCAAGCCTAGCTCTGCAATGTGTATTGCTGATCCACAATACAAATGAGGAGCTTTTTCTGCCACAAAACTCCCGCGGACTTCAATGTGCAACTTCTATCGACCACCGAGCTCACTGACAGACTGACAGAGAAACTGTCCCGCCAAATGGAGTGAAATTTGAACGCAAATTTTAATTAATGCAATCAAAAAGAAGCTTGGGTTCCAGTCTCGCTAACCGAGGCAGCAGCAGAGCAGGCCTGTGGCAATCTGCTCGCAGGCCTACAAAATGCAGTTCGCCTTAAAATACTCCGCTCACTGCAATAGACTACGTATCAGTTTTCCTCGAAGGATTTGTTTCCAATAGACCTCTGTGAAGGACACTGGGCTTTAAGGTGCCCTTATTTGTAGGGACTTGTCGAGGCTCATGTTCGTCGTTTTGCTTTTTCCCGTTCCCGTTTTAACTTTCCAATTACCTACCTGAGTTCACAACTGCAAAACTTGCTTCGTAAAATTATATTCCGTAGCACCCCGTACGCGTGGGGTCTAAAACGGAACACTCGGTTGCCAGTTGTTAGTAATGAGTTTGCATGTTCCCGTGCGCTTTGTGTGACGTCGGGTTTGTGCGCTACGAATGGATTATAAGTTATGGGCTTAACGATTAAACTATTGCCTTTTTATTCATTTCTCTGAAATGTGTCGGTCGGGTTCAGGCCCTCTACGGGGTTTTCAGATTGTGTCAATTTTTGCTGCCATTTTGTAATGCTGTGCAAAGGACACCTATGCAAGGTTTTATTGAAAAGAGTTTTAGTTACCTAGTGTGGATGATGATATTTTCATTTTATGTTAAAAATTGTGAAAGTATGATTGAGTTAAGTTCAATGGTTGTAAAAAAAAAATAATTGACATAAAGTATTTATATATTGAACATTCTAAATTCTTTCATTCATTTAATTTGGTTTTTATTATTGACATAGTGATGTTTTATATGTGATGGTGTTGTTTTTATCGTGAAGATTCAAACTTCATAAGATTGTTATTGTTGACTACTATGTTGGAAATGAGATTCAAAATGTTTACTCTTCTTTAAAAATTAAATAAAATGTCATAATTTGATTAAGAATAAAGATGTTAATAATATTCAACTAAATATCTACTTTAAAATTCAAATTTTAATTTATACATTTTTAAATAATATTTTTTTATTTTTTTACTTGTAAAATAATATTTTTTTATTTTTTTACTTGTAAAATAATATTTTGTTTATTTACTTACTAAAATGATTAAAGGTAAATTTGTTCCACCGTGAGTTCAATTGATATGCAATTTAGAAGAAACATTGAAGACAGAAAAAGACATTCATGACTTAGGTGGCATTAAAAAAGTTTGAACAAACCATCGCTTTAGCTTTTTTATTATTAATTTTTAAAGAGATGGGCAGTTGAAGAACGGTAGATTTTACTTTTAGCATTCATATTTGTTGAAAGGAGTTAGAGATTAGGTATTTGTTGTTTCTTGAGTTTCGAATCCAACTTTCCTTTTTTTTATTTTATTATTATTAATAACATTAACTTTCCTTTTCGTTACTTTGTATATGTTAAAAATCTCATGCTTCGAAATTTAACTTGTGTTCGAGCTTGGGAGTGAGGTGGAACTTCTAAATCAACCATTTTGTTTGGTAGTGTTTCACAAAATTTGTTTAATACCGACAACATGTTTATTCAACATTTCATATTGACGGACAAAATATTTGCCGTCTAAATATTACCTACTAAACATGTCATGACTTGCAAGACACATATTGTTATGGCAGGGTTTTTTAAGTGTTTGTTTCGTAAAAGTTTGGAATAAATTTTATGGATAATATTTGTTGAAGGTTTTATAAATAGGATGATAAATCAGGTAGATTTAATTTTCGAGAATTTTAGAAATTAGTATATAAATCTTTAAGATAATTTATATAAAATACGTCAAAAGATATCGAATCGTTATTTTTTCCGATTAGCAAATTTAATAAATTAAAAATTCATTTAGAAAAAAAGAAAAATATTGTAATTAAACAATGAAAATCGAATTTTGTGATACTGTTTACTATTTAAATAATTGAGAAAATTAATAAAAAATCATTGCACATGTAAATAGAAATTAGATTTTTGTTTTTGTTTTTCTTTCACATATTTGCTACCACCTATATTTCATGTTGTCATTGTAAAGTTATGTCTATCGACGTAAAAGTATGTTTAAAAGTGAAAATAGTATTGAGATAGATTATCTTTCGTGAACACTTACTTTTTTTTAAAGCATCACTTAGATGTAATAAGTGTTAAGTGAACCATTTATAGTCATGAGAGATGACTTTGTGTGAACTACTACTCATAAATATGGGTTAGTAAATTTGGCTCAAAACTACACCTAGTAAAGATAGTAAATTTCGCTCAAAACTACATTTAGTAAAGATAAAACATTGTAATTTAATACATTGTGAAACAATACCACCTACTTAACAATTAAATGCATTACTTTTTAATTAAAAAGATATTAGACTATGATAGGGAGCACTATCAAAATGGAGCATGAGTAAATGAAGTTGGTGTTCTATATTTAAGGAAGTTTTATTTAACAAAACATTAAAAATAATTTTGATTTTAATTTTTGAGGGGTATCATATAGGAAGTTAATGTGTTTGTTGTATTTCAAAAATATCTTAGAAAACTTTTGACAAGTATTTGTACTCAAAAAAATTTGTGGTGTGAAGGTAGCACACTAATTGAAGTTGTCATTATCTAAATTTTGGAGTTTTTCATAATTTTTTTATAAAAGTTGAAGAAATTAAAGAGGGTCATTCTTGTAATGTAGCTATTAAATGGAGTCAATTCTTGCGCCACTAAAAAGTATGCATTGATGGATTTCTAATAAATGGTTGTAATCAATAGTTACATTGGAGAGGGTCATTCTATTACCGTAAGTATAAAATTGAGTTGAATCTTGCACTACTAAATAGTATAGTGATCTAGAAGATAATAATATTTACAAGTTATTCTATTAATATGTGTTAAATTGAAGTGATTCATATGTCATAGAAATATGTGTTGTGAGAGATTTGCATTCTCTTTGACAAAATTTATTTATTTCTTTTTATAGTTCTCTTTGTATAAGTGTTTTACTTTATGTGGGTTAGGGTTTGATGACAATAAAGTTTAGGTTAAATTGAAGGAATAATATTCAAGGATGGTTATTCTTTGCTTCTTTTGTAAAAATATATTAGGTTCTTTTTTTCTATTTATTTTTATTGGACTTGTTAAATTTTTTTTTTGTTATAATTTCTTCATCATATCAAAAACTTTAAAATCTAAAATGAGTATATTTAGCTTCCAAGTAAACGTCAAATCTAGAAAACTAGCTACCAAAGTCTAATAAGGACTACATTGTAAGTATAGTCCTCGCCAATGGCTACAAGAATGTTTTGTGGTGGCGGTATGCTCCATATACATTTGTGCTAATATAATACATTGTTAACAAAATTGGATTTTGTTCTATCAATCTAAGCAAAAAAATAGCACAATAATTTAAGATTGATTAAAATCTAAGTTTGTAGTCCCTTGGATCATGTATATTTGGAAGGTTACGTAGATACAAGGACTCAAATTTGCATGAGGTGTGTTGCAATGAAATTATAGAATGCATGTAAGTCCATATTGTCAAAAAAATAAAGAATAAAGTTGGCTTAAGACTATTTTGGTTGAAATACTAGAGAAATACATATATGTCACATGGCGAGGAATAAAAGACTTAATCCATTCAAGGACTTAAATTAAGTGAATTATCACAAAGTTGATTGTGACAATGTATTTGATTATCTATAAGTGTCTTAGCTCCATGCCTAGGTTTTGAAAGGCCCAAGGTGCAACATTAGAAGAGGATGACATGGCACTCTAAAATATAGTAAATGGATAGTACAATACTAACTAGTTTTAGATATTTAAACATATATTATCTATTCTAATTTAGTTTGACAAACATTATTTATCTAACTATTGATTAAAATAATGGAGGCATTAGTCTATTGGGTTTCTCCATTATAAATATAAAATGACATTGAATCAATTTAGAATTAACATCATGGTCTTAAAACTTGGAAGCAATCTTAATTTGAAAAAACAAAAAGAAGGGAGAGAAAATATATCTTAGTACCAGTTAAAACAAAACTAGTCAAGAATACTTGTCAATATTGATGAGAAATCTAAGATATTTTTTTGAAATACAAAATTTTTTTGTCTCTTATCTTGATGATGTTGTTTGATTGAAAAAGATGTTGGTTTATATTCATAAAATAAGAATAATTTTATTACCTTAGAACTCCTTGCATGATTGCAATCAAATGAAGTATATTTATTATTATCAACAAAAAAAAGCCATTTTATAGAAACTCCTTGAACAAGCTTTCATTAGTATTCATGTGACTAAATCTTTGATAGTTTACATTATTATCTATTAAAAAAATTGTGTAAAAAGAACACAATCATTAAGATAATAACATCAATTTGAACAACATAAAATATAATATAAATTTAAAATATGAATTTTATTTAGAGGAGATTAAAACCATGTTAATATCAACTAAAACCTAAAAATTTATAATGTAACTCTAGTAATTTGAACTGTGAAGTATAAATTTAGAATTGCATCAAGTAACTATGTGAATTTCAATTGTAGACACTCTAAATTCACCATTGACTTCTTATACATCATTTTTTACTAATTAATTAAATAATTAGTTATTCTCATAATCCACCACTATCTCATATTTGTATAAATAATTAAATAATATATTATTTAATTAATTACCCTTCCTTCAATTAATTTGTATTTCCTCCCTAAAGTTAATAAATTAAATCTATTTAATTATGCAATTTTAGTCTCTAATTCCTCCAACTTTTTTTAGACTGTGGGAATCGAGTAGCCCCCCTTATAAACTACACTATGTCTAGCAAAAAATTTACACGTGACCGGTGGCACTGGCATGACATGCCATCTAGTACCACAGGGATGGGGGAAACTAGACCTCTTGCCCTCTTGCCTACAACAAGATGCTTTAGCCAATCGAACCAAGGCCCCCAGTCCCTAATTCCTCCAACTTAATTAATTAATTAAGACTAATTAATCACACTAATTTTCTTATATTTTTAATCCATGTAAACTTTGAATCATATCCATAAAATACCCTCACATGGATTATAATCTAAACTTGCCATCATGTACAATGTGTCCCTATCCTCATGTTCCCACATGTATAAGTGTGCCACTTTGATCCACTCTCTTTCTCACACATGTGTGATCATGCCTTCACGGAAGTATCTTAGACTTCCACATCAACCTCGCCTCATTCTCCCACATGTGTGAACATGACTCATGCTACTCCATGACCACACATGTGTGAGCATTCTAGATTGGAAGCTTCTTAGCTCTCCACCTCACCTCCACTCCTTTGCTTACAAATGTGTGAGTATATACTTTACACATGTCACCTTACTCACACATGTGTGAGCATGCTTTCCCTTCTATCTCAAGGGGCACTTGTATTCTTCTTTCTTCCTCTTGCAACACTTTTCATAAGGCTAAAACTTCAATTCATGCCTTCACAATCCTTGCCCTCCATTAAAATTTGTATTTTATCCCTTTATTTCCTCCATGGAAAATCTATAAATCCAAGGCATCCCTTCTCATTTTCGTCAACACATTCCACCGTTCTATTATGTTGTTCATTTGATAATCCACTCTCATACTATTATTATGTTTGTGCGTTGAACAATCCACATTTTACAGTAACAATCAGTATGCATATTGTTGAACACATCAAGTGTTGTTTTTGGGTGCACTCTACTTCAACTCAAGTAGAGGAGCAAGAGAAATAAGGTATAAAGATCCATTATTTACTTTTTAATTATTGTGTTCTATTCCTTGCATTTTTCCTTGTCTTCATTCCGGCACACCCAATGGGACCCATGTCCTTGTAAGTCACTTTTATTTGGGTTTATTATGATTTTTTGCATGTGTGTTTGTGGTTTAGCACCTACACCCTATTATTCAGTGCCTATGTGTTCTATATCGATTTTTCCACATCCCACAACACTTGCATGTTTTTTATGTTTTTCCTTTTTATTGGGTCTTATTTCTAGAAATTGTCTATGGAATTTTTGACTTTTTATCACCTGTTATGCAATATTTTCTTATTATTTTGTTGCTTTCATCATTTTTTTACCCTATGTTTTGTTAGGAATATGGTGTTGTACACCTTTCACAAGAAAGAATTATTTTAATATGTCAAATAAATATTTAATTGTGGTGCATCTTTAGGAGGTGTGTTTAACCACATTAAATATTTATTTGGGTCCGCTTATAAAGTTGTATGTAACATTGGTTAGATATTCTATTTGTGGGTTGTACATGGGAAAAAATATTGGGAAACAATACCAAAAATTAAATATGGGGTTAACGATTTTGTGTACTCATGGTTTTGAGGTACATGGTTTTTTCCTTACCACTTGGTTGTTCTATGTGAGCTTGATTATATAAAAGTAAGCACATGTTTAGTAGTTGAGGTTGGTTGGTTGGCTAGTGGTTGGTTAGTGGTTTTAGCTTGATTTTCATTGTATAGAGCTTCTCTTTTGAAGAATGCATATGTGAAGCATAACATGGAATGTGTGGTTACATTCTTGGACATGTGGAGGATGCATTGAAGGAGCTTGATGTTTCAGAAGTATTCATGGAGACTGTGTAAGTGTATTGTAATGTTTTCATCATTTAATAATACATTGAATGTGGATGATTTTGGAGGCTAGGTTTTTCCCTCTTAAGGTAGGGTATATCTTGTTTTATGTCTTTGATCTTTTCATATGGTTATTCTATAAGCTTGTATACATTATTCTCTCTCATGGGGTTATGTAGGAAATGGTTTGATGAACCTGTATTAGTTTCCTAACATGTTTGTAGATTATCATGTTTTATTACAAGTATTTTTCTCTCAATCCATTTCAATGCTTACAACCTATGGATCAACACCTACGTGGATCAACACATATGTGTATCAGAACTTGTGCCCTATCATTCCATACTTTCACACGTGTTGGATTCTCTATTTTCTACATTTCTAGTTTTTTTTAAGTTTTTATTTTGTTAACTTTTATGTCTATCTCCTAACATGAAAAAATCACTTTCTATCTATTATTTTATGCAAGTTTTTGATTTAGCACTTAAATAATTTAACACATGCACAAATCAATGCTTCTACGATTTTAGTATAACATTTTATTTTTCTTTGTGTTCTATGTTTTTGTGCTTATTTTTATTCTAGCTTACTTACATGGTTTCGTGCATATACTTTATGCAAGCTCATTTCCATTAATTGTGTTGTATTCTTCATTTTAATAGTTTTTTAAATGTTATCCTTGTATTTTTATCTAGTACTCTATGTAAGTGGTACAACTTTTTACACCTAACCAAGACCAATTTTCAAAACTACTAACATATTTGGTGTAGGTTGCACTTGTCAAATACTTTATTATCACTAGTCTAGTTGTACCTAAAATATATTAGTTTGTTAATGAACTTGTTTTCCATGTTTTAGATATTTGTGGAATGTATGCTCTCCCCTTGCACTTAGTGCAATCTTGGGGATCAAAAGTTTCACATCTTTCCTTTGTGTTTTAGATCAGAACCTAAGGGTGCTAGTTTGTGTATATGTTCTCCCCTTACACTTCATGTGATCTTGGGTGATCAAAAAAGTCTAACGTTACTTTCCCCTTAGGATGTCTACTTGGATATTTCATCACTCCAAGGGATGAAATCAACCACACAAATCTAGTGGAGTAGATAAAGGGGGAGAATAAAAATTGTATCTCAATAGATTTGAATCATCATGTTTGGCACAACCTTGGAGTCCCTATTTTATCAAGACATAAAATGAAGTGGCACTAAGTTGTCACAAGCACTTGTAGATAGGATCTTGTTCATGGATCTCAACCTCATGTACCCTTGTGGTATAATGAGGATAGCCTAAGTAAATTGTATATCCTAGATATTTAACCTTTCATTCATCCCATTTGTGGTGCATTAGATATTTGTTAGGCCTAAAAAATTACTCTAAGTGATAGAGGTAGAGCTTATTCTAGGTAAGGCTTAAGCCTCCAAGGTAAGTATTACATAGGTCGTACATGACCTTACCTTCCCTAGATACCCACACCCTTAGTAGATAGTATAAATATGGTCCCACAAAAGGTGACACTCCTACTTGAATAATATACAATTGTGCAAGTGGTTGGCATGTTTTCTCATGTGAAACCAATATATGCCTATTAGCCTTAATCCACCAAATAAACTCATTCACCTTGATTAATGCATTCACACTATGTCTTAGCAACTATGCTATTTCAATACTTTCATTATTTTAGTGATTTCAATATTTCAACACTTGCACTTTTTCACAAGTTCCTTCCATCAATCAAACACTTCCACTATCTTATTATTTATGCATTTCATTACTTGCACATTTTAGTGCTTGCACATTTCGATTCTTGGGAATTTCAATAATTCCACATCCTAGCACATTTACATATCAACCTTCGTAAGATTTTATTATTTGTGTCCATACCCCATTTCACCATAATCTCAGTATAAAACTTAGTCCATTCTCCATAGATCATACTCCTTAATCCATTTCACTCTCATCATCCATAGTCCATACCCACTATCCTCCAAAACATTAGTCCTCATTCATAGTCCTCGTTGAACACACTGGATACTGAGAGGGGGGTGAATCAGTATCAATAAAAAATTAAACCCCTCTGAAACTTAAACTCTTCAACATAGATCAAACTTCAAACAAATATTTTAAATAGATCAACAATAATGAAAGATATAGAAGTTGTATCCTTAATCATATCAGCAAGAATGAAAAGAAACAACAAACATACATCCACAAGATGACACCAAATTTACATAGAAAACCCAATGAGGGAAAAACCATGGTGAGAGTTAACTCACAATATAGAAGCTCACTACTTACAAAAAAGGCTCACTACCAAAAGACTTGCAAACTAAGGTGCACAACCTTAGAGCAAGATACAAGGGACATGCATAGTTGAAGCACACACAAATTCGAGGGAAACGTACAAGAACCTGATAAGATTCATTATCTTAGAGTAGGTGTAAAAGAGGGGGACCAACCACATCAAGGCTCAGGGTCACGGAGAGCTGAGAGCGGAGGGCTTCCCTAACTTACCTCACTCTAAAGGGGTGTTTTGAAATAGGGGACAAGAATGATGAGGACTGTAAGATCCTTCAACCACTTTGCAGACCCGAGATCTAATTTGGGGCTAGGTAAGCCAGTTTTCGATTTCAACACTATATCTCAAGTAGCTCTTTGCCCGAGGATGAAAGTGTGGTTTTGGGATGATAGCATGACGCGCTAGAATCTCTCAGGTGTGCTGGTGTTTGTACAATCAAAGGACCAAAAAGATAGTATGAACCGTCTGAAAACTAGTTGACGACATAGCTAATGACTTTTAAAGGAACAAAACAAAATTATGAAGTAGGAAAGATATCAATGGATATGATAAAGAAAATGAATGAGAGCTAGAGTGACGAAGATAATCTCACCAAGGCACCAATTTTCCAGCTAGCTCTAAAAGCACGCCCACCTACACACAAGAAAGAGGGGGAATGTGTTGGGGCTATACAGGGGTATGCCTCGGTTAGGCCCCCATTTTGGTGAATCCACCTCCACGGACAACCAAATAGCAACAAGAGGGAAATGTATGATAAGGAAGTAAAGAAATAAAGTACACAAATAACACTACAAAATAGTAAATAGCTACTCAACCAAATCATAAATGAGAGGAGTGAAACATTACCACCTCCACCAAGAGCTCACTAGCCAATGAAGGAGAAAGAAGGCTTGAACAATCACCAAAGCCTCGACTACGATGAAGGGAGGTGTTGAAAAACCTCAAACCCACGGTGCAATGACTTGCTTCACACTTGCTTTATGAAGTTGACGGAGTGTTGTTGTTGCAATGGAGTGTTGAAGTGTTACTTGAGAGTGAAGAAAGTGTTGTAGTTTGCAAAGAGATTGTTAGAGAATGGATAGAAGGATCAAATTGAATGAAGAGTGGATGAATTTGAAGAAGAAGAGGGAGAACCTATCATTTTTGGGGTCAATTGGTTGAAGAGGGACGTTAAAAATTGACCCCAATCAAAGGTGTAACGCCTCTACCAACTTTAGACGCAGGAATCCATCAAAGATGTAAGCGCGTCGAGCAGACGTGCGTGCGTCGTGCGCACGTCCCCAACAAATATTATTTCACCAACATAAATGATAGATTCCAATTGGAAGGAAAGTGGCTAGATTGTGTGGAATTTCACCTTCAGATTTGGTTTTCTAAGGTGAGGATATGTAAAAGAGGAATTTGCGTGAGGGGTGCAAATTCACTCCTATACATTTTGCCCCCACTTTAGCGAGCATGAATACTGATGAGTGCTTCGGTAAAGTAGATTGAAAATGTATATCTGAACCGTTGAGGAAGCAAACTACGATCTGGTGAAATTGAAAGTGCAGGGCAAAATAGAGGACTCCATAGCCCTGCAGAACTATGAAGTTTCACAAGGTACACCGAAGGTCCTTGGACTAATGATGGACAAACCCTGCAAGATGAAAGTGCCTTACAAGCTCGCAGACCTACAAGAAGGTAACCCTCAAGATCTCTCACATGAAGGAAACTCAAAATTAAAGCGTCTCATAGGCCCACAAACCTGCAAGGAGGTAGTCCCCAAGATCTCTCACATGAAGGAAGCCCCATGAATTATGTGCCTTATAGGCCCGCAGACTTGCCAGAAGGTATCCTTCAAGATCTCTCACATGAAGGAAACCTAGATGAAAGCACCTAATAGGCCCACAGACCTGCAAGGAGGCATCCCCCAAGATCTCTCCCATGGATCAAACCCAAAGGAAAGAGTGCCTTACAGATCTGTAGACCTACAAGGAGGCGTCCCCCAAGATCTCTCGCATGGAAGAAACCCAAAGGAAAGGGACTCCATAGAGTCAAATTTGGAAAGTGGCTTTACATGTGTACCTAAAAAGTGACAAGTTTACCCACTGATAAAGCATGTCAAGAATAAAGTGGTCATGCAGGCAGTCAAGCGGATAGTCATGCAAACCGTCAAAAAATTATGAAGCTTTGAAAGGGGGTCCCTCGGGAACCCGCCGTAAAGAGGGGGTCCACTCATGGGGAGCACTATTTGAAAGTGAAAGAAAGATGTTCCTTCTCAAATCAATTCATTGTCTAGGAATCCTTTTGAAAGATGTTCACTTCATCAAGGAATTTGAAAGGAAGAAAGTGCCCCCTCGCAAGGGGAAGGTAAAATTTGCTTCCACCTCAGAGGAAAGTTCTCAAGTTATTTCTTTACAAACCCATGATAAAGGAAACATGCTTCATTAGTGTTCCAGGTCAAGAATATGATATTTCAAAGGTTTGTGAAGATTCTTCGAGAAAATATTTGTTGGCAATGAATGCATTTTATGAAAATCAAATTGTTACAAAAAGGCGTCATGCATGAGAGGGACAACTCAGGCAAAGAAGAGAGGAGAAAAAGAGCGAGAAAGAGAGAAAGAAAGTTAACAACTAAGAGACACTGGGGTGATCTGATATTTTAGGGTCATAGTTGCTCATAAATATATGTATATAAGTATAATA
Source organism: Sequoiadendron giganteum (assembly GCA_007115665.2). Lineage (NCBI taxonomy): Eukaryota > Viridiplantae > Streptophyta > Pinopsida > Cupressales > Cupressaceae > Sequoiadendron > Sequoiadendron giganteum. The sequence continues at coordinate 186,892,881 of CM021106.1, forward strand.
GTAGTATATAAATGAACTGTCATCAACCCCCTACAATATCAGACCATGTGAGGAATGCATGAGAAGATAAAGTAAAAATAAAAAATTGTGTCAACATGGAAGGGGAGCCCAAATGCCCCCAATGTTTTGCATCGTCCTCAATTTTCCGAAAGTCAAACATAAACTTGGAAAAATGATGATACAAATAGAAGAAGGTTTACGACACAAAAAATCACTCATGTATCCAAGCACCAACAAGGGTGACAAGGGTCATCTAGGAACACATAGCACGATCACGGGGGAACACATCACAACACACACACATCTACTCTAAAGGTAAAGAAGGGGCATCCCCCTAACACTAATCGACCAAGAGGTCATTCGCTACCCATCTAGGTCATCGTAGGGGGAAGGAGGATGAGCCTACAGTGGCAAAATGTTAAGGGGAGGAGATTTCAACTCTCCCGCAACAAGGGCTAAGGAAGAAGGCCCCGCAAGGTCTTCTTCGCTAAGCTCTTGTGGAGCTAGGGTCAATGACTTCGCAAAAGTCACTGACAAGGCCAAAAATTCATCCAGAGAGTTAAGCATGCACCTTATTGGAGTGCCATGTTGTACCTCAACTAATGGAGAGGGTTGCACCTGAGATTCACCGCTTGCCTCGCCGAGTAATTTGGGAGCACTGACAAACTCGGGGGAAGCTAGGACTGGTTCTATTACCAGGGTGGAACAAGTCAATACTTGATTTTAATGCATTAATGACATCTGCTTGTGTAGGTAGAAATCATTACAAAATTTTTTACTTTCATTAAGGGTTAAACGGATCATTATTATCATTATTAAGAGATTAAAGAGCACGAAATTTTAATGCATTAATGACAAGGTAGAAATCAACATTTTTTACTTTCATTAAGGGTTAAACGGATCATTATTATCATTATTAAGAGATTTGTTTGAGCAAATTGATTGAAAGAGAGGAAGGTTATTACGTGAGAATCAGTTTAGAAGGTTAGCTCAAGTTCTTTTGCATTTGAGGTAGGGTTTTCTTATCATTGTTGTTCTTTGTTTATTTATTGTCGTGTTTGTTGCGTTTTGTTTTAAATCTGCTCGTGTTTTCAATTACTTAGTTTTAAGTGCATTTGTGCTTCTTGGCATGATTATAAGAGTAGTTTCTTGTTTTATTTTGTTTGTTTGGTTTATTTTCTTTGGTTTCTTGTGCTATCGTTTTTTATTCTATATATTTTTTAGCATGGTCGCTTTCACGTCATAATCATGATTGTGTTTTGCTATTTCTGATTTACAGTAGATTAGATTAAATTAGGGTTGTAATGGTGTTTGTTAAAATTTAGGGATCTACAATGAGGTAGATAGATTTATCATTTTTACTTAGGGTTTTGTCATGTGTTTCTATCTGGTAAAATGGCAAGGTTTAAAAATTTGTGCCCTAGTTTTAATCATGTTTGTTAGATTAGGGTTTCGTGTCTTGAAGTGATCACAATTAAATGATTTGAATATGATGCCCTAAATACAGTCGTTCCCCATGGTCATATGAGTGTAGTATTTTTAAATCCCTTTTTCATTTAACGCAACCTTGGTTTTAATCATGAAGTTATATGTTAAATTAACAAAATTTGTCGATGACATCATTGTTAACCTAGGTGGAGGCGGGATCAGAATCGATTATGAACTTGAGAATTATGTTTTACAAAAGTTATTGATTTCATTTCCATCCCATTTCTGATTCCGCGTATAATGAGAAGTCTTCTTTCGAAATAACGATAACCTAGACGGAAGCGGAGGCAGAGTGGAAATGGAATATGAAAATATGAAAATCTGAAGAAAAATCAAATCCGTTTCTCATTCCAATCTCGGTTATGATCACCTTCCCGATTCCGACTCCAAGCCTGTTCATTGTTGAGTGAAGTATCTACATTGTTTTTGGCTCCGAGTCCGGCAGTGTTGTAAAAGAGATTGTTTTAGGTTGAGTTTCTATCTGGTTCTGACTCCGATGCATATATGAAACGTATGGTTTTTAAGGCATGTTTTATGATGATGTTTAAAGATCTAATTAGAGTTTTTACTTGCAGGAAAGTTGAAAGATGTCAAGAACATCAGGGGAAGTTGCTCGAAGGAACCAGCATGTAGGAACATCAAAGGCAACACCAAAACCAAAGAAGGTAAAGCCAAAACAACTACCTTATACCTTGAGGTATAATCACAGGAGCCCGGTTGTGAAGGTGAGCAAGATGGAATCAGACTGGTCAGACATCACTGATACGAAATTGGGCCAGTACAACTTTGAGGAGTTACATAGAGAAACCTTTGCAGAATGAGAAAATCTGACAGGAAGGACACAAAGGATTGTTCATTCTGGCTTGGCACATATTACTGTGTTTCCTTTGTCAATCCAATGCCTGGAATTGATCTTAACAGTGGCCAATGCCTGCAATCCTGCTATGAGACTATGCATGGATTCACAGAATAATGTGATCATTGATCTTACTCCTCAAATGTTTCAAAATATATTTAATGTTCCGGATCCTAAGAACTTGGTGTAGCTAACTGAAGTAGAGGCCTTGGAGAAGTATAAGAAGCATAAGGACTCCAATAAGTCTCATCTAAAAAAGAAGTGGTTGAAGACAGAAAAGAAATCTCTGAGAAAACTTGCAGACCAACCAAAGAGGGTAGATTTCAAGAAGGAAGTATCGGATCTAATATTGATGTTGTCCAGGGTGTTTGGGAAGAGGGATACATTCCACTTCAAGGAATGGATGTTTCCTTTCATCCAAATAATCTTACATGGTGACCATCAGTTTGATTGGCCAATGATTGTGTCAAATGCTATCCATGATCAGTTGACTAACATCAGAAACACTAAGTGTTTCTTTATGAATTCTTACATTGTATATATAGCAGCAAGATTGGGGATTTTCCCAGGTTTGAACAAAGTAGGCATAATGGGAGCCTTGGATGGGCAGAACAAGGTATGGGAGCACTATGATCAATTGTCTCTTTAAGTTGCTGAGACTCATTTTAGAAGAGTCAATGATGCATTTTTATATGTGATTATCAACCAATTGAATGGAGATGTCGGATACCGGTTGAGTCAAGAAGCTATGGCATTCATCACTGAATGGGGATGTTGGTACATCCAATACACTAAATTTACATACTTCAGGTTGGCTAGTTTCGAAGGCCATCCACATTTTCTTCCAAGGTGTTGCAGTAACAGGATAGTGCTAATGGAGTTTGTATATCAAGATATTGGAGTGAATGCTCGGTTTGGGATCAAGCATAAAATTGGATGTCATAAATTTCCCCTGAAGTTGGGTGAATATAGCTGTCAACACTTGGTAGGAGCAAATGTGGTTTGTAGTGAATTGATACAGCTGAAATTGGGATTGTACATAGCTCGTAAGTATTTTGATCCGAAGAAAAAGATGTATGCCTTATTACCTTCAGTATTCACTAGACATTTCAATTTGTTAGAAGACTTTTGGAGTGATCGATAGGATCAATATGATTTGAGAAAGAAGAACTATGAAAGATTGTCGGTTGCACTCATGGAAAAATTAGGTGTTAAAGAAAACATTACTGACACATTGGTGTATGATGGAATTGTATTGGATCCATCCTATGAAGCTTTGAATGTTGGTACCAAGAGTCTAGATCTAATTGACTGGGATGCTGAAGAAATAATTGATATCAAGAAGATTGGAAGGACAGTATTGGATAGGAGTGTGCAATGGTTAATGTTGAGAACTCAAGCTCCTTAAGGACTAGTCCTCAAAAAGGGTAAAGGATACAAGAGAATCAAGAGAAAGATGCCTCCCAAAGAGCCATTAGAATTCCTTCCTCCGGACATTGAAGAAATAGAACTTGAGGCAATAGATAATGAAGAAGAAATGCTAGAGGGAAATGTTCCAGTAGGATCTGCTGTTTTGAAATCTACATTAGGTGAATCATCTGCACAAGTCCCACTTACAAGGAAGAAGAGTAAAGAAATTCAAGAAGGAGCTCTTCATAGCATCGCTGAAACTGCCAAGGGAAAAGAAGCGGAGGAGGAAATTTTGGAGGTTGAGACAGATTCAGATGAGACTCTATCAGAGAAAGATTTGCAAGAGAACATGCCTCTAGAGGAGGATATTGAGTAGATCTTAACACAAGAAGATCAATGGAAGCTATTTGAAGATGCGACAAGAAGTTATAATGCAACAGCTGATGTAGTGGAGAAACAAAAGGAAATAGAAACTAAGGCAGCAACTAATGAAGTGGAGAAACAAAGAAGGAAACAAGAGCATGAGCTCAAGGTCAAAGAAGAGAATGAAAAGTTGGAGTTGATACAGAAAATTCATGACCTTGAGGAAGAAAAAGCAAGGAACCAAAGGGAAAGAGAAATCTTGGTTGCTAAACTAAAGCTTGCAAAGGAAGCTTGCTAGAAGGAAGAAGCTGAAAGCTTGAGAAAGAAAAGGGATGCTGAGGAGCTGATTAAGAAGTAACAAGCAGAAGAAGAAAAGGAAAAGGCAGAGAAACTTAAGGCCTTAGAGGCGGAGAGATTAGAGAAAGAGAGACTAGAGGCTTTGGAAAAAGAGAAATTAGAAAAGGAAGCTCTAGAGAGGAAAGAAGAGGAAGAAAGGAAAAGGAAAGAACAAAGAGATAGAGAAGAGGCTAAGAAGTTGGTGCAGATGCATATACTGCAAGAGCAACAAGCGAAATCAAGGGTTGACTCTCAACCTCAGGTAAATGTTCAACCACCTTCTACAGTTGTTGCTTCCTCTTTTATGATGATTACTACTCCAAGTGCTCCTACTTGGCTAAAATTGGACCTACAGAAGAGGGCAATAACACCTCCACAACTTGTCAATTGGGAGGATATGATGAAGGGAATTGAGCAGCAAAGGCCTAAAAAGAAGGCTAAGATTCTACATTCTACCTGACTCACAGATAAAGGAGAAATTTTTGTTGAATGTGCCATGTGGATGACAGAAAAGGAGGTAGGGGACATGCAACTAACAGATTATCAGCTGAGTACGGTCAATTTGGGAAGGCCCACTAGGAATCAACAAGTGAATTTGATTGATGTGGTGGCTTCAACGACCAAGTCAAGAATGATCAAGGATAAGCAAAAGAAGGATAAGCTTAAAGCTCAATTAGATCAATTGAATTCATTCTTGAAGAATGTCTCCTCTCCAAGATCACAATAGGTAGCAACCATTGGGACTCCTATTTTGTTAAGCAAAAAGGAGGTAGATGATTTGGTGCAGGTTAGAGGTAAGGCAGAGATGGTAGACCGATGGGTAGACAAATTGAATCGAGAGGTAGGTGAAGTTTTAGTTAAAGGTTTTGAAACCTACAAGGACACATAAGGGTTAATAAAAGAGATGCATCAATACATTGAGGCATCAAAAAAAACAAGAAGAAGAGTACAAAGAATACAGTCAAAAGTTAGAAAAGGTAAGTGCATTGCCTTTAGCTACTCTTTTGGAACAATCCATACTTGAGGAGGACGACAAGGATTTTGTGGAGAAAACTTCTCGTATACTTCAGTTTAGAACTGAATTTTTATGTAAGCATAAGGATGAAATTCAGGAGGCTGTTAATAATTTGACTGAGCAATTGGAAGAGCTGGAAGTAGTCATTGCTATAATTGTAGATGTAAATGTGTTGACAAAAGATGACATGCCTTTGAGTCAAATTAAAGATAAATGGGATGAAAGGTTCAAATGACTCATGCAAAAAAAGGGTGATGGAGAAGAGTTGATAATAGATCGACTAGTAGAGGTCAAAGAAGAGATAAAAGTTATTGGTAGAGAGTTAATAAAAATAAAAAGTATGAGGGAATTTGTTGCAGCAGAATTGGATCAAATCAAGTGTGAAGATAGCTGGATTGATGGGCCAGAGATGGATACATTACATCAAGTCTTCACTAGCTACGATGAGTTTATTTCAGATCCAGCTTCGTATGCATGAGTCCCTGTATGCATAATTTTCCTCTTCTTTGCATGTTGCATGCAACACTGACAACTTTTTGAGCGCATGATTTCTTCTGGTCTTCTATCTTATATTTTTAGTTAAACTGAATGTCTAAATGTAAGAACTCAAGATCAAATTGATCTAGTTCCTAAAAAGGTGGATAGCCTAAAATAGAAGTAGAGTTCGAGGTTTTGTGTATCTATAAATACCCGATGGGTATCATATTGTAAAGGTCGGCTAATTGAGAATAGAATTGGTTTACCTAATGCTAGGAGATAGAATTTTGTAGTGATCACTTTTTGAGATACATTGTTACTAGATGTTTTACAGTTAATAAAATTATAGGTTTTCTCGTAATATGGTGGTAGAGTTGAATTGTTTGTGTGATAAGGCTAATAAGTTATAATCTATCTGTATGCAGTGATTGTGCTGAACATAAAATTTTCTTGAGTGATGAAAATCACTTGAAGGAATCAGATTTAAGGATTGTTTTATTAGATTATCATTGAATTAAAGTTATTAAAGTCTGTTGATCTATGACCTTGGCAATGAATGGATGTACGTTTTGAAATCTTGAAGATAGTTGTGTTAGGTGAGAAGAGGTATTGAATTAAGCACCTTAGATGCATGCAATGGTATAGTTTATGCTGTAGATTGTAGCATGCTTTGGTTTTGTGATTGGTTGGAAAACATTCATTATTGAAGGTATATGTCCAGATGTTAGATAAATTTGATTCAAATTTACTGGTTACCCCTTTGTTCCATCTTTTTCTTTAGTTTGAAACCCCTTTATTTACAAGAACTATTTTGATAAAAAGAGTATTTGCTTGAATCTTTTGTTACCAGCACAGGCCCCTTGAACATTACAGTTGCATGAACTGATTGAGTGTAACCAGACAGTTGAGAACCAGCTACTAGAACCTTGAGAGTTAGGCCACTACATGTTGTCTTTCTTTTTCAGGAGAAACATAGTATAAATATTATATTTTAATGTTGTTTGTGTCATTTTAACCATCAACAGAAGTTGGCACTAGAAGGAGGGCCTGAAAAGAAAAGTTGGCTCACATAGTCTCTTTCTCATCGGAGAAATATGGGAGGATTTTGAGATCCTCTACTGACCCTGAACCTTTACAAGAATTGAAAACTCTGGTCAGACCAAGACCTCATGCGCATAGGGTTTTGATACCTACATTGCCACCACCACTTACTCCACCTAGATTTCCTCCAAATCCAACTACGCCACCACTAGATCCACCTACATCATCACCTCCAAATAGGCTTGTGTCACCACCAATTCGGCCTATATCACCACTTGTCCAACCAATCCCACCAATGGCTTACTTTGTGAATAATTCCTCCCCGTTAGGGACTATTCCTGGGGGATTCCGTGATTTACCAAAGAACCTAGAGAGGTTCTGTCCAAAATACATGCATGGAGAGTCGAGAAGTGTTGAAGAACATATACAAGCATTCAAAGATGCTTGTACTCAAGCTCAAGTTGCTCATCAAGATGTGGTATGTAGACTGTTTCCTTATTGTTTTGGAGATATGGCCTATAATTGGTATCTAAATCTGCCTTAGGGATCTATCCTAGGTTGGACAGATTTGGAAAATGCTTTCATTAATCAATTCAGGGTTTATGTTGATCTTGTAATATTATATCACCAGTTTGCCACCATAAGAAAGGAACATCATGAACCATTGCCCTTGTTTAACACTAGGTTCCAAAGGATGTATCGTAGGCTACAAGAGCCTTACTTAGTACCAGAGGGTATGGCCATACATGCATATTTGAGAGCTATTGACCCTTTGCTTGGCCTGCTCTTGCAAATAACTTATCAACTTGATGAGATTGACTCATTGTCTAAGATTTATCATTTGGCTATCAAATTGCAACAACAAATAAGTTTGCAATCTGGATGGTTAGGAGCAGTTCTTCCTCCAATGAATTATCAGATGCCTAATCCACCGTTATACAACACTGTCCCAAGGATGTCTTATTCCCAATACAGACCAATATCTGAGTTGCAAGCTCCACCCACAGTGCCCTTCTTTAGCAATGGTGTACAAGATTCCTTGCATCAACCACAACAACAACAATCTCAAAATCAACCACAACAAAGAGGAGGATCAACCCATGTCCATTCCCCAGCCATAGTCCAAAATGTGTAGAATGAACAAATTGTTCAACTCACAAGTGAGTTAGAGACTCTTAAAAAGGCTCTCTCAAATGTTAAATGGCATGGCACAACTCAGGAAAAACCCTCCCAATAATCAAAACCAGAATTACAACAATCAGAGAGGTTATAACTATCAGGGCAAGAACTAGAATCAGAACACCAATATGAATTTCCAAAATCAGAACTCCTCAAACTAGAATTATCAAAATCAGAATAGAGGATATAATCAAAGGTTCAACAATAACAACAATAATAGGCAGTGGAATACTAGACCTAACAATGGGGGAGTTCCTCATAATTATCAAGCAGGTGAAGAAAGACCACATACTGCTAATATTGTTGATTTGAATTTTATGAAAAATTGGTGTAGGTTGCATTATACAACAGCCCATTCTGAGGTCAATTGCAAAGAAATGGAGAAGGTTGTGAAAATTGCACAGGCTGATGCCCATCCTCCAGCAAGAAATTCCAATTAGGATAATGGGTCAGTCAGCACTGCCATGACTTATGAAACCCTTGAAGAAAAGTATCAATTATGTATGCAAGGAGATAATGAGCCAGAGGAAGATGTTTATGATGCTCAAGCCTTCCAATCTAAGGGTGGCCACTTTCTAAGAAATCAGAATACGGGGCCATTCACTACATCTGCACCCTCGAATAACATGGTTCCACCAAATCAGAATGCAGATAATAATCCACCTCCACCAAAGGGACCTTCAGATTCTCACAATAGAGGTAATCACCCTTCTTTTCCTAAGTACCAAGTTAGGAATGATTTAGAATTTGACTTTGTTGTAGAATTACAGAGGTAAAAGACATCATTGTCTTTCTTTGACATCATGAAGTGGTGCCCAACTCAACGAGAGGTGGTATTAAAATCTTTGGAAGAGGAAGATCGCCTAAAAGGGAAAGGTAAAGTGACTCTCGCAAAGGAGACAAATGCAGCTATGTATAAAGGTAAGGCCAATACCCCACCTTTCTTGTTAAGTTTGAGAACCTTTGGAAAGAATCTACACAATTGTTTATTAGATTCTGGAGCATCAGGGAATGTTATGCCTTTTTCGATTTGTAAGAAGTTAGGATTAAGTCCTATCCCAACTAATAAAAAGGTGATTCAGTTGGATAAAACCAAAGTCAATGTTGTAGGTGAGTTGAAGAATATGCATGTCCATGTTCGATCAGACCCAAGGATCCAGACCTATATAGATATCCAAATAGCCGATATCCCAAAAACATATGGTATGCTCTTAATTCAAGAGCTAATGAAAAGCATAGGGGGATATTTATCTTTGGATTTCTCACATATGTGGTTACCTTGGAAAGGAGTTGCCACCCATATAAGAATTGAAAGTGAACCTAGACTCAAACACATGATCATAGAGTATGATACTCTGAATGAAGTAGCATTCTTTGAGACTGAGATAGGTGTTTACAAACAAGAGGAAGTCCTTACTTTCTCTATAGTTAGTCCTGAGGATATATTATCCTTAGATCATAGTGACTCGATGATTCACATCAACCAGCAGGTTCTAATAAGGAAATTACAACAAGATAGGTTGGTTCTAGAAGCATAAACTGATTTGAGTAGTTTATTGCTTCCTAATTGGTGTAGGATTCACTATCATAACCATTCAGAGTTAACATGTCAGTCATGCATAGATATTCTAATTCATGTAGATCAGCGCAAACAAAATTTTTAAGAGGGATCTGAGACTCCCATCAATGAGTTCTCCTTCCAAGTTAAGGATGCAACTATTCTTACACATGTTAGTCTTTCTCAAGAGGAAGTTTCCTTACTAGTAGAGCAGACTTAGGTTTTAGGTTCTCTAGATCAAGAAGAAGTGGAAGTATCTCAATTTCATTTCAATACCCCTACTCTGGATGCTTTACCAATGCCCAAGGTGTTAATGAAAGATGAATTAGATGGTAAATTAACTCAAGAGATCACTCAGGAGATAATTGTTGAACAAATTGGGAACATAGGAGAATCTTCAATTGAGCCTAGTCTCAGGATAATTGTTGATGATCAACAAAAGTCCGAGCCGCCACATGTCACAAGTGAAAAATTTCCTGTTGCTTCTAAAAAGAAAGAACTCCCAACCAAGGACCAGTTATGGACTCTTAAATTTGATGGTTCTAAGTCTAAAGCAGGAAGTGGAGTAGGGATTGAACTAACCAATCCGAAAGGAAAAACTTACTTTGCTTCTTATAGATTGCAGTTTGGTTGTACTAATAATGTAGCAAAATATGAAGCACTTGCAAGAGGGCTCATGTTTTCTCATAAGAAGAAGGTAACTGCTCTTGCAATAATGGGAGATTCTGAGGTGATTGTGAAACAGGTACATAGCCAATACACATGCCATAACAAAAGATGTTGCATATAGAAATAGGGTTTAAAATTTAATAGAAGATTTTGATGCCTTTGGGATTACTCTCATTCCAAGGGAAGCAAATCAAATTGCAGATGCTCTTATTGTTGCAGCTAGTACACTAGAGCCTATGCAAGATTCAAATCTGAAGAGGTTTTCTGTGGAATTTATTTCGGTCCCTGCCATTCCTGATAATGCCAGAAATTTTTAGGTGTTTAATGATGATCAACACATTTTAGCCTTTTTGGAGAGTTCTGATGTATTTCAAGGACAAATAATTGATGATTCTAACAGGGATCAAGGAGACTGGAATCCAGAAAATGACAATCCAGAAGGGATTTTGGATTTAAAGAGAAATAACATCCCAAAAGGGATGATAGCATTGGAAATAATATTTGATTCAGATCCACGAGCTTATCAAAAAATGCCTACGAAGAGTGAGGGAGGTAAGTATGAATCTGTTAATTTGGCTCACTCAGGCCCAGAAAGGAACATTCTTATAGGGAAGACTTGTCCTCAGGAGATTAAGGATGAGATAATCAGAGTCTTGAAATAGAATATTGAAGCAATAGCTTGGAGCTATGATGACTTAAAAACTTTTGATACATCTGTCATCACACATACAATTCCTCTCAAGCCAGAAGCCAAGCCATTTCGCCAAAAGCAACGCCCGGTCAATGCATTAATTAAGTCTCTGATTCAGAAAGAGGTGTAGAAACTTTTGGCTGCTAGAATAATCTTTCCAGATAGACACTCTACTTGGGTGGCTAATCTAGTTCATGTAAGGAAGAAGAATGGTGAGATTAGGTTGTGTGTAGATTTTAGGAATTTAAACAAGGCCTCTGAGAAGGAAAACTATCCATTACCTTCCCTTGATGGAGTATTGCAAAAGGTCAATGGATCTCAGATGATGACTTTCTTAGATGGGTATCCAAGATACAATCAAGTCCTTGTAAGTCATGAAGATAGGATGAAGATGACTTTCACTACAAAATGGGGCACATTTGCCTACAAAAGGATGCCATTTGGTCTGATCAATGCTGGTGCTACTTTTCAAAGGGAAATGGATGTAGCTTTTAAAGATCTGATAGGGAAATGTATAATCATCTATGTTGATGATTTGACTATCTTCTCTAAGAATAGAGAAGATCATGCTGCTGATTTGGAGAAGGTGCTAAAGAAATGTATCAGTTATGGTGTTTCCCTTAACCCAAAGAAATGTGTATTTGGAGTTTTCGAAGGAAAGCTTTTAGGTCACATTATATCAAAGGAGGGGATTTCCATAGATCCGGACTGAGTGGAGGCTATTTTGAAATTGACAAGGCTAGGAAGTGAGAAGGAAATGAGATCTTTCTTTGTAAGGATCAATTTTGTTAGGAAGTTTATAACAGGGTTTGCAGAGATTGTCAAACCACTCAACGAAATGATGAAGAAGGATGCAAAGATTGAATGGAGTGAAGAGGCCAAATCTGCTTTCATGCAGATTAAACAAGCTATATCTGAGACACCTATTTTAACAAGCCTATATTATCTAAAACCTTTCTACATTTATTCTTTTGCTTTTGAACATTCATGTGCAACAGTTTTAACACAGAGAAGGGAAGAGAATGAGGAGAGACCAATTTCTTTTATGAGCTCTCCATTTAAAAATGTAGAAGTAAGATATTCATCATTGGAAAAACAAGCCTTTGCATTGGTTAGAGTAGTAAAGAAGTTTAGGCATTACATAATCAAAAGTCAGGTTATGGCCATAGTCCCAGATCCAGCTGTAAAGTCCCTCCTAATGCAAAGTGAATTAGGTGAAAGAAGAGGGAAATGGATGGAAATCTTACAAGAGTTTGACCTAGAGATTCATCCAATGAAGCTTGTTCGAGGTCAAGGTTTGTCAAAGACAATGGCTGAAGTGGACAGAAGTATAACTTGTCAACAGTACACTGTTTAATCATTCACAAAAGATCCCTGGTATACGGATTTAGTCTTCTTCCTCCTCAATAATAAATGTCCAGAAGGGATGAATGTTACTCAAAGGAGAGCATTGAGGATGAAGAGTGCCCATTACATGCTTAAAGGGGGATCAATCTACAAGAAGAATTTCCAAGGGATTTATCTACGCTGCTTGGATCAACAAGAAGCTAAACATGCCATAAATGAATTTCATGGCAGGCACAGAACAGGACATGGATCGGCTGATGCTTTGGCACATCAGATTTTAAGGTCAGGATATTATTGGCCTTATGTGTTTAGAGATTCACATCAACACTGCAGGACTTGTCATGTATGTCAAACTTTTGCACCTAGAGAAAGAAATCCTGCAATGCCTCTACAACCGGTATATGAGGTAAGGCCATTTGCTCAATGGGCACTTGATTTTGTAGGTTTGATTAATCCAAATTCTTCTGCAGGACATAAATTCATCTTGACTGCAACTGACTACTGCACACGTTGGACAGAGGCACAACCTTGCAAAAATAGCACCACGGAGGTGGTCATCAAGTTTCTAACTGAGAACATCACAACTAGGTTTGGAGTTCCATTTGCTCTGGTATGTGATAATGGCCCTGCTTTTTCTTCTGCTAAGTTTATTTCATGGGAATATGAGCATAAGATTGTGTTAAAATATTCTTCCAATTATTACCCTCAAGGGAATGGAGTGGCTGAGTTCACAAATAAGAACTTATTGGAAGTTATAAGAAAGTTGTTAGAAAGTAACCCTAGGGACTAGCACACCTAGTTGAGATTTTCCTTATGGGTAGATCGAACCAGAATCAAAGCAGCCCTAGGGAATTCACCCTTTAAGTTGGTCTATGGCCAAGATTCAATCTTTCCCATTCATTTACAAATACCTTTTTTGAAGTTTATGTAAGAATTTTACTCCAAAGATGATAGGATTGAGGTTAGACTGCTTAATTTGTTAAATATGGAAGAACAAAGAGATGTTGCTTTGCAAAAATTCTCTAAACATCAGGCTGTTGTCAAACACTGGTTTGACAAGAGAGCTAAGATAAAAGCTTTTAGAATATCAGACCTTGTGCTATTATGGGATAAGGCTAGAGAAAAGAAGGGAGATCACCAGAAGTTCGATATACTTTGGTTAGGTCCTTATCAAGTGGCCGAAATATTAGGTGAGAATGCTTTTCATTTGAGTACCTTAACAGGAGAGCCTGTTCCATTACCCATTAATGGTCAGTTTCTCAAGCACTATTTTGGTGCATAGAAGGTCTGATATTTTTAGAGGAGAATGTATTATACTGTATCATATGTAATTAAGTCTTTATGTAGTTAGGTTTTAGTTTTGTCTTTGTTTTAGTTAGGTTTTCTTTGCTTTTGTTTTGGTTTAGTTTGTTGAGTTTTGTTTTGTTGGGGATCTTTATTTTGTTCATTTCAAGACTTGGGGTTGTTATTCAAAGTATACTATTGGTACTTGGAGAGAAATTGGTTTAGGTATTTTCATTATAATCATTGAAAAGGATGTCGTTCTGAAACTTATGTCCTATGATCATTCTAGTTTGGGTTTGAGAAGTTATTTAAAGATAAGAAGATACATTGTGAATATCTCATGCATTATCATCGAAAATCTATCACCAAATTAGATAAAACATTTGCATGAGTAAATGCCTATCTGTTTTAGAATGACTCTACCTTTGATTCAAGTGAAAAATCCAATTCCAAGACTATCATGAAATCCATTGTAGTACTCAACCCACATTTTAGATTCACTAAATCTGAGTATTGAGAGATGCATAAAAGAATTTCCACAAGAAAAAAAGAGAATGAAAAGAAAAAAAAGAAAAGGCAAGCTCAATATCAAGTGGGTAATCAAGTATCTCTATCGGGGCTATGGACGCCTGTTTGGCAGCAGAGCAATTCCCAGGATTTTACTGCACGATAGTTAAAAGACTCAACTCATGTAGCTTGAATTTTAGGTATGGTGGTTCAAAGAATAGAGAAAGTATCTATGAAGAATGATGCACAATATAAGCACACACTCAGATTCAAAGATAACTCATGGGCACATACATCTGAGATTCCAGCTCAAACTTATCCTAAAAATATCTGATTTTATTCAAGTTAAAGTGTTTATAAGCCAGTGGTTTTTGGGTGACTGAAATTTTCTTTGGGTATCTTGAAAATGGGTAAACCATTTTCCCAACCGAGTGGCCATTTGTTATGCCTTGCATAACCACCCCATCTTTTGCCTTGGTCAAAAGGGGTTCCCCTTGTTGTTTTTTTATCCTTTGTTGTTTTTCAAATAAAGTTTGGAGTCATTTTGCTTCCAACACTTTGTTTGTTTTGGTTTAGTCTGTCGAAAGCGGAACCGGAATTGAATCGGGTTCTGAAAGTCCTTTTAAAGCTTGTTTTGGTTCCTATCCCAACGGTCTTTCTTTTGGCCTTTTGTTTGTCTTCAGCGGAACTGGAGCCGGAGTGGGTGTTAAGTTGGTCGTTATTAAAAATTGCAAAATCATAATCTATTCCGATCCTGCCTCCACTGTTTCTTTTTTGGTTTTAGTTTAAGTCCTTGTGTTTAGTTTTATTATGTCGGTCTTTTGCTTTACTTTTTGTGTTTGGTTCTGTTTAGTGTTTAGTGATGGGCTCGGACCTGGAAAGGGAATGAAGTTTGGAAATTTCTTAAAGTTTTGGATCAGTTTCCATTTTGGTTCTGCCTCCGCCACTTTTGGGTCGTTGACTTTTTGACTAAAGTGGCACTCTAGAGAAGTGTTCGTTCTCTCATAGTTCTGACTCCGCCTTAACTGTGTTTTAATGCATTTATGACATCTGCTCGTGTAGGTAGAAATCAACATTTTTTACTTTCATTAAGGGTTAAACGGATCATTATTATCATTATTAAGAGATCAAAGAGCATGAAACAGTAGCAATGGAGGTTGTTTGAGAAAATTGATTGAAAGAGAGGAAGGTTATTGCGTGAGAATCAATTCAGAAGGTTAGCTCAGGTTCTTTTGTGTTTGAGGTAGGGTTTTCTTATCATTGTTGTTCTTAGTTTATTTACTATCGTGTTTGTTGCGTTCTATTTTATATCTGCTCGTGTTTTCAATTATTTAGTTTTAAGTGCATCTGTGCTTCTTGGCATGATTATACGAGTAGTTTCTTGTTTTATTTTGTTTGTTTGGTTTATTTTCTTTGGTTTCTTGTGTTGTCGTTTTTTATTATGTATATTTTTTAGCATGGTCGCTTTCACGTCGTAATCTTGATTGCGTTTTTCTATTTCTGATTTGCAGTAGATTAGATTAAATTAGGGTTGTAATGGTGTTTGTTAAAAGTTAGGGATCTACAGTGAGGTAGATAGATTTATCATTTTTACTTAGGGTTTTGTCATGTGTTTCGATCTGGTAAAATGTCAAGGTTTAAAAATCCATGCCCTAGTTTTTATCGGGTTTGTTAGATTAGGGTTTCATGTCTTGAAGTGATCACAGTTAAATGATTTGAATATGATTCCCTAAATACAGTCGTTCCCCATGGTCATATGAGTGTAGTATTTTTAAAGCCCTTTTTCATTTAAAGCGACCTTGGTTTTAATCATGAAGTTATATGTTAAATTAAAAAAAAAAATCGATGACGTCACTGTTAACCTAAGCGGAGGCGGTATCAGAATTGATTATGAACTTGAGAATTCTGTTTTACAAAAGTTATTGATTTCGTTTCCATCCCATTTCTGATTCCGCGTATAATGAGAAGTCTTCTTTCGAAATAACGATAACCTAGACGGAAGCGGAGGCGGAGTGGAAATGGAATATGAAAATATGAAAATCTGAAGAAAAATCAAATCCGTTTTTCATTCCAGTCTCGGTTATGATCACCTTCCCGATTCCGACTCCAAGCCTGTTCATTGTTGAGTGAAGTATCTACATCGTTTTTGGCTCCGAGTCCGGCAGTGTTGTAAAAGATATTGTTTTAGGTTGATTTTATGTCTGGTTCCGACTCCGATGCATATATGAAACGTATGGTTTTTAAGGCATGTTTTATGATGATGTTTAAAGATCTAATTAGAGTTTTTACTTGCAGGAAAGTTGAAAGATGTCAAGAACATCAGGGGAAGTTGCTCGAAGGAACCAGCATGTAGGAACATCAAAGGCAACACCAAAACCAAAGAAGGTAAAGCCAAAACAACTACCTTATACCTTGAGGTATAATCACAGGAGCTCGGTTGTGAAGGTGAGCAAGGTGGAATCAGACTGGTCAGACATCACTGATACGAAATTGGGCCAGTACAACTTTGAGGAGTTACATAGAGAAACCTTTGCAGAATGAGAAAATATGATAGGAAGGACACAAAGGATTGTTCATTTTGGCTTGGCACATATTAATGTGTTTCCTTTGTCAATCCAATGCCTGGAATTGATCTTAACAGTGGCTAGTGCCTACAATCCTGCTATGAGACTATGCATGGATTCACAGAATAATGTGATCATTGATCTTACTCCTCAAATGTTTCAAAATATATTTAATGTTCCGGATCCTAAGAACTTGGTGTAGCTAACTGAAGTAGAGGCCTTGGAGAAGTATAAGAAGCATAAGGACTCCAATAAGTCTCATCTAAAAAAGAAGTGGTTGAAGACAGAAAAGAAATCTCTGAGAAAACTTGCAGACCAACCAAAGAGGGTAGATTTCAAGAAGGAAGTATCGGATCTAATATTGATGTTGTCCAGGGTGTTTGGGAAGAGGGATACATTCCACTTCAAGGAATGGGTGTTTCCTTTCATCCAAATAATCTTACATGGTGACCATCAGTTTGATTGGCCAATGATTGTGTCAAATGTTATCCATGATCAGCTGACTAACATCAGAAACACTAAGTGTTTCTTTATGACTTCTTACATTGTATATGCAGCAACAAAATTGGGGATTTTCCCAGGTTTGAACAGAGTCTAGGCATAATGGGAGCCTTGGATGGGAAGAAGAAGTAATGGGAGCACTATGATCAATTGTCTCTTCAATTTGCTGAGACTCATTTCAAAAGAGTCAATGATTCATTTTTATATGTGATTATCAACCAATTGAATGGAGATGCCGGATATTGGTTGAGTCAAGAAGCTATGGCATTCATCGTTGAATGGGGATGTTGGTACATCCAATACCCTAAGTTTACATACTTCAGGTTGGCTAGTTTTGAAGGCCACCCACATTTGCTTCCAAGGTGCTGCACTAACAGGATATTGCTAATGGAGTTTGTATATCAAGCTATTGGAGTTAATGCTCGGTTTGGGATGAAGCATAAAAATGGATGTCATAAATTTCCCACGAAGTTGGGTAAATATAGTTGTCAACACTTGGTAGGAGCAAAGGTGGTTTGTACTGAATTGATACAGTTGAAATTGGGATTATACACAGCTCGTAAGTATTTTGATCCGAAGAAAAAGATGTATGCCTTATTACCTTCAGTGTTCACTAGACATTTCAATTTGTTAGAAGACTTTTGGAGTGATCGACAGGATCAGTATGATTTGAGAAAGAAGAAATATGAAAGATTTCTGGTTGCACTCATGGTAGAATTAGGTGTTAAAGAAAACATTCCTGAAACATTGGTGTATGATGGAATTGTATTGGATCCATCCTATGAAGCTTTGAATGTTGGTACCAAGAGTCTGGATCCAATTGACTGGGATGCTGAAAAAATAATTGATATCAAGAAGATTGGAAGGACAATATTGGATAGGAGTGTGCAATGTTTAATGTTGAGAACTCAAGCTCCTCAAGGACTAGTCCTTAAAAAGGGTAAAGGATACAAGAGAATCAAGAGAAAGACACCTCCCAAAGAGCCATTAGAATTCCTTCCTTCGTACATTGAAGAAATAGAACTTGAGGCGATAGATGATGAAGAAGAAATGCTAGAGGGAGATGTTCCAGTAGGATCTATTGTTTCGACACCTACATTAGGTGAATCATCTGCACAAGTCCCACTTACAAGGAAGAAGAGTAAAGAAATTCAAGAAGGAGCTCTTCATAGCATGGCTGAAACTCCCAAGGGAAAAGAAGTGGAGGAGGAAATTTTGGAGGTTGAGACAGATTCAGATGAGACTCTATCAGAGAAAGATTTGCAAGAGAACATGCCTCTAGAGGAGGATATTGAGCAGATCTTAACACAAGAAGATCAATGGAAGTTATTTGAAGATGCGACAAGAAGTTCTGATGCAAGAGTTGATGCAGTGGAGAAACAAAAGGAAATAGAAACTAAGGCAGCAACTGATGAAGTGGAGAAACAAAGAAGGCAACAAGAACATGAGCTCAAGGTCAAAGAAGAGAATGACAAGTTGGAGTTGATACAAAAAATTCATGACCTTGAGGAAGAAAAAGCAAGGAACCGAAGGGAAAGAGAAATCTTGGTTGCTAAACTAAAGCTTGCAAAGGAAGCTTGCCAGAAGGAAGAAGTAGAAAGCTTGAGAATGAAAAGAGATGCTGAGGAGCTTATTAAGAAGTAGCAAGCAGAAGAAGAAAAGGAAAAGGCAGAGAAACTTAAGGCCTTAGAGGCGGAGAGATTAGAGAAAGAGAGACTAGAGGCTTTGGAAAAAGAGAAATTAGAAAAGGAAGCTCTAGAGAGGAAAGAAGAGGAAGAAAGGAAAAGGAAAGAACAAAGAGATAGAGAAGAGGCTGAGAAGTTGGTGCAAATGCATATACTGCAAGAGCAACAAGAGAAATCAAGGGTTGACTCTCAACCTCAGGTAAATGTTCAACCATCTTCTACAGTTGTTGCTTCCTCTTCTATGATGACTATTACTCCAAGTGCTCCTACTTGGCTAAAATTGGACCTACAGAAGAGGGCAAGAACACCTCCACAACCTCTCAATTGGGAGGATATGATGAAGGGAATTGAGCAGGAAAGGCCTAAAAAGAAGGTTGAGATTCTACATTCTGCGGGACTCACAGACAAAGGAGAAATTGTTGTTGAATGTGCCATGCGGATGATAGAAAAGGAGGTAGGGGACATGCAGCTAACAAATTATTAGCTGAGTATGGTCAATTTGGGAAGGCCCACTAGGAATCAACAAATGAATTTGATTGATGTGGTGGCTTCAACGACCAAGTCAAGAATGATCAAGGACAAGAAAAATAAGGATGAGCTTAAAGCTCAATTAGATCAATTGCATTCATTCTTGAAGAGTGTCTCCTCTCCAAGATCACAATAGGCAGCAGCCATTGAGACTCCTATTTTGTTAAGCAAAAAGGAGGTAGATGATTTGGTGTAGATTAGAGGTAAGGCGGAGATGGTAGACCCGTGGGTAGACAAATTGAATCAAGAGGTAGGTGAAGTTTTAGTTAAAGGTTTTGAAGCCTACAAGGACACATAAGGGTTAATAAAAGAGATGCATCAATACATTGAGGCATCAGAAAAACAAGAAGAAGAAGAGTACAAAGAATACAGTCAGAAGTTAGAAAAGGTAAGTGCATTGCCTTTAGCTACTCTTTTGGAACAATCCATACTTGAGGGGGACAACAAGGATTTTGTGGAGAAAACTTCTCGTATGCTCCGATTTAAAACTGAATTTTTATGTAAGCATAAGCATGAAATTTAGGAGGCTATTAATAATTTGACTGAGCAATTGGAAGAGCTGGAATCAGTCATTGCTATAATTGTAGATGTAAATGTGTTGACAAAAGATGACATGCCTTTGAGTCAAATTAAAGATAAATGGAATGAAAGGTTCAAAGGACTCATGCAGGAAAAGGGTGATGGAGAAGAGTTGATAATAGATCGGCTAGTAGAGGTCAAAGAAGAGATAAAAGTTGCCGGGAGAGAGTGAGTAAAAACAAAAAGTATGAGGGAATTTGCTGTAGCAGAATTGGATCGAATTAAGTTTGAAGATAGCTAGATTGATGGGCTAGAGCCAGAGATGGATACATTACAGCAAGTCTTAACCAGCTACGATGAGTTTATTGTAGATCCAACTTTGCATGCATGAGTCCCTGCATGCATAATTTTCCTCTTCGTTGCATGTTGCATGCAACACTAACAACTTTTTGAGTACATGATTTCTTCTTCTCTTCTATCTTCTATTTTTAGTTAAACTGCATGTCTAAATGTAAGAACTCAAGATCAAATTGATCTAGTTCCTAAAAAGGTGGATAGCCTAAAATAGAAGTAGAGTTCGAGGTTTTGTGTATCTATAAATACCCGATGGGTATCATATTGTAAAGGTCGGCTAATTGAGAATAGAATTGGTTTACCTAATGCTAGGAGATAGAATTTTGTAGTGATCACTTTTTGAGATACATTGTTACTAGATGTTTTACAGTTAATAAAATTATAGGTTTTCTCGTAATATGGTGGTAGAGTTGAATTGTTTGTGTGATAAGGCTAATAAGTTATAATCTATCTATATGCAGTGATTGTGCTGAACATAAAATTTTCTTGAGTGATGAAAATCACTTGAAGGAATCAGATTTAAGGATTGTCTTATTAGATTATCATTGAATTAAAGTTATTAAAGTCTGTTGATCTGTGACCTTGGCAATGAATGGATGTACATTTTGAAATATTGAAGATAGTTGTGTTAGGTGAGAAGAGGTATTGAATTAAGCACCTTAGATGCATGCAATGGTATAGTTTATGTTGTAGATTGTATCATGCTTTGGTTTTGTGATTGGTTGGAAAACATTCATTCTTGAAGGTATATGTCCAGATGTTAGATAAATTTGATTCAAATTTACTAGTTACCCCTTTGTTCCATCTTTTTCTTTAGTTTGAAACCCCTTTATTTACAAGAACTATTTTGATAAAAAGAGTATTTGCTTGAATCTTTTGTTACCAGCACAGGCCCCTTGAACATTACAGTTGCATGAACCGATTGAGTGAAACCAAACAGTTGAGAACCAACTACCAGAACCTTGGGAGTTAGGCCACTACATGTTGTCTTTCGTTTTCAAGAGAAACAGAGTAGAAATATTTTATTTTAATGTTGTTTGTGTCATTTTAACCATCAACACCACCCTTCAGAGAAGGTAGTATCCTCTTACGCCCTTCGTTGCCAGAAGGACCAACCTCTACCTTATGCTTCGTTAGGGGTGAGAACTCCCCATAGACAAGGCAAGAGGCGCGGAGGAAGAGGAGGAAGAGAGAATTACAACAGATACCACCGAAGTGTTTGACATATCTATGAGTTTTGGAAAAGGAGGGACATTTGGAAGGGAGATCAGCAAGGGCGACTCAATTGAAGGAGTGATGAACACCTGCTCCCTTTTAGAGTTAGGTGCACTCACAATAAGATTTGGGAGTGATACAAAGTTCGGTTGAATGGAGGTAGAGGGGAGGAGAGAGGAGGACATAATAGGAGGTCATAAAATAGGAGCAATCATCTCCTCATCCTTTCTCTACAAGGTGGTCTACTTAGCCACAAGATCCTTTCACCGATGCTTGTGCTCATGTGCAAGGCAGTTTCTACGACTCTTTTGAGCTAGAGGCTGGAAGTGCGAAGGGACAGAAGGATTGTGCTCAGCCATGGGAGTGTCCACTATAGTTGTTTCCAGCGGAGGGACAAACTCCTGGATGGGAGCAAGAGGAGCAAGTTGAGAAATGGCAAGGGGAATTGGCTCTAATTTCTTGGCAATAGGCCTCTTCCCGTTTACTGCTTTGGGAGTAGAAGTAGTGGGAGGCCACGATGGTTTGAGACATAGAAGATTCCCCATGGGGACCTTTCTTCTTGCCATATGGGTAGTACCAAGGTTCGGGGGGTTTGGTAGGGATATTCGATATCCAAATCTTGGTATTTTGCCAAGTCGGTATCATTGGACTTAGAGGGTAAAAATTGGGCATATTTATCTGGAACTCTTCTCTAGAAAGGGGGGTAGGAGAGTCATCTCGAGAATAGGGTAGATTCTCTTTTCCCTTTTGAGAAGAGGAGGTGACTTGTTGTGCTATCAAAAGAGTCAAATTCAGTTTTCCTTTGCCCCTAGTTTTATACTTCACATAACTTTTGTAAAGCAAGTTCATCCTTGGAGGAAGCAGACCGACCGGGGTGAGCCAAAAGTGATTTAATGAATATCCCTCATGGGATACCAAAGTTTGATATCTAGTATCATGCACTACATGCACAACACCTTCATGGGAGAACTTTAAACATTTGTGAATGACGAAGGCGATCCCATTCATGGAAGCTAGCCAAGGTATGCCTGAATTCACTCTGAACAAATCTGACTATGAAATGACATCAAAAATCGTGTTAATGGTCCTAGGTCCGACTAGGATGGACAGAGTTATCAAACCATAAGGTTTAAGAGCAAGGCCATCATGTGTATGGATGATTAAATTTTTTTCTTTGTACTCCTCTCTATGCAATGAATTAAGCCACAACGTCTCTTTTGTAATGACATTCATTCGGCTTGTGAGGTCGACTAGGACCCCTGTCACAATGTTCCTATTGAGGTGAGAGGGAATGTAAAGGGGAGAGGGCTTGTTGTTCAAGGGAACATCCTACAATGTGAATGTCAAGTTTGGTGAGCCAGTGGTAGGCTACACAGAAGGAGTAATGGTAACCATGTTAACGTATGCTTCGAGCTGAGTGATAGAATCAGAGGGATTGATAATCATGTTGGTAGAATGCGACAGAAGCAGGTCTGTGTATATCTGTAACTCACTATTCACTTTTTCCACCAATTTATTTGTATTTTGTTTGCTTCCATCAAGATGGATAGTACCATCCTCAATGCGATCCTATATCTCATGATGCAAGTGCATACAACATTTGGTATCATGTATGTTAACTTGATGGTATTGTAAAAAGGTATTCACATCATACCAACTAGGGTAAGGTTCCTTGATAGGCTTAGGGTTCTCCAAGGTTATGATCTTGTCCTTCAACAACCTTTGTAGGATGGAAGAATAATACTTTTCCAAATTTGTGAACCTTTTATTGCGTCTGAGGTCATTATCATTCATAGTGGCAATACCTTTTCTAGAGATCGATACAATTGAATTTCCTTCTGAACAGGAGCATGAGGAGGATCCCTAGAACTGGACTACTGTTTGTTGATATTCTCGTAGCATCACACATAGATGCATGAAAGAAGGGTATTTCATAAGGGAAAAATTCTCTTGCCAAGGCCTTTGTAAGTTCCCTATGAATACCTTATGTATATCAGAATCGGGCAACAAGTATGTGATTTATGAAAAGAGTGCTTAGTATCACGCTATGAAATCAATAATCTTTTCACTATCCCCTTGTTTGCATCAGATGAGATCTGAAAAGGTCATCTTTGGTCCGATGTTAGCTTGGAATTATCATAAGAATTGGTTCACAAGTTGATCAAAAAGTAAGATAGAGTTATCGAGAAAGGAACAATACAACTCGAGTGATCTATCCTTGAGAGATCGAGGGAACAACTTTTCCATCAATGCATTGTAATGGAAGAAATCTATACATAGAGCGTTAAAGACGGACATGTGCATTTGTGGGTCCCCTTTTTTTCCATATTTTTCAAATTTGGGAATCTCCATTCCTTGTGGGAAAGGAGTGCTTAGAATTGCTACCGACAGTGAGCTATATCAGAAGAAGGGTTGAAAGATAGGTTGGGAAGAGGCTTGGGAGAGACTCGCCAGTTGGCTTTGCATCTTTCCCATATTCTGAAGAAGGGTGTTCAAAATAGGGTCATTAGATGACATAGGACCAGTGGAACCTCCTCCAAAACCACTGTCAGAGCCACCTTTGGAACCGCCAATGTGGTCACCGTTGGAACCACTATCGGGGCCACTTCTGCCAATAGGGCCTCTGCCAGAGCCACCTCCACTTTTGAGGCCACCACCATCCCCGCCCCTATCGCCGAAGTCACTGCCACTACCAAAGCTCCCACCACTCAACTTGCCAAAACCTCCACCTCTAGAGGTGACAAGAGTGGTGAAACTAAAACCTAAGGGTATTTTGTTTACTTTGATAGTTCCAGATCTCTTAAAGGTAGGAGGGACACTAATCAAAGGGACTGTGTCAGCCATGTATACAAACATGGGAGTCATTGATACTCCTAACTATCTCTCATGTTCCTCGAAAGCGGACCCTTATACAAGGTTAGCATTATTTGAAGGAGCACAAGCCTCAGTCAGAATAGAGAGGCTAGCTAGGAGTTATATACCTATTCTATCTCTTTCCACCATATACCTAATTTTTATAATAACCTTAGCAGCTCTAGCCAGCTTCAAATCCTTTTCCAAGTGATTCTCTCAGTCACCCAACCCTTTTCTAAGGGAAGCGATATATTCTGAAGGAATGTGAACAACTTTATTCACCTACTAAAGATGGTGTGGGAGATGTAGGAGGAGTGGGGACATGGTCAGTCTCATCAGAGAATTCTAACTCACCTCGCAATAACTGCTCTTGGGTAGAAAGACCAATCGCAGGTCCGAAAAAAAGACCAATAGAGAAACTAGAAGTGACCCTCGTCTTCTCCATCGAAAGGTGTCACACTTCTCCTAAAAATATACCCAAAGGTCATGGATTGGGTTGTGATGCTCATAAAAATTCACAACACTCAGGGGCATAATGGCCAAAAGGTACAAAGGAAAAGCTTCAACACCAACGAATGGGTAGACGTTGGTTCGCATCAGGTCCATCAAAAATATAAGAGAGGGGATCATCCACATCAAGGCTCAGGGTCACAGAGAGCTGAGATTGAAGGGATTCCCTAACTTACCTCACTCTAAAGAGGTGTTTTGAAATAGGGGTTGAGAATGATGAGGACTATAAGGTCCTTCAACCACTCCGTAGACCCGATATCTAATTTGGGGCTAGGGGAGACGATATTTGGATTCAACACTATATCTCAGGTAGCTCCTTTCCCAAGGATGAAAGCGTGGTTTTGGGACAAAAGCATGATGTGCTATCATCTCTCAGGTGCGCTAGAATTTGTATGACTAGAGGACCAAAAAGATAGTACAAACCATCAGAAAACTAGTTGATGACCTAGCTAATGAATTCTAAAGGAACAAAACAAAATTATGAAGTAGGAAAGATATAAATGGATATGATAAAGAAAATAGAAGAGAGTTAGAGTGACAAAGATAATCTCACCGAGTTGCCAATTCGCCAGCTAGCTCTGAAAGCATGTCCACCTGCACATAGGAAATAGGGGAAATGTGTTGGGGTTGTATAGGGGCCTGCCTCAGTCAAACCCCTATTTTGGTGTTTCCACCTCCATAGACAGCCAGATAGCAACAAGAGGAAATGTATGATAAGGAAGTATACAAATAACACTACAAAACAATAAATAGCTACTCAACCAAATCGTAAAGGAGAGGAGCGAAACATTACCATGTCCACCAAGAACTCACTAGCTAATGGAGGAGAAAGAAGACTTGAACAATCACCACAACCTCAACTGAGATGAAGGGAGGTGTTGCAAAACCTCAAGCCCACAGTGCAATGGCTTGCTTCACACTTGCTTTATGGAGTTGACAGAGTGTTGTTGTTGCAATGGAGTTTTGAAGTGTTGCTTGAGAGTGAAGAAAGTGTTGTAGTTTGCAAAGATATTGCTGGAGAATGGATAGAAGGATCAAATTGAATGAAGAGTGGATGAATTTGAAGAAGAAGAGGGAGAATCTATCATTTTTCAGGGTTGGTTGCTCAAAGAGGGATGTTACAAATTGACCTCAATCAAAAGTGTAACACCTCTTCCAACTTCAGATGTAGGAATCCGTCAAGGACATAAGCACGCCACACAGACATCCACACATTGAGTGCGCGTCCTCGACAAATATTCTTCTATCGACATAAATGACATATGCCAAGTGGAAGGCAAGTGGCCAATTGATGTGGAATTTTTCCTTTGGATTTGCTTTTCTAAGGTGGGGATATGTAAGGGGAATTTGTGTGAGGGATGCAAATTTGCTCCTATATAGTAGGATAAAATAAGTATGTAAAAAAATTACAATATTTGTCAACACAACACTCTACTAACTGAGGCGTTATAGCACATCTGATTTTTCTTTGACATACTTTGACACTTCCTTTTGTGAGATATTAAATTACATTCCACACACACTTTTCCACACTTTCTCACATCTTACATCTAAAATTTTCTTTCATTTATATCCACCGCAAGACCTCAAAACATTAATTAGGTTGGGTAGAAGAAGGATAAACAATGATTTCAACAAGTCGGCCATAAAACATCAAGATGCTCCTATCTAGGGGATAGAAAGGAACAAAAAAAACTTATTAGATCTTCCAATGTGATCCCAAACACTTCACATGTTGGCACACATCAACCCAAGTCGACAACAAGGAAAATGTAGATGAAACATGAAGCACATACCTAGTCAACCCAAAAACATAACTTCAACTAAATCTACTCAATATAGTTCTAACCAAGATAGGTTGAGACTTGAATCTATCTTAAAATAAATTCTTATGTTGGCACAAACCCTTAAACACATAGTACAAGCAAGATGACAAGATTTGTCAGCTAGATATTCACAAATTACCTAGAAGACCAACTCAAACACAATGCAGAACCAAAAGAGATCAACACTAGATCACAAAGGGATGTTCCTTGAATATACAACAACATCTCCAAATAATTATTTTATACTTCGATACCATCAACAACTATCACAACCCAAATAGGAACAAAATACTTCTTCCTAGAAACACAAAATGCATAATCATTCAAGATATAACATTAACAAACCAACTTGCGGACCACTTCAAACCAAGAAATTGGGACTGAGACACTACACAAACATTAAGAGAACGTTCACCAAGAGACAAGAGTAGAGAAATCAATGCAGAGAAATGTGGAGCATTTTTCAGACTAGTCTAGACAATCAACAACATTGCCAACCTTCTACAATTCACATAATCCTCCTCAACAACACTAGTGATCTAAAAATATAGGAGTGCAACATCCACATAACACAAAATTTGAACCCCAAACTACAATACCATATCTGCAATAGTGGAGGAATATAAATAATTATCCAAAATAGTCTTCACAGTAACTTGCGGAGGCCAAAAATTTCTTTCAGCAACACATGCTTCATCAAGAACATCAAGAGAGAACATACAAAGTGTAGATCATCAACAACATCTCTCCACCATCAAAAACACTTCTAATCATCTTAATATATAATTATGAAATCAACTCTACTGACATCAATCATACTTAATACTTATTTCATTATCATCAGACAGGGCATGACATCCAACTATGAACTTCAACAACACGCCATCATCAACAATGAAAACCAATGCCATCCAACAATGCAACCATCTTCCCAAGTGATGGCAACCAATTCCAATAATCTCCCAAGCATATGAAAAAATATCCTTAGGTGTTGACATCAATGACAACCAACAATCCATGTTGGCATCGATGACAACCAACAATCAGTGTTGACATCAATGACAACCACTACCAACAATCTCCCCCTTTGGCATTGATGGAAACACACACTTGATCACTCTCCCCCTTTGAAATCAAGGAAAAAGGGCAACACACAGGTCTACATAAAATAACAACATGTTCTCTGACTTCAAGGACAAAGGGCCAAATATCTTCAATTGAAATAGTAGCACATTGTCCCCCTTTGACCAACAACACTTCTTCTTCAAGTAATCATACGAAATCCCTCTAAGGAGCACATTATTTCTCTTTGAAATATAAAAATGTCGTGACCTTAAATTTAATATCTAAAACTTCAGGTCAATGATCCATAATTTCTAGGATTTCATTAGGATGCAAATCAATAAGGTGCATAGATTTACTTTCAACCTCCAAGGTGAGTCAATCAAACCTAGATCTGATCCTTTTAAGTCTTAGGAAAGAATTTAAAATGACTTGGAATGATTTATCTAATTAGAATTTATGAGCTAATATGATAAATGTGAAATCCTGAAGATAAAGAGATGAAAACAATGATTTGCAAGTGGATGTAGGAAGTGTAGACCAATGTGTACCTATCACTAAAATTTGAATCTGAGTGTTGTAGTAGGACTAGGTCACCCAAGGGTAAATGGGTCCTTGATGAGGGGTCTTGTTGATGGTTAAAATGACACAAACAACATTAAAACAGAATATTTCTACTCTATTTCTCCTGAAAAAGAAAGACTACATGTAGTGGCCCTAACTCCCAAGGTCCTAGTAGTTGGTTCTCAACTGTCTGATGTCACTCAATTGGTTCATGCAACTGTAATATTCAAGGGGCCTGTGCTGGTAACAAAGGATTCAAGCTATGACTCTCTTTGTCAAAATAGTTCCTGTAAATCAATGGGTTTTAAATAAAAGAAAAAGATAGATCCAAGGGGTAAATCAGTAAGTATGAATTAAATTTATCTAATATCCAGACATATACTTTTAACAATGAATGTTTTCTTAATCGATCACAAAAACCATAGCATGACACAACCCACAGTATAACTGTACCATCGTATACATCTTAGGTGCTTAATTCAATTCCTCTATTCGCCTATCACAAGTATTTCCAAGATTTCAAAACCACACACATTCATTCATCATTAAAACTATAGATCAACAGACTTTAATAACCTTAATTCAATGACAATTTAACAAGATAATCTTTAAACCTGGTTTCTTCTAATGACTTTCATCACATAAGAAACTATCATGCTTCAGCACAATCACTGGCATTCAAGTGGATTATAACTCATTAACCTTATCAAACAACACAATTCAATGCAAACTCCATATTTCGTAAACCTGTAATTCTATTAACTATAAACAAGATCTGGTACAATGTATCTCTACAAAATACTCTATAAAAATTCTATCTCCTAGCACTAGGTAAGCCAATCCAATTCTCAATTAGCCGACCCTTACAATGTAATACCCCTCTGGTATTTATAGAATACAAAAAGAAGTTCAAACTTTACTTCTATCTTAGGCTTTCCACCTTTTTAGGAACAATCAACTGTCTTGGAAACTCAGATCAATTTTGATCTTGAGTTCTTACATTATACATTCAGTTTGATCTAACAATAGAAAATAGAACTAGAAGAAAAGAAGATCATGTGTCCTTAAAACTATCAGTGTTGCATGCATGCAACATGCAAGGAAGAAGAACATCATGCGCCATGCATGGAAGAAGAACATCATGCATGCAAGATTTTATGCATGTGAAGTTGGATCCGCTATGAACTCATCATAACTGGTGAATACTTGTTGTAGCATATCCATATCTGGCCCATCAATCCAGTCATCTTCAAATTTAATGTGATCCAACTCAACTGTAGCAAATTCTTTCATGCTTTTTACCTTAACCAACTCTCTCCCTGCAGCTTTTATTTCTTCCTTGACTTCTACAAGCCGATCTATCACTAAGTCTTCTCCATCATCTTTCTCCTGCATGAGTCCTTGGAATCTTTCATTCCATTTCTCTCTAACTTGACTCAACGGCATGCCATCTTTAGTCATTACATTCACATCTACTATTATAGCCATAACCGCTTCCAACTCTTCCAACTGCTCAGTTAAATTATTAACTGCTTCCTGAATTTCATCCTTATGCTTGCTCAAAAAGCCAGTCCTAAACTTAAGGATACGAGAAGTCTTTTCTACAAAATCTTTATTATCATCTTCGAGTATAGATTCTTCTAGAAGAGTAGTTAGAGGCAATGTATTTATCTTCTCTAACTTTTCACTATACTCTTTGTACTCTTCTTCTAACTTCTCAGATGCCTCAATATATTGATGCATCTCTTTTATTACTCCTTCCGCCTCCTTATAGGTTTCAAATCCTTTTTCCAAAACCTCACCTACCTCATGGTTCACTTTGTCTATCCATTTGTCAACCATCTCCGCCTTACCTCTAACCTGCACCAAATCATCAACCTCCTTTTTGCTTAGCAAAATAGGAGTCTCAATTGCTGCAACCTGTTGTGACCTTGGAGAGGAGACACTCTTCAAAAATGAATGTAACTGATCTAACTGAGCCTTAAGCTCATCTTTCTTTTGTTTGTCCTTGATCATCCTTGATTTTGTTGTTGAAGCCACCACATCAATCAGATTCATTTGTTGATTTCTAGTGGGTCTTCCCAAGTTAACCGTACTCAATTGATAGTCTGTGAGCTGCATATCCCCTACCTCCTTTTCAATCATAGGCACAACACATTTAGCAACTATTTCCCCTTTATCTGTGAGTCTGGTAGAATGCAAAATTTTAGCCCTCTTCTTAGGCCTTTCCTGTTTAATCTCCTTCATCATGTCCTCCCAATTAAGAGGTTGAGGAGGTGTTCTAGCTCTCTTCTGCAAATCTAATTTCAACAATGTAGGAGCACTAGGAGTCATCATCATGAAAGAGGAAATAGCAACTGTAGAGGATGGCTGAATATCTACCTCAGGTTGAGAATCAACCTTTTCCTTTTCTTGTTGCTCCTGCAGCACATGCATCTGCACCAACTTCTCAGCCTCTTCTCTATCTCTTTGTTCCTACATTTTCCTGTCTTCTTCTTCTTTTCTCAATCTTTCCTCTTCCATCTGATCCTTCTCTTTTTCTTTCTCTAAGGCCTCTCTTTTCAATCGTTCTGCCTCTAAAGCTTTAAGTTTTGTAGCTTCGGCCTCTCCTTCTTTTTGGTTCCTTTTCTATCCTTTCTATCTCCAAGGCTATGAGTTTCTCTGCCTTTTCCATTTCTTTCTCAGCTTGTTGTTTCTTTACTAGCTCTTCAGCCTCTTTTTCTTTTCTTAGAGCTTCAGCCTCTTGTTCTTTCTGTCAAGTCTCCTCTGCAAGCTTCAGTTTAGCAACCAGGGCTTCCTTTTCCCTTGAGTTTCTTGCTTTCTCCTCCTTGAGATCATGGATCTTTTGTATCAGTTCCAGCTTGTCATTTTCTGTCTTGACCTTGATCTCATGCTCTCATTGCCTCATTTGCTCCTCCATTGTATCAACTGTTGTCCTTGTTTCAACTTCTTTTACCTTTGATTGTTGCTGTTGAAGTAGAGCATCAGCTTGTAACTTTACCTCCATTTCCTTTTGTTTCTCCACAACAACCCTTGCATCAGATTTCCTGGTAGCATCTTCAAATTGTTTCCATTGTTCTTCCTGTGTAAGAATCTGCTCAATAGTAGGATCTAGAGGCATGTTTTCTTGCAAGTCCTTCTCCAACAGAGTTTCATCCGAGTCTGTCTTAATTTCTACCAACTCTTCCTCCACTTCTTTTCCTTTAGTAGCTTCAACCATGGCATAAAGTGCTCCTTGAACTTCTTTACTTTTTTTCCTTATGAGTGGGGCTTGTGCAGATGACTCACCCAACGCGGGCGTAGGAACAATAGATTCAATCGAAACATCTCCCTTGGGTGTCTCTTCTTCTTCATCAACTACGTCCAACTCTGCTTCTTCAACATCAGGAGGAAAGAATTCCAATGGTTCCTTGGAAGGCACCTTTCTTTTAATCCTCTTATACCCTTTACCTTTCTTGAGGATTGGTCCCTGAGGAGCTTGAGTCCTCATCATCAACCATTGCACACTTCTATCCAAGACTGTTCTTCCCAGTTTCTTAATGTCAATAGTTTCTTCTTCATTCTAGTCTATTGGATCTAAGTTTTTGGTGCCAATCTTCAAAACTTCATATGAGGGATCTAATACCATTCCATCATCCACCAAAGTGTCAAGAATATTATCTTTAATACCCAGCTCTACCATAAGTGAGACTGGTAATCTCTCATAATTCTTCTTCCTTAAGTCAAATTCATCCTGCCTATCACACCAAAAATCCTCTAAGAAATTAAAATGTCTAGTAAATACTGAAGGTAATAAAGTATACATCTTCTTTTTTGGATCAAAATACTTACGAGCTGTATACAATCCCAATTTTAATTGTATCAACTCATTACAAACCACCTTAGCTGCCTTCAAGTGTTGACAGCCATATTCCCCCAGTTTCATAGGAAACTTAGGGCATCCTGTCTTGTGCTTCATCCCAAATCTAGCATTAACTCCAATGGCTTGATATACAAATTCCATAAACACTATTCTATTGCTGCAGCATCTTGGAAGTAAATGGGGATGACCTTCAAACCCAAACAACCTGAAGTATGTAAATTTGGGGTATTGGATATACCAACTTCCCCATTCAAAAATGAATGCCATAGCTTCTTGGCTTAACCTGTATCCTGCATCTCCACTCAACTGGTTGATAACCACATATAAAAAGGCATCATTAACTCTTCTGAAGTGAGTCTCAGCCACCTGAAGAGATAATTGATCATAGTGTTCCCATACCTTCTTTTGTCCATCCAAGACTCCCATTATACCTACTCTGTTTAATCCTGGGAAAATCCCCAATCTTGCTGCAACATAGACCACATATGAAGTCATGAAGAAAGATTTGGTTTGTCTAACCCTTGTGAGCTAATCATGTATGGCATCAGAAACAATCATTGACCAATCAAATTGATAATCACCCTGAAAGATCACTTGAATAAAATGAAACATCCATTCCTTGAAATGGAAGGCATCCCTCTTCCAAAACACTCTAGATAGCATCAATATCAAATCAGATATCTCCTTCTTGAAGTCTGCCCTCTTTGGCTGGTCTGCCAGTTTGCTTAAAGACTTCTTCTCGGTGCTTAACCATCTTTTGTTTAAATGAGACTTATTGGAGTCTTTATGCTTACTGTATTTCTCCAATGCCTCAGCCTCATTCAACTGCACTAAATTCTTGGGATCAGGAACATTGAATATGCTTTGGAAAATCTGCGGAGTAAGATCTATAATCACATTATTTTGTGAATCCATGCATAATCTTGTAGCTGGATTATAAGTACTGGCCATTGTACATATCAACTTTGGACACTGAACTGACAAAGGAAACACAGTGATATGTGCAAGACCGGAGTCAACAATCCTTTGAGTTCTCCCTGTTAAGTTTGTTCTTTCTGCAAAGGTTTCTTCATGTAATTCTTTGAAGCTATACTGGCCTAGATTAGTATCTGTGATATCTGACCAGTTTGATTCCACCTTGCTCGCCTTCACCATCGGATTCCTATGATCGTACCTTAATGTATAAGGTAGCTGTTTTGGTTTCACCTTCTTGATTTTCGGTGCAAGCTTTGACGTTCCAGCCGGTTGATTCCTTCGAGCAGCCTCTCCTGATGTTCCTGACATCTCTCAAATCTCCTACAAGCAAACCTCTAATTAGACCTTCAAATAAAT
The DNA here is from genome assembly GCA_007115665.2 of Sequoiadendron giganteum. Lineage (NCBI taxonomy): Eukaryota > Viridiplantae > Streptophyta > Pinopsida > Cupressales > Cupressaceae > Sequoiadendron > Sequoiadendron giganteum. The sequence goes on from CM021106.1 coordinate 186,926,477, forward strand.
CATTATAAAACATGTTTTTAAAAACACACCTGTTACATATACATCGGAGTCGGAACCAGACAGAAGCTCAAAACAAGCGCTTTTACAAAACTGGTGGACTCGGAGCAAAAACCGATATAGGAACTTCAGCTAGTAACAAACGGGCTCGGAGTCGGAGTCGGGGAAGTTATCGGAACCGGGATCGGAATGAAAAAGAGATTTGGTTTTTCTTCAAATTCTCTTCATTTCATATTCTATTTCCATTCCACCTCCGCCTTCGACTTAGTTATCGTTACTTCGACAAAAGACTTCCCACCATATGCGGAGCCGGACACGGGATGAAAACGGAACTAATAACCTTTACAAACAAAATCCTTAAGTTCAAGATCAGTTTCGATCCCACCTCTGCTAGTCATCACATACTTCAAGAAAACCTTTTAGAACTTGAAATTGAAAATGAGATAAAATGGAATTGATAACTTTGGTAAAAATAAAACTCTTATGCCCATACCCATTCCAATCCCGCCTCCGCCTATGCTAATCATGACATCATCAAATTTATTCATTTTCATCATAACTTCATGATTAAACCTAGATCGCCATAAAATGGCAAAGGAGCTTAAAAACTCTACCCTCATATGACCGTGGGGAACAATTGTATTTTAGAGCCATTTATTTAAATCTTATTTTTAAAGTAATTGTAGAGACCGACGAAACCCTAATCTAACAAACTTAATAAAACTAGGGCACGGGTTTTAAAACCCTGCCATTCTACCAAACGACGAAACCCTAAATTAAACAATAAATCTAATCTACCTTAACTCACTGTAAAATCTCTAAGCTACCTCAATGTAAATTCTTAATCTAACTCATGCCATAAGAAACCTTTAATCTAATCTAAATCTACTGCAAATCAAAAATGACACGATGCAATCATGATTAAGACGTGAAAGCGACAATGCCCAAAAATAGAAAGAAACGACATGATAAAATAAAACAACAAAGATTAAAGCAAAAACAAAACAAACCAAAACAAGAACCTACTCATTCAATCACATCGATGATCATAAAATTGCTTTAAAACACAATGATTGAACACGCGAATAGATACAAAGCAAAACATAACGAACACAATCGCAAATAAAATAACGAACAACAAAAATAAAAGACCTACCTCAAACGCAAACAAAACCACACTAACTTTCTGAATCGATCCACACACAATCCCTTCTCTATCTCGATCAATTTGCTCAAACGAACTCTGCTATTGCTCTTCATGCTCTCAGACTTGTAATAATAACCATAATGATCGGCTTTAACCCTTAATAAAGAAAAATATGTGAATATCTACCTACACCGGCAACCACCATTAATGCATTAAAATGCAGTAAAGGCGGAGTCAGAACTGTAAGAGAACGAACACTGGTCTGCAGTGCAACTTCAGTCAAAAAGTCAACGACAAAAATTGGCAGGGTCGAAACTAAAATGGAAACAGGATCTTAAAATCATAAACTTTCCAAACCTTATCCCCATTCCGACTCCGTGTCCGACAACTAAAAACAAAAACAAAAAATTAAGTAAAAGACCAGCCTAATAAAACAAAACACAAAAATCGAGACAAACAAACATTAAAAAGGGAGCAGAGACGGGATCGGAATTGAATTTGATTTTGCAAATTTTGAAAAGATTCATCCCAATTCCCACTCCTGCTCCGCTTCCGCCAAAGAGAAAAAAAATAAAGGCAAAGAAAAGACTGTCGGAATAGAAGCAAAATACACCTCAAAAGAACTTTCAAAACCCGATTCATCTCCGGTTCCGACTTCGACAGAGAAATCAAAGAAAAGCAAGGTATTGGCAAAACTAGACTCCAAAGTTTGTTCCAAAAACAACTAAGTACAAAAACACAAAGGGGGACCCATTTTGACCAAGGCAAAAGATGGGGTGGTTATGCAAGGCATAACAGGTCTTGAAATTGTTTTTGTAGTCCTCTGGTACTAGATTTGAGCTCCTAATTCTCAATTATAGACCTATCAAAATATCATCAATAAATTATGTAATTGAGTTTTTGTGGCTTGACAACTTTGATGACAAAAAATACAATAATGTAAAATGGATCTTCAAACTCTTTTCAATCCTCTTCAAACCTATAATCTAAACATTCACAAAGAGTGAAGATGTTGTTCCATATAGGGGCTTGCCTCAGTCAAACCCCATGTAAGTTTTACTTCCAATGGTAATGTCAATGATAAATCGATAATGGAAAGGAAGGAAATGATGAATGAACATAATGCTACAACTCACCACCCTTGAATGGCTTCCTTGAAGGAATGAAGTCATACACCTCTTCAAGGATTTTGATCTTGCTTTGCTTGAATTATTGAATTCTTTGAAGACCTACAAAAAGATGTTAGCCTTCACAAAACAATGACAACATGAACACACATTAAGCTTGACATGATGTTGGATCTTGAATTGTTGTAATAATGTTCTGATATGTTGCTCTTGATTTTCTCTTAACAATAGTATTTTCTCAATTGTGCATCTTAGTGCTACATGGATTTCAAATGATAAAATAATTATGTATTTATAGGTGTTTATCCAATTTCCAAAAACATAGATTTCAAAAGCTGACACTTCATATTTGAATTTTGGATGCAGTTAAAATACCACCAACAACATATTTAAATTTGGGTCCTAGCTAAGAAAGGGGACCTATTCACCCATGGGCTAATGGGTCCTGACCCAAATTTCTAGGAAAGTCAAAGTCGGGGACAATTTAATGATTCAATGCATTTGTTTAATGCTTGTCCTTCTTTGGAAAATGATAAAAATTAGGCTTTGAAATGCATAATTTATAAAATTTGAAGCTTAATTAAGTCCAATAAATTAGGGGGACAAAACATAATGTGAATTTGTTAAGGTATACAATTTTCTACACTACACTCTTCTTCAAGTTTCTCCCCCTTTGATGTACATACACTCCTTCTTGAAACAATTAACAGGCTTGTTTTGTCAGTAACAACCATTAATAGCTTCCCTTGAAAGGAAGCCACCATCAGTCCATGCATAAACATATGTCTTGAATTACTCCCCCTAGATAGTTGCACCAATTATGCATCTAGTTAGAACAAGGAGGGTCAATAACTCCTAACTTTTTTCGGAGATACTTAAAAGTATCATTTGAAAGTGCCTTAGTAAAAATGTTTGCAATCTAATCCTTGGTAGGCACATACTCCAATCTGACTTCATGCTCTACAAACTTCTGTCTTAGAAAGTGATATAAGATAGAAATGTGTTTAGTTCTTGAATGCATTATCGGATTCTTGGAAATATTAATAGCATTGGTATTATCACATAATATAGGAATGGGTTCATCATACACCACCTTCACATCTTTTAGGGTCTGCTTCATCCAAATCACTTGGGTGCAACAAGATGCTACATCAATATATTCAAATTTTGTTGTAGATAAGGACACCAAGTCTTTCTTCTTACTGAACCAAGAGACCAATCTATCTCCCAAGAAAAATGCACTACCACTTGTACTTCTCCAATCATCCACACATCTTGCCCAGTCAACATCAATATAAGCATTCAAATAAAAATTATTATCCTTCTTATACTATAACCCATAATCCAAAGTTCTTTTCAAATATTTGAATATTCTTTTCACTTCTTTCTCATGATATTTCTTAGGATTAGCTTGAAATATGGCAACCAAACATACTGCATGCATTATATCAGGTCTAGAAGCAGTCAAATACAACAAACCTCCAATCATAGACCTATATAGATTCTAATAAACTTATGGAGACTCATCAAGTTTTCTCAAGTGATAACCAGTCACTATAGAAGTACCTACAGGTTTGGAATCCTCTATGCCAAACTTCTTCAACATTTCCTTTACATACTTAGCCTGAGAAATAAAGATGTCGTCCTCTTGATAAACAATTTGAAGAGCAGGGAAGAAAGAAAAATCACCAATCATTGACATCTCAAATTGTTTTTACATCTCTTCTCCAAACTTCTTACACATATCATCATCTCCACCAAAGATGATGTCATCAACCTATACAACCACAATCAACAACTTATATTCTTGAACCTTAATATAAAGATTGCTATCTGCAGTAGCTTTCTTAAATCTTTTTTGAAGTAAGTACTTATCCAACCAAGCATACCAAGCTCTAGGAGCTTGCTTGAGTCAATACAAAGACTTCTTGAGTTTGCACACTATATCCATATCTTATAATAACTGGAAACCACCTAGTTTCTCAATGTATACCTCTTCATCTAGATCACCATTCAGGAATGTTGATTTGACATCCATTTGATAGAATTTGAAGTTCTTATGAGTAGCAAAAGAAATAAACATCCTTATTATTGTCGGTTTGAATATATGTCTTATACCTAGTAATTTACCCTGCTAGGGACTTAGGGGAATTATTCACATGTTAAGTTTACTTAGGATATAAGATTTCTTCTAGAAGTCTTAGTTGGCAAGTCTAGAACTTATCTTTCTAGCTTTTAATGCTTGATTCGTAGGTTGTTAGGTTGTTAGTTGTCACATCTCATAGGATTAAGACACATGTCACAAACATGTTTAATCCTATTCCTCACATTTCCTATATAAGCAAGGTCATTTTATTCATATGTAATATACTTTATACCTCATCATCATTTTGATAGGTCTTAATATCAAGCAAACTCATTTTCTTGCATACCCTCTTGTGGAAGGTTTTCATTGTTTTTGTAGGTGGTCTTGGGTATTGAGCTAATCTTCTATTTTATTGGTGATTAATATTTTATTGTGGGGTTTGAATTTAATTGGTGGTCAAAAATTCTATGTGGACTGCTATTAAAATTTTGACAGCAACATTTAAAATTCTGCGATGCCCACACCTCATACTCTACGCACTATCCGAGTTGTGTACCCTGCTATCAAGCCTTCCTTTCAGTTGTGTTTTTTTTATGAACTCCATCCAAATTTTCACCATCAATTACTGTTGATTTCTCCCACTGATCATTTCTTTCCAACTGCCAACCCACTCTTGCTCGAAGCACTTAAGGAGTGGTGCCACCTCGGCATCACCGGGTTCTCAGCCCTGCTACCAACCAAAGTGGCAGTGCTTTTTTTTTTTTGCAACTAAGTACACTACAGTCCTATTGGTGACCCTGCACCAACCCCCAAGGACTAAAATTTTTGCCCCATTTAGCCTACTAGGTGCTTAAAACAAGCCTTTTTTCTTTAGATCATAACTTCTCGTCAAGATATCAAAATTTTGCGAATGAGATATTGACAAAAATTTGGTGTACTTTGTAGTGGTGCAGATCATTTTTATAGATTTTGTTGCAAGTAAATTTTATTGGAAACTAAAGTGTTTTTACCCCTTTGGGTCCCTCTAAGCTCACAAATTTTTCCATTTTATCCTATTTTAGTGATTCAAGTTGCAATTAGAAGGTATTTAGGAGCTCTTTCATTTGGTTTATGTAATTTTTTCAGATTCAACCCAAAGTGTAATTTATTCAAATTTTTACATATCTTCTTTCTGTTTAATAACTTGGACATCTTGTCTCTTGGAGAAGTTATGTTTGTGTGGAGGGGGGGGGGGGAGCTTCATTTTCAGTTGTATTTTTAGATTTGGGAGGTTCATATTAGTTTGATTTAAATATTTGTCTATTTTGCACTCTTGGTACTATAGACACTTAAAAATGTCTCGATGGATCACATTGGCTAACTAACACCATTTCATCCTAAAACCCATCCTCTTTTTTCTTAATTGATTAAATTAGCCTAGCTATTTAATTAATTATGTCATTTGCATCTATTAACCTAATTCATTTAATCGGGTTAATTCACCCCCTTGCATGCTAATATTTTATTCTATTAAATTAAATAAATCAATTTATTTAATTTAAATCCCTAAGTATTCTTATTTAATTAAATAACCCCGAGTTATTTAATTAAATGTCATTTCATATTTTCCCCATTCATTGAATCATTTAATTTAATGAATATCACTTTATTCTTCTAATTCCCCTAATTGCATGATTAAACCTTGTTTAATTAGCAATTATCTAATTAATATAATTCCTCCCATTTGCAAGGGAATATTCCCATATAATATTCCCTCCCCTTTTTCATAATTAAACTTTGTTTTAATTCGAAAAATATCTATTTCCTCACCCATGAATATTCCAAAGAATATTCTTCCTCCTCCAGTCATTCGAGAAAGGGAATATTCTTAATTAGCTTAAAGTGCAAGTTACCTTGTAACATCTTGTGCAAGTTAACTTTTGACCTCTTATACAGGTCAAAAGTGTGCTCGTTTGGAAGGAATGAAAACCCTTGATTAAATCTCATCTTGCATTCTCACCCATTGATGAGAATCTATGATCCATGCCTCCTATTTCCTCCATCCTTGACCATTGATTAGCTTTTTCATTCTCAACCCTCCATTTCTCATTTGCTCTCCTATAAATAAAACACTATTTGAAGACAAATGGATCCATCTATCAACATCAAACTTATGTTGTTGAAATCACTCACACTCACAGTCATACTTTGCATACTTTTAGCATATTTTAGTTTAAATTATTTGCATAATAGCTTAGCTTCCATTAATGGCTTCCATGCATACATCTTAGCTTGTTTATAAACTAGGATTTGAATCTTTTTAGTTTAGATCTCATTTATATTAGCTTAGCATTTGCATATCTACATATTTTAGCATAAAATTATGGTATATTAACTCTTGCATCATACTCATTTTAGCATAAATCATGTTTTCATCCATTTATCACAACGATTTCATCAATTCTCTTCAATAGAATTGATTGAAACAAGCTCACTAATCATGGGATTAGGAAAGGGCTAGTGTTCCACATCAACATGACACCAATTCCAAAATGGGATAAGTTTCAAATGGATTAGAGTAGACATTTTAACGCTTTCTTAGTTTAGAATGATTTGTTTCAATAAATGTTTAGTTTAACTTTCAATTTGATTGATCTTGTTTAGATTGAGTATTAGTGGCATGAATGTGCTTTGATAATTCGTGGATCAAATGTAATCGACCCATACTAATATCCTTGGTCACAGGTACTTGTTGATCTAATTATTGAACTAGGGTTTGAAGTTTTAACTCCTTATAATTATCATACATGGAAAGTGAGAATGCAGTGGTCCAAGGGTTTATGGTCCACATTAGATGATGAAAAACCTGCTTTTTCCAAAGAATATGAAAGATTTTCTCATAGGAATAAATGCTATGAGACTATGGGTTTGATTGCTATGCATGTTTCTGATAGTTTTTTCTTTCATATTGAGGATTTTACTACTCTTAAGCAGGTATGGGATAAGTACAAGGAGCTATTTGGTTCAGTTAATGAAATATGTGTTTTGCAATTAGAGGTAGAAATGGCATCATTATCCACAAATTATTTTCCTACGATTGAAGACTACTTGGTAAAATCTAAATCATTAAGGTCACAATTGGCAAGTTATGGTAAAGATAAAACTGACAAGGAATGCATCTTCTTGATTATTTTTAAGTTGAAAGGTTCATTTGCATACTTCTCTACTTCCTTTTATGCTACAATGTATGGTTTATGTGATTCTTTTGTCATCATGCCTTCTTTTGAGACATTTTGTGATAGGTTGACTAGGGAACAAGCTAAACTTAGTCAACTTGAATCACATTCTAAGATTCATGCTTTGCTTGAATCACCTAAAGGCAAAGGAAAGAAGAAGTCAAAACCTAACAAATAATATAATGATACTCCCACCTCTCCTAGAGATTAAAAACCTAAGAGGGAGAAGGCTAAGTGTGGTTATTGCAAAAAACCAGGGCATGGTGAACAAACATGTTATAAGAAAGAGTTACATGAAATGAGGTAAATTCTGAAGGAACATAACATTTCTTTGCCTTAAAAATCTTTAATTTCATCATCTTCCTCTTCTCAATCATCATCTTCTACACACATAGGTATTGTAGGAATTGCTAATGAGAGTGATATGATAAATGATCATAAAATGAAAGGTCGTTCTCTTGTTGTAACACATGTTAAACAGTCTTGAAATTGGATATTGACTTTGGAGCTTCATGTCATATATCGGACCAACTTGATAGCTTTTCTTCTTTGAGGCATACTTCAATCATGAAGATCTTGATGGCCAATGGTGTTTATTTGGATGTATTTGGTAAAGGGGTTATTGATATGCTTAATGGTAACTTTCATTATGTTCTTTGTATACCTAATATTAGGCATAATCTTCTTTTTTTATACCAAATAGAACAAGGTGGTAAGTCCATTGAGTTCAATCCTGATTCAATGTTCATTCAGGATCTGCATAGCAAGCAACTTGTGGCATTTGGTAGGGTTGATCATGATGCAAAGATCTATAACGTTTCCTACTTTATTCTTGATGGTGAATGTTCTAAGGATCATTGCCTTAGTTTTGGTGTGGATAGTTGTTCAAGTGGTGGTTGTGGTGGTTGGTTGAACCTTTCTCTTCTTCCTCAACCATTTGATGAGGTTTCATAACCTCTTGCTTCTTCATATTTGAGTGTTGGATTGGTTTTCAAGAATTCAAATGAGTAAGATATTTTTGTTCTCTAGATTTTCCTTTGCAGGATGGTTTCATGACAAGTATATCAGATTTGTCTTATCATTCCTCTTTTGCAAATTTGGAGGACATGTTTGAAAGTCTTTCTCTCCTCTTTGATCATTCATCTTTTGAAGTTTCTCTTGAGTCTTCACATACTTTGTCTTCTTCCTTTATTGGGGTCACACATGATTTTGTTGAGACATATTCAGAGGCTCTTGATGTATCTTCAAAGATTTCATTCTTGAGGCTTCTTCCCTCTTGCTTTGTCATGGTGATGAGGTTTCTTTAGCATCAACCATTGGATCCTTTTCTTCCCTAGGGGAGATATATTATTTGTTGGTATTTGATTCTCTTCTATCTTCATACATTCTTTAGTGGTTTTAGAGCTACTTCATTATGGGGGCCTATGTGGTCTCTTTCTTTCCCTCTTATGGGGGTACTTGTAATATATATATTGTAACGTAGATGAAATGACTGATGCAATCAAAAGATGGTTAAATCTAATCTAACATGCATAAATCTAAATCAAACAACAAAGAATGAGATAAATGAACTAAACAATAAATAAAGTGATAATACAAAACAATCTCACCAAATATCAATCCACTTCCTCGAATTATCTTGATTGTCCTCCATTTTTTCATGTTAGTATTCTTACCCTTAGATTTTTTGTATGTACGCAAGCATAGCCTAGATGTATGTCTAAGAGAAATATCGAAGATTATAAGTTCTTCTAAAAAGTATATAGATTTATGGAGGAGAGATACTGGCAAAGATCAACCAATTTATAGAAAGTTGGTTTTCGAATGATCGACTCAGATTCAAAAGAGAGATCAATGATACGGATTGATGAATGCCATGAGATGTGAGTTCTATGTCAGTTAGAACATGAGTTAGGAAATTTTGTAGGATAAATATTAAATTAGAATAATAATTTAATCTCGTGTTGAGGTTGTTTAAAAATATTTAAGAACAAGAGTTTAAGATTAAATAAATGATTTAATCTTGAGTTGAAAGTCTTCGAAAATAGAAGAATTAGACTTTGAATGAAAATGATAAAGTTAAAATTTGGAGAATGATCTGTTTGAATGCACACATGAATTAATTAATTAAATAAAGATATTTAATTAATAAATATGTTCATGAATACGAGTTAGAACTAGTTAATTGATTGGTTGTGACAAAAAGTCCTTTCGCAAAGATGATCAGGTATCGAATCCGAAGATAACTAGTGGATTTAAATAGATCTTGAGTCAAATGGTGAGTGAATAATTAGATAACTGGATGATAGAAGAATGTGACAAAAATAATTAATTATGAATTAAATGTTAATTTAATTCAACCTTCAAAATTGAAAGATTTAATTAAATAAATAATGATTTATTTAATTGATTGTTGAAAAGGTTAATTGAATAATTAAATAATGAATATTTAATTATAATTGAAATATAACAAGGGGGTTAATTAAATAATAAATTATTTAATTAAGAAAGAGAATTAATTAGCTAGTGACATAATTAAATAAATATGATTTATTTAATTAATCAAAGTTGGATAAGGATCATAATGAATTAATTAAATAATTAAAATGTTATTTAATTAATAGAGGAAAGATGTGTTTAGAAAGTAATTAAATAATTAACATTATTTAATCATGACCATGGACATTAGAAAATTATGTTGAAAGTGGTACTCGCAAGTCCAGACCAATTTTTGGTGTCTACAATTTGTCCCTCTTTGATATAATGTCATTTTGGTGTTGTGTCAAAGAAAATCATTAGAAAATATGCCCCAACCATGCCCCGGTATGAAATAGGTTAAGGTATGCCCCCTCGGGAAAATTGACAATTTTTTGAAAAATTTCAAAAAAAATCAAGAAATATTCCCGATAAGTCAATTTGATGGTCAGAAATGCTATGGAGTTGACGGAATTGAATTTGGAAGTGTTAGGGATGTGTACAGGTCGATAGAAGATGGAATTTTATGTGGCCAATAGATAAGGTTAGAAGAAATGCCACCCAAACCCTAGGTATAAATAGAATTTGGGTGAAAACCAAGTCATTTGCACCCTTTAGATTTGAAGAATTGAGAATTTTAGATCTGAGCATTCAGTGAGATGTATCGAGTTCCCTACACCCAACATCATGGATATCGGATCCGGACCTTCTGACGGCCAGCCGACGCAGGACCCCTGGTATGTACCCTAAAATGACCTCTTGATTTTTTATTTTGCACGTAGTTTTAGGCATTAAAAGTTTATTTTTCAAATGCAACTTTTGAAAGTTCAACACATATGTGTTCGTACGCATGCATCTTCTTGCAGAATGACGCATATGTAAAAAGATGTCTAGGCATTGTTAGGACATTTAGGGAATAGACACATTTGTCTTTTTATGCACCGCATTTGATTCTATGCATCACATATGAATTTAGCTTAGGCACATATAGGAAATTGAATCAAATTTGATAATGTGAATCGCATGTGGTTGTTTTATAAGTGGTGAAAGTGCATCGCATATGAAAATATTTGCACGCAGTTGCTTGTTTGTTTGAATGTCCTGCTTTTGCAACACATTTGATATATGCAACACATATGCCTAGTTGTTCGACGTATGTATATTCATGCACCGCATTTATAAATAAGTATGATGCATATGAATTGTGAACCACATATGTTTAAAAAAATGACGCATTTGACTGGCAAAGTTAGAAAAAAAAATTGATAGAAAAATGGAATGACTTGACACTGACACGTTGTTTGAATGCACTTTTTTAGGTTATGCTAGTTCCTATTTACACTCGGGAGTCACGACTAGATACCTTCGAGCTTAGAGATCGACTAGTGAGTGTAGAGATGCACTTTTTATGGATACTATGACTTCATAATGTGTTGACCATGCTCGTGATTTAGGAAAATAGAGGTATGATTACTACCCTTTGTGAGAGATGGCATTCAAAGACCTCATTGTTTGATTTGCCTACTGGAGAGGCAACTATCACATTAGAGGATGTGTATAGGATTCTTAGATTTCCCATCAAAGGAGAGAGAGTGATGTACGATACACAACGTGGATATAGCAAGATTAGTAGATTTTATGTGTATGATGATATTAGGAGATTAGGTATAGAGCATTACAAGATTAGATGGCAGGTGCTAGCAGATAGATATGAGTGTATTGATTGTATACTATGTACATTGATTGGTGGGATAGTTCTTCCTGACCGTCGGGGTCATGGATTTCTTGTCGAGTGGGGGGAGATGTTAGTTGGGATGTTGGAGAGAGAGGTTGTGTATGCTTGGGGTCCCTATCTATTGGGCATGTTATATTTCTATCTGCATGATATGGTATATAGAGATTCATGATCGATGAGCTTCGGGACTACTCTTCTAATGGTTTGGGCATGGGAGCGTATTGTTGTGTTTCATCCTCGTGTTACTATTGAGCAAGCAACTAGATCTCCTTATGTTTTCTGGTATGCGAGAAACATCACACATAGTCATGTAGGAGATACAGGTTTTTGGAGACATGCACTTGACACATTGGTTCAATTTACGTGGAGGCCTTACATGGATTGTGAGAGATGGTCGGATGAGGACATGCATTTACCCTACTATCGGCAGACACAATACTTGATTGGGAGGACTTTTTCTAGTGTGCATATCATAGAGAGACATCTTCCAGACCATGTTTTGAGACAATTTGGTGAGGCATAGGATGAGCCTAGAGGACGAAAAGAGTTTGCTCGATCATCCAAAGAGGTTCCTTTATGGGGGCCTATGATACCAGTGGCTACTGCAGAGGCAGAGATTTAGGCTTTACAACCTTTACAGTGGGGCTGGAGGGGCAGAGCAGCGGATCCTAGGACTACAGTTGCATATGATACCTGGTGGGCAAAGCATCATCTTATGCCTTACACTGATTCAAATCAGTCAGAACCAATGGAGAGACGAGGGACAGGGCCGAGAGGGCAGTGCAGAGGTAGAGGTGGTGGTGATGATGATAGAGATGGTGGTGGTAGACGAGGTTGGAGAGGATGGAGAGGTGGTCCGGTAGGTGGATTATCACCTATCTGAGAAGCTGAGGTTGAGGATGTACTGATGTTGGACCTCAGGGGTGGAGCAGAGGCTGAGATTGCAGGTGAGCATGTTGCCAAGGAGGCAATAGTAGTGGAGCATGCAGAGGTAGAGATTGATAAAGAGGGCCATGCAGAGGAGGAGGAGGCCAAGAGAGAGTACATGGAAATTGATCCTCTTGGCATTCTAGCAAGTTATGGTGAGGATGATGTGGAGGAGGAGATACCCATGGAGGAGCAGGAGAGAGAGCTCTGAGACAAGATAGTAGAGGGGAGATGAGATGAGGAGGCTCCTAAATACAGTGGTAGGGAGTCATTGGAGGAGAGGTTGAGAGTTTTTACTGCAAAGAGGGATGCTTTACGGATGGAGAGAGATAGTGCTCTCATGGAGAGAGATTAGGTAGTAGCTCGGAGGCAGGAGATAGAGCAATAGTATACAAAGATTAGACGCCTTTGCAGTGGTACCTCATTTGATGGCTTCGCTCGTGAGCTATTCAAAGCAGTAGAGAGGGCTTCATATTACAGAGATCTATATGAGTCAGTGGTGCCAACTAAGAGACGAGCTCCTAGCTTTTCAGAGGTACGCAACCAGAGATCACAGAGCAGGAGTTAGACTAGGACACAAAGCATAGAGGGTGTGGTAGGACCATCGAGGAGAGGTCCATATGACAAGCCTTCCACCTCACAGAGAGTACCTCCGAGGCAGTTTCCTCCACGTTCACCACATGATAGTAGCGACAGTGGGACACATTGAATGTTCATGTTTGTAGACATTGCACATTGGTTATGAATCCTACGAGCTCGTTTGTATTTATGGATACATTCTGACATTCTGTGATACATATCTTCTATATGATATGCAGTTCCATTGTATGACCATGATTTTTTTCTATATGATTATGTTTCATAGATGATGCATGTACATGTGTTATGGATGATGGTTTCTACATTATAATGTTTTTATGCAGTCTATGATGTTATGATGATTCTATATGATGATAGATGTATATACTTTTATGACAATGGGATGCTATGTTATGTTTATACAATGCTATCTACATGAGATGGTTATATACATGTAATGTTTCCATTATGTACCTTATGATGATTGAATGCCTATTATGCCATGATTTTCCTAAATATGCAATGGGGATGCCTAATGTTCCTACTTATTTTAAATGCAACACAACTATATGACGTACTATATATATACATACGAAACTATTTACATAATGCTTATAGAATGTATGCATATGCAGATTATCTAATTTTTTTTTTTGTGTCATAGGACTCTATCATCATGTTGGACAAGAGAAATGTTAGCACAAATGATTTCAAAATGTTAGTAAGAAACAATGAAGGTTGTTTGAAAAGACATATGATCTTCGATATTTTTCCATATATACTAAGCTTCACATTTTATCATCATTGGGCTGGAAATGACACAAATGGATAGTACACACCATGATATGGGATAGGCCATAGTGTACAGAGTCATCCACCTACGAAAAATAGACAGTCGTAGACAAGGAGTGCCTTAACTCATACTAAGGGAAAGATTGCCCCATTATTTTTTGTCTAGACAAACCACAAACAACAAACAAATAAAAATGAGTCATGAGATGTCATTGATCCTTTAAATCCTTTATGGGACATCCTTGAGGAAACTAGTAACATGACTCAAAATCCAAAGTTTAAAAAGGCAGTTGACAAACAACAGTCAAAGAAAAAGAGTCCTGAGACATCCTTGCTTCTTTAAATCCTTCAAGGGACATCCTCGAGAAAGCTAGTAACCAGATTTATGCACAAATCAATAAAAAGATAAGACAAAGTAAGATATAAATTCAAAAAGCCAATAAAAATATTTTCCAAAACTTGATCTTGTGTAATTTTTTGATGTTTGACATAGCTCAATGTGAGGGATGACACATACCACATAAGATGTTGAGTTTGGTTTCAACTGGTGACTATCTATGTAAGGCATGACAAAGCCTGGTTTTAGAAAGACACATGCCGTATAAGATGTTTGAGCCTAATGACATTGATGTGACAAGCTACATGAGGCTATGACAATTGGCGATGTCCATTGAAAAGAAAGACATATCTTGTTAAGCCTTAAGTTGATCACTTTGACAATGTGTTTGATTTTGACTTGATGACAATTTTGAGATGCTTGTCTTGTTGATGCATGATTTATCTTAATGCCTTGACTATTATGAGTGTGTGTGTGTTGACAGTGTATGACTTGAGATGATATACCCTAAAGGACTGACTTAATGAGGCCTCGGGGGCTCATCAATTGATTAGCCTTGCCTGCGCTGTACACATAAAGACCTTGTAGTTTGACCAAACTTTAACTGACATAACTAATCGAAATTGTGTACTTAAGTTCATGATATGCAACATATGTGATAGTGAATGTGATAAACCCTATTGGATTGACCTAGTGCGGTCTCGGGGGCTCATCAACTGATTAGCCTTGCCTAAATTGTACATGCAAAGACCTCGTAGTTTGACACAACCAATGACTTTGATATATACAAAGAATAAGTCATGATTTTATGTGTGTGATACATGACAAACCTACTCAGGTAGACCTAATGCCTCGGGGGCACATCGACTGATGGCCTTGCCTACATCCAGTCTCAAAGGCAACTTAATTCGACTATTTTTACGACTAACTTAACACAACTGACTCCAAATTTGTTTTTGGGATTTTTGAAATGTTTTTTATTTTTATTTATTTTTTGAAGTTTCTTGATGTTTTTGGATTTTTCCATGACATTTTTGATGTTGCATTGCTATGTACAAGGTCCACATGACATGGGTCAAGGATTTTCCCCCAGTTAGGAATAAGACATATAGGATGGAGTGGGGAGATAGAGTAGACTTGATATCAATCATTTCAAGTAATGGATAAGACAACCATTTATTATGAGTGAAGGTGAAAATTCTAATTGGAATAATGATAGACGAAGGAGTGAAGTTGATACACATGGCACCTGTTTGCTAGGTTTTCACCATGGTACTTATCCATAGCGCCGCCAAAGTGGTTTTCACTATTGGGCGAATTATTTCTGTTTACTATTTTGTTGATTTTCCAATTTATTTATTTTTGGTGTTACAAAGACACCTGCTTGCCAGGTTTTCATCAAGGTAACCATTTTTTTGTTTTTTCCATTTTTTTTTTAATGTTTTTCCGATTAAGACATAGTTCTTAGAAGCTACACATAGAACCTCTTCAGATGAAGGTTGTTGATTGGTGACAAAATTGGTTCTCCTTCAGGGGTAGAGAGTTGATACACTCCTGATCCAAAAGCATCAGTGACAATATAGGGCCCTAACTAGTTAGGTTCAAACTTACCTAGTTTTTCTCATTCAACTTGATTCTTGGGGTTCTCCATTAAGACCAAGTCACCAATGTCAAAGTGTTGATATAGAACTTTCCTATTATAGCTATGATGAAGATGATTTTGATATGCTTGCAAATGATCTAGTGCCTTTTGTCTTTATTCATCTAGTAATTCTAACTCCTGCAATCTGGATACACGGTACTCTTCATCGTCAATATGACCTTTCAAGGATACCCTCAGGGAAGGAATTTCAACCTCAATAGGTAAGATAGCTTCAGATCCAAATACTAGGGAGTATGGCGTGGCGCCAGTGGGAGTACGGATTCTTGTGTGGTAAGCCCATAAGGCAGTATTAAGCTGTAAATGATAGTCATGACCAGCGTCATTGACAGTCTTTTTTAGGATTTTGACAATGGTTTTATTAGACACCTTGACTTGGCCATTACCTTGTGGGTAATATGGAGTGGAAAAATGATGTTTGATATGGAATTCTTCACATAGATGGCGGACTTCTTGGTTTTGAACGGACGACCATTGTCTGTGATAATGGATTGAGGTACCCCATACCAATAAATTATGTAGTTTAGGATAAACTTGGATATTTGTGTGTCGATTATGTAGGTCATGGGAATAGCTTCAATCCATTTGGTGAAGTATTCGGTGGTGATTATGATGAACTTATGGCCATTGGATGATGGAGGGTGTATCTTACCTTTGAGGTCAAGTCCCCATTGGGCAAAGGGCCATGGCGAAGTAATCAGACAAAGCTCTTATACTGGCGCACGTATCAAATCTCCGTGTATCTAACACTGTCGACATTTCTTTACAGAGATATATGAGTCCTTCTCCATTATAGGCCAATAATAACCTAATCTCATAATATTATGGGCTAAATTAGGATTGCTATAATGGGATCCATATATACCCTCATGTACCGCTCTCAAGGTTATTTGTGCTTCTTCAACATTAAGACATCTCATTAAGGTGTTATCTAAGGTACGTCTATACAAGGTATCTCTGATGATAGTGTATTTGGAAGACTTACGGATAAAGGTTCCACGTTGGTTGTTTGACAAGTCTAGAGGTAAGATTTGGGAATTTAGATAGTCGTATACATCTTTGTACCAAGGGTAATTAGGACTAGCATCATACACACCATCGCAGAATCAGGGACATCATAGGCGGGGACCAACAATTGTTTGACCAAAAACTCGAATTTAGGCACATTGCTAGGAATATCCAATAAGGAACCCACAGTTGCCATAGCATCTACTACCCTGTTCTGAATGCGTGGTATTTTTTGAAAGGTGATTTCATCAAAGTAATACTTGAAACTATCGGCCATGCGCTTGTAGGGGGAAATTTTTTCATCTTTAGTTTCATAATCATCATTTACTTGTCGGACTACTAGCTGAGAATCCCTATAAACATGTAGACTTTTAATCTTCCATTGGGCTGCCATTCTTAGTCCTGTCACTAAGGCTTCATATTCTGCTATACTGTTGGTGCAAGGGAAAGAAATCTTGAATGATTTAGGAATAGTATGCCTGCTCCTGAACCACAATTAGTATGTGACCCATCAAAGTAGAATTTCCATTTGGTTCTAGTGTCAACTTTGAAGATAAACTCATCAAGGAAATCTGCCACTAAAGGATGGTCTGCCTTCATGGGTGCATCTGCTAATTGATCTGCAATTACTTGTCCTTTTATAGCTTTCCTCTCCACATATTGGATGTCATATTCACTAAGTATGATCACCCATTTAGCCAATCAGCCTGTTAATTATACCTTACTTAGGGGATATTTGAGAGGATCAATCTTTGCGACCAACAGGGTTTGGCGGTTTAGCATATAGTGCCAAAGTTTTGAGTAGAAAAGACTACTGCAAGACATGCACGTTTTATGTTACTGTATTTTAGTTCATATCCCACCAAGGTACGACTGATGTAGGACATTGCCCTTTCATGACCTTGATCATCATTTTGTGCTAGAAGGGCTCATAATGCTGATTGAGTTGCTGAAATGTATAGTATCAAAGGTCCACCATCTATAGGTAGCATTAACACAGGTGGAGCAAGTAGATAATCCTTGATCTGTTGGAAAGCTTCCTAACATTTAGGTGTCCACACAAATGGTACTCCTTTCTTGATCAAATATTGAAATGGATGTATTTTGTCTACTAGTTGTACTATGAAGCATCTGATAGACTGTAATCTTCCTTGTAGTGTTCTTAGTTGACCAATGCTAGCTGGAGGAGGCATTTCTATGATAGCTTTTACCTTTGTTGGGTATACCTAAATGCCTCTTCTATAAATGATATATCCTAGAAGTTTCCCTGATTTCACTCCAAAGATAGACTTCTTTGGATTTAGTTTGACTTTATAATTCTCCAGCCTTTGGAATATCTTGTCTAGAACTTTCAAATGATCTGCCCTTGTTATTGATTTAGCTATTATGTCGTCAACATAGTCTTCCATGAGAGTATGTACAAAGTCATGAAAAATAGTCGTCATTGCACATTGATACGTAGCTCCTATGTTTTTGAGCCCAAAAGGCATAACATTCCAATAGTATGTTCCCCGCGGACACGTGAAAGTTGTCTTGTGTTGTTCTTTAGCTGCGGTTTTGATTTGGTTATACTCGAAGAAACCGTCCATGAGGGATAGCATCTCGTATCCTACTATAAGGTCCATTATCATGTCAATTATCGACAAAGGGAAATCATCCTTAGGACATGCCTTGTTGATATCTCTAAAGTCTTTACAAATGCGGATGCCCCCAATTGGTTTAGTCACTAGCACAAGATTTGAAATCCAGTCTACATAGTCTATGGATCTTATGAATCCAACATCCAATAGTTTCTTAAGTTCTTCTTTGACTAGTAGAGCAATTTGTGGATGCATTTTCCTTAACTTCTATTTGATGGGCTTAATACCTGGTTGTAATGGTAGATGATGCAATATAAGGTCTAGATCTAGCCCAAGCATGTTAGCATACAACCATGCAAATTTTATCTCTCTCTTTATAAAGAAGTCCTGAAACTCTTGTTGTTTTATCTCTGTCAAAGAGGCTGCAAAGTATATTACCTGAGGGTTTTCTTCTGTGTTTATGTTGACTTCAATAGATTCCTCTACTAACATCGGTGAATTTCCCTGAGCAACAGGGAGAATATTCAAACCTCCATCCTTGGGTGCCTCAGAGAGGTTTTTTCCCTTGGATACATCCTTTATTTTTTACTATTTCTTCGTCCAAAGACACCTTTCGGTTTTCACCTAGGGACTTGTCATTTTGCTCATTTTCATTGTTTTTCTTTTTATTTTCATTTTTGCGACTAGAGATGTAAATAGATTCCCCAAATTATTATTTGTCATCCAAGTTTGTGGTAAAGCCAACTTTATGATCCCCTCTTGGTATGCCTTCTCGAAGTCCCATGAACTCAGCTATTGCTTCGTCATTCTCAAATATGTCTAAGATGGGCGTACCTTGTTCATCCTAATTGATAAGTTGGGGATATACGAGGGGCATGTCATCATCCAAGTTATCAAAGGTGGAAGCTGACAAGGTGAATATAGAGTGGTTGACATGGTCACAAAATTTTTGGACTAACTCCTTATTCTTTTTCCTACGGGTAGGTAAAATATGATGTGGGACTATTGTAACAACTAGGTCATTAGAAGATGGTTCATCAGGTGCCCAAGATGCAGGACCAAGGGCTTCCCAAGAATAATGCTTAAGCCATTCTTCTTTGGACAAGGGCTTCTTATTACAGGGACTAGATGGATTTGGTATGGGTTTTATCATTATGTCAAGTTCCCCAAATAACTTATTTAGGTTCATGGCGTTGGTAGAGGAAAGGGAATCCCATTCATAGTCACTTGAGTTAGGGGATTCATCATAAATTGGGTAAAGAGGTTTGTGAGATATCTCGATGTCTTCATAAACACTTGCTTCCTCTTGAAATGGTGACGAAGTACTAGAAAAACCAATTCTAAGCGGTTGAAACCCTAGCCCTAGGCCTTTTGGTTGTGGTGAGATAGTGATTGGTTCCTTCCTTCCATTTTGATGCACTCCTAACCCACTATGTCCTTCATAGCCTTTGATTTGCATTATATTGAAGCATTTTCCATATTGATCCTTAGCTATTTGAATAGACGGTGAGGGGTATTCATTGTCTTCCTGGTACAACTAGGGATATCATCTTGGTCCACAACTTCTTCACTTAACTCTCCCCATTTTGTTAATGTCATTATAGGAGGAACATGAAATGTGAGTACTAATTGTCTCCTATTTGTTGTGGGTAAACCACATGTCTTAGGTGGAACCAATTGAATGACACAATAGGATGAATTTATGTGATACTCTCCACAACCCTTGTCTTGGATCTCGACCTTAGGAGTGGATGATGGTGGCTTTGATGAAATGGACTTGGTAAGATGTGATGGATCAATGTATAGGGATACAGTGGATGATGAAGCTTCTTGATTAACTAGCACCTATCATTGTGGAATTTCTCGTAGGCTTGTGCAATATTGAAAAGATCTCGGTCACCATCAATTATGATCTCAGTGCCATTATACGGGAATTTAAGACACGGGTGATATGTGGAAGGTACGAATTTCATTGCATGTATCCAAGGTCTACCTAACAACAGGTTGTATGGAAGGGTGGGATACAAGACTTGGAAGCTAGTGTCCATAACTGTAGGGCCAAGCATGATAGGGAGTGCGACAACTCCTTTGGATGATATTTCCTCGTCATCGTAAGCCTTGATGACAATACTCTTAGAGGTGTCCATGCATGCTTCTGAGAATCCTAATGCCTTAACCAATTTTAGGGTACAAAGGTTCAAAACTTCTCCTCTGTCTACCAAGACTCATCTGACTTTGGTTTGATGGACTAGGACTTCAAGATGTAATGGGTCATTATGATTGGTCTTTTCTATTGAATAATCATGTTGAGAAAATGTGGCATGATGGGAGTTGGTTAAGTATCCTACCATTTGTTAGAAATGATTGACATCTAAGTTGGTAGGGATAGTCGTGCTCTGTAAGGCTTTGTTGGGAATGGATCGATGATCTGGTGATAAAGTCAACAGTTCTAAAATGGATATCTATGTTGGGGTCTTGCTCAATTGATCAAGAAGATTGCACTTAGACTTGGAAGACTGTGTAGGTGGATCAGAAGAAGGACCTGGAAGAGTTATCTTAGTTTTGTGTGTATTTACAACAGATTCAGGATGCTTCTTAATGGTGATGGTATGGACATTTTCATTTGCAACTCAGAGGTGATTTATGATCGTACCTAGTTTATAATCATACTTAGCATTATTATAATTGGCCGAGGTATTATTCTTAGTTCCCAAACTGGAGACCTTTCCTTTCCCATGGTCATGTAATGGATCTGTGAAGACCTTGTGATCACTATTCTTGGTATGTTTCTGCCCATTGACCTCTATAGTTCTATCTTCAACACAGTCTTGTATGATGTTTTTCAATTGTCAACATTTTTGTAGGTTATGTCCCTTTGTTTGATGGTATTCACAATAGGCGTGATCATCCCACCATGAAGGTTTAAACTATCCAGGATCATAATTTTTTGGTTCAAGAGGTTTTAGGAGATTATCTTTAATCAACTCTTTGAAAACTACCTCAATTGGTTGCCCTAACGGTGTAAACTCATGTTTAGGAAATCTCCTATGTGGTCGTTGTTGTGAATTTTGGACAAAAAAAATTGTTTGATCTGGATTACTCATGATGTCTTGATTGGGGTCGTAACTTCTAAGTGTGATGATGGGTCTCACATGTAGGGTCTTAGCATCAACAATACCATCATTTGTAACATTTTTGTTTCTAGACCAAAACTTGTTTCTACTGTTATGAGCGTTTTGATGCTGAACAACTGGATTTGTACCAGGTGCTTTAATTTATCCTTTGTCAATGAGGACTTTTTCAAGGATAATATGAAGAAATTAGTACAGAGCGCTTCATCGAGCTCCTACAATCAAAACGGTGCTGTTCTAGAAGATAAGTCTAGGAATTAAGTACAACAATGTACTCTTAAGTCACTTATCAATTTTGGGTGAATATTTTCAAGGAATATCATGAGTTTCTATTTTTCTGGTATCTCAACTGGACATCTACTAGCTAAACTTCTCCATCTCTGGAAGAAAGTGGTGAAAGTTTCACCTTCTTCTTGCATGATGTGACACAAGGTAGCTATGGTTATTTCATTGTCTATGTTAAAGGCAAAGTGTTTGAAAAACTTCTTAGCTAATTCACCCCATGATCGTATGCCATATGATAGTTTAGAGAACCATTCTAGTGCTATCCCGACAAGGGTTCACGAAAATAGTCTCATCAAGTATGTGGGGTCATATGATATGTCCATGCATGTTGTAGAGAATTCTCTAATGTGTTATAAAGGATTCCTCCTCCCATTATACTTAGGAAAATTTGGTATAATGTATCTGTGTGGGAAGGGTGTCATGTATAGCGCTTTGTCAAAAGGACATGGACATAAATCTTGCGCTGAGATAGTTCGTTTACCTGACATAGACATGATGTCCATCTGTTGTTGAATCATTTGCATTTGATTTTGGAGAACATCCACTTGTGTCAAGGACATGTTGTTTGCATTTTTAGGATCAATGTAGGTGTTATGAAATGCTCTGTTCTGTGACAGATTGTGATTTGGCGAGGGTATATATCCTGTTTGAATATTCTGATTCTATGTAGGGATATACCCTATCAGACTATTTTTATTTGGTATAGGAATATTTCCTATATGAATGTTCTGATTTGGTATAGGAATATTTCCTATCGGAATGTTTTGATTTGGTATAGGAATATTCGTGCCAACTTTGGATCTCTTACTAGTAGTGTTTGTGCCAAAGGGGTTCGATGAAGTTACTCCCATAGTAAATTGTAAACCTTATGTTATTTTGAAAGGGGTTGTGTTTACAATTGATGATGTTTGAGTAGGTATGCCAGTTGGTATCGTTGTGGTAATTTGAGGAACATATACACTTGACATTATGGTTTGCGTTGGTTGAGTAGATAGTGTTTTCAAATTGTGTATATCAAATCCTGGTGCTAGTGTGGCACCTTATACTAGTAACTTTGATAGATATCATTAGGGATCATTTTCCAAACACTCATCCATAAAGGATGCAAACTAAGGATCTTGTACGACAACGTCTATGTCTTCAACATAAATTTGTCCAGGTGTGTCTCTAGTGACGTGTTTCTCAAGCAAAGTTTTGTGTGGTCTCTCTTTCCCTAATGGTTGGTTTCTGAAAGGATTGAAAAATTCGTTAGGGTCTGAAATTTCTCTGTGTTTCTTCTTAAACCTTGTTTCAACCATGAAAAGTTGCTCAAAATGAGGTAATGAAAACTATGTCTAAAAACTGATATGTCCTATTTCTATGTTTTTGGGATTTGTTAAATATAAAGGATGTCACTAAAATTTTTGGATTTCTGAAATGACGTATACTAGGATGACGTTTGCTAGGATGGATAGTATGAAGTTTTTTTGAGTAGATTATGACAGTAAATGATTCTAAGATGGGTATAACCTACCACCTAATAGAATAAATCCAATCAATGATCTAACTTTACCAAGGAACCTGATTGCAGGACAAAGACAACTGACAAGGTGAATTTCCCAAACTAGACTGTTGAGCTAGAAAGATTCACTTAATAGGATAATAGTGACTAGGTTCAATGATAATGACAAATCGAAGCATGAACGTATCCAATGATGCAAAAATTTGTTCTATTCTATGATATGCAACTTCCTATGGGGTGTCTAAATGTTTGCAACTGATGATGACTATGACTAAGACATGAATGACACCTAATAGTGCAAGGATTTTGAGAAAAAAATCCAGTTTTTGCCCAAGGTTGATCGTAAGAAACATAAGCGAAAAAAGACAGTTTTGTTTTCAGAATGAGTTTTTAGTTTTTTCAAAAAATTATGTTGACAGTCAATTGCAATTTATGCTTTAGATGCGTTTTAGTTTTCAGATGCGGTTAAATGACTAAATCAGGTCTCGAGTGTTGATAGACAAATGTGACCTTTCTTGACAGATGCAGTTTATACTATGATAGATGCGACTCATAAAGAAAATGCGACTCATGAAACATATGCGACTCAGTAAGTATATGCGACTCGGGATGTAAACTATATGAAACTAAAGTTGAAAAAAACATGTGGTTTTTAGTTTAACAGTTGGGGCTCGCAAAAACACTTGTGGTTTTAAACATGATAGTTGTGACTCGTAAAGACACATGCGGTTTGAGTTATGAAAGTTGCGACTTAGTTTATGGTTATGGTTTTCTGATGACAATGTTACAACTGACTTAGTTTAATGATCAAGTTTTGAAAAATAAAGCACAAATCAATCACAAAATACAAAGTGTTTTAGTTTGACGTGTTGAATCTATTAAAACCAGAAGACAATTACAACCTAGGTTGTGTTGGACAGTATTTACTGAGTTCTTACTTGGATTTCTCCAGCTACGCATATTCAAGGTGGATGACTAGTAGCTTGACCCCACTGGCTCCCCTCCACGACACTCACTTATATGGGGCAGCCAAGCTACTGTACCCATGAAACTCCCATGGCATACGTCTCATCTCAACACATGAATCGTAAGAATGTAAGATGACTTCATAGGTCTGACGTGTTGCACCAACAAATAGATAGGATTTTGGAAAAAACTACAACAAGGTTTTTAGTAAAGGAATTTCATTCGTGGGGCACCATCTAGTATGATGAGAGACCATTTTTTCCCTTCTTGTCAGAAGAGTGAGCGTGATTTCTGGGGTTTCCCCCCAAAATCCACTTTTATATATCGACTGGAAGTCGTTGGCTAAAGTATGTTACCGGTCTGAGTTGTTTTGGGGTGACTACTTTTTCACATGAATGTGCAAGGGGAGAGGATACTTCGATATACTGAATCGTAAGGGGTTTACAAAATGTGCTTTCACACCAGACAAAGAAAACACTCATTAATTTTAATCCAAATGAAAATTATTTAATCTACCAAACACAAAAGTTAAGTTTTTTAAAATTTAAAGCCTTTGTCAATAGGTGTTGCATGCAATTGATTAGTAGTTTATTGGTTGTCTTCATCATTCATCCTACAGAAAATAAAGGGTTTTGGTTTTTCAAAGTCTTCTATGCTTCGTCCTGCAAAAATATTCTTATCCTCCTAAAACACAGCTGCAAACAAATGATTAGCAAAAAATAAAACAAAATGAAAATTACCAAAATGCGAAAAAATGGAAATTGAAAATGAAATGTTTTACCAGGCAGATGCGTCACAATGTTGACAGTTAGATGTGTTGTGGGAGGTCTCAGATGCGGCTTGTGTTGTCAGATGTGTCATAGTATTTTTCAGATGTGGTTTAGGAACTTAGATGCGTCGATTCGTCAGTCAGATGCAATTTTGCGTACGATACCTGCAAAACAAAAAAGGAAAAAAAGGAAATGGAGTCGCGAAGTTTGAAGTGTGCTTCATGTTGGGTTCACCAAATGTAATGTAGATTAAATGAATGTTGCAATCAAAAGATGGTTAAATCTAATCTAACATGTATAAATCTAAATCAAAGAACAAAGAATGAGATAAATGAACTAAACAGTAAATAAAGCAATAATATGAAACAATCTCACCGAATATCAATCCACTTCCTTGAATTATCTTGATTATCCTTCTCCATTTTGTCGTGTCGGTATTCTTACCCTCAGATTTTTTGTATGTATGCAAGCATTGCTTGGATGTATGTCTAAGCAAAATATCAAAGATTATAAGTTCTTCTAAAAATTATATAGATTTCGGGAGGAGAGATACTGGCAAAGATCAACCAATTTATAGAAAGTTGTTTTTCGAATGATTGACTCAGATTCGAAAGAGAGATCAACGATAGAGATTGATGAATGCCATGCGATGTAAGTTTTGTGTCAATTAGAACATGAGTTAGGAAATTCTGTAGGATAAATTTTAAATTAGAATAATAATTTTATCTGGTGTTAAGATTGTTCAAAAATATTTAAGAACAAGATTTCAAGATTAAATAAATGATTTAATCTTCAGTTGAAAGTCTTCGAAAATAGAAGAATTAGATTGAATGAAAATGATAAAGTTAAAATTTGGAGAATGATTTGTTCGAATGCACACATGAATTAATTAATTAAATAAAGATATTCAATTAATAATAATGTTCATGCATATGAGTTAGAACAAGTTAATTGACTGGGCGTGACAAAGAGTCCTTTCGTAGAGATGATCAAATATCGAATCTAGAGATAAATAGTAGATTTAAATAGATCTTGAGTCAGATGGTGAGTGAATAATTAGATAACTGGACGAAAAAAGAATGTGACAAAAATAATTAATTATGAATTAAATGTTAATTTAATTAAATATTCAAAATTGAAATATTTAATTAAATAAATAATTATTTATTTAATTGACTGTTGAAAAGGTTAATTGAATAATTAAATAATGAATATTTAATTATAATTGAAATATAAGAAGGGGGTTAATTAAATAATAAATTATTTAATTAAGAAAGAGAATTAATTAGTTAGAGACATAATTAAATAAATATGATTTATTTAATTAATCAAAGTTGAATAAGGGTCATAATGAATTAATTAAATAATTAAAAGTTTATTTAATTAATAGAGAAAAGATGTGTTTAGAAAGTAATTAAATAATTAACATTATTTAATCATGACCATGGACATTAGAAAATTATGTTGAAAGTGGTACTCATAGGTCCAAACCAATTTTCGATGTCTACATATATATATATGTGTGTGTGTGTGTGTGTGTGTGTGTGTGTGTGTGAGTGTGCGTGTGCGTGTGCATGTGTGTGATGGATGGTGTACTTGGGGGTATCATGGAGTCCATCTTTCATCACTTGATTATTTATTTTCTTTATTTTAGGGAGAATTTTTTTCCCACTAGGTTTTCTCCTTTTCTCCATTTGTAAGAGATTATATTTGCATTTGTACATGGGTACCTAAGATGGCCTTGTAGATGGGACCCATCTTTGCATCATTTGCATAATAATCTTCTCCCTAAGTTTCACTTAAGGGGGGGCGGCCGGGGGGGGGGGCTGGGGGTGTTGGTGTGAATATATGTCTTTTACCTGGTAATTTACCTTGATAGGGACAAGGGACTTATTCACATGTTAATTTTACTTAGGATATTGGATTTCGTCTAGAAGTCTTAGTTGGAAAGTCTATAACTTATCTTTCTATATTTTAATGCTTGATTTCTAGGTTGTTAGGTTGTTAGTTGTCACATTTCATACAATTAAGACACATGTCACAATCATGTTTAATCCTATTCCTTACCTTTCCTATATAAGCAAGTTCGTTGCACTCATATGTAATATACTTCATAATACATCATCATTTTGATAGGTCTTAATATCAAGCAAGCTCATATTCTTGCATACCCTCTTGTAGAAGGTTTTCATTATTTTTGTAGGTGGTATTTGCTATTGAGCTAATCTTTAGCTCTTACAATTGCCTCCATTTTGGCTAACAGAGCAAAAGTCACCTCAAAATTAATATCCTCAGCTTGTGAATAACCCTTACAAACCAATCTAGCCTTATTTATCATAACATAACCATATTCATTTAGCTTGTTCTTGAACACCCACTTAATTCCAATCACATTCTTATCAGTAGGTCTAGGAACCAATTCTCAAGTATAATTCTTCTTTATTTGGTCCAATTCTTCTTCCATTTCCTTTATCGAAGCATCATCTTTGCTACCTTCAACAAAGTTCTTAGGCTCTACCTTTGATAATAAACATAAATTTACTTGCTCACTTGCTCTTGCAAGCCTTCTCTTGATCAACACACCTTCATTCTTATCTCCAATAATCTGATCTAATTAATGGTTCCTCTGTACATAATTTGCTGGAGTCTTGGGAGCCTTCACTAGTTTCAGTTCCTTATCTTATTTCTCTTCTTCTTCTTTAATCCAAGGAGCTATATCAGATCCATAAACCTCTTGTTCTTGTGAGATCTGATGCAAGTCTTCATCTACCTTAATATTTTTTTCTTTCAATCATGGTTCCTAACCTCTTTCTATAACACCTATAGGCCTTACTCTTGGTTGAGTAACCAAGAAATATTCCTTCATCACACCTTGAGTCAAACTTTCCAAGGTCTTCATCTCTTTTGGTATAGCATCTGCTGCCAAAAATTCTAAAGTATTTAATAGTGGGAGGCCTTCCATACCATAGTTCATAAGGGGTTTTAGTTTTATTGAGCTTCAACTTCACTTTGTTAAGCAAATAGACAATAGTGTGAAGTGCTTCCTTCCAATACATATCAAGCAAATCGACATCTTTCAACATGGTTCTAGCCATCTCTTGCACAACACTATTCTTCCTTTCCACTAACCCATTCTACTGAGGGGTTCTAGGAGTAGACACATGTCTTCTAATACCGTGATCCTCACAAAAAAAATAAAATTCATTTGAAGTAAATTCACCTCCTATATTTGACCTTAAGCATTTGATCTTAATATCCATTTCATTCTCAAATTTTATTTTGAAGAGTTTAAACTTATCAAAATGATTTGATTTATCTCTTAAAAATGTAACCCAAGTCATTCTAGTGTAATCATCAATAAGTAACATAAAATACCTTTCACCTTGTTGACTCCTTGTTCTTGTAGGCCTGCAAAGGTCAGTATGAATCAACTCCAATGGAATTATAACAGAGCACTCCCTTCTCTTGAAACTTGTCTTTGTTTTCTTTCCCATTTTATATTCCTTGCATAAAGTGTTTGTAGGCTTGGTTATCTTAGGCATATCTCTTATAGCATGAGAGGAACTGATTTTTACCAGATTGTCAAATTTTATGTGTCTTATCCTTTTGTGCCACAACCAACACTCTCCAAACCAAGCCAATAATCATATTCTTCCATTAGCCTCCTTTAGATGATAAACATTACCAATTTTCCTTGTTCCTTCAACAACTAGTCTTCTGGACCCTAATTTTTTGATCTCACAACCATTAGCATGAAATCTAAGATTGTATCCTTTGCTGCACATCTGATCAACACTGAGAAGATTATGCTTTAGACCCTTGACATAGAGGACATCCTCAGTCCTACTTTTTCCATCAACTATTATAACACCTTTTCCACAAATTTGTGTTGACTCATCACCACCAAACTTAATATCTCTACCATTAACCTTATTAAGACTAATGAAGCTTCTCTTGTCACCAGTCATGTGGTTAGAATAACCACTGTCAATCACCCAAGAATTTTATTCTTCCTTATCATTAAAGAAAATCCATACAACCATAAATGTTGCATTATTTTTATAAGCTTGCAAAGTACCAAACCTCTTACTTTCTCCAATATTTCCTTTTTTTTATCTTTCAAGGCCATGAATAGGGTTTCACCATTTGAATCATTATCCTCATCTTCTGAGGAAAAAATGATTTTCTTGGAATAGAAAATCTTTTAACCTTATCTCTTTTATTACCATCATCAAATTCTTTGTAGGGACATTTAGATGCAAAATTACCAATCCTTCCACAATTGAAACACTTGAAAGGTAGCTTACCTTTGTATTTGTTGATTCCTTTCTTCAATATTCTTACAAAGTTTGATTCAACCTCATCAAATTCATCATCTTGATCCTCAAATTCATCTTCTATCTTTTTAGTACTTTTGAATGCAACTTCCCTTTTTGGAACATCTTTATCAAATTCCCTCATTCAAAGGCTATGAGAGCACCAAACGTTTCATCTATTGAATATTTATCCAAGTCCTTGGTTTCTTCAATAGAAGACACCTTATGACTATAGGATTTAAGGAGAGATTTTAGAACTTTCTTTACAATCTCTCTTCTTTTACTACACCTCCAAGACCTATGATGCCAAAAATTACTTCATGCACTCAAAGCATATAACTTGCAATGTCTTCATCTTCTATCATCCTTAAGGTCTCAAATCTGATCTTAAAAATTTGCATCTTGGCTTGCTTTACTTTGACCATGTATCCATATATGCTGCTAAGTTTTTGCTAGACATCCTTAGTAGAACTACAATTCATCACCTTCAAGAGTTTTGAATCAACTAACCCACACAAGACAACATTCTTAGCCTTGGCATTATTCTCATACAACTTGATTTTATTAGGATATGTTGGAGGAGTAGCAGGAGCAACATAACCATCCTTGAATTATTTCCAAACACCAAACCCAAGAGATTTTAGATAGCCTTCCATCCTCAATTTCCAAAAAGTTTAATTAGTACAATAAAACCTACACTTCAACAAAACAAGAAAATAATGCCTAAAATAGCATTTGATTTTAGTGTATTTGAGTTCATGAATTGGGTGACTTGGTTGGCACTAAACTCGGTGCAAATAGGCATGGCCTTCTCGGCGTTGAATTTTACATCAGATGTTTCATCAAACTTAGCATCACAGTTAGCACCAGGAAATCACAACGCCTTCGTTAGTGCCTAAAATAGCACCCGGAAATAGTGCCTTTGTTGGCGACTAAAATAGCACCAGAAATAATACCGAAAGTAGCACCAAAATTGGTGCCGAATTTGGCTTTCGGCTTTGCTTCTATGTCTAATCCCATTTTTTCTTCTAGTTTTGCTTTCGGTTTTGCTTCCAATTTTTCTTCTGATTTTGCTTTCGATTTTGCTTCCAGTTTTGCTTCCGATTTTGCTTCTAGTTTTGTTTCCAGTTTTGCTTCCGGTTTTGCTTCCAATTTTTCTTCCTTTTTTGTTGAGCCAATTTTTCTTAGCTTCCAAGTTTGCTTCCAATTTTAGTTCTGATTTTGCTTCCAGGTTCTGCATCTGATTTTTCTTCCAGTTTTGCTTCCAAGTTTGCTTCTATTTTTTCTTTCGGTTTTGCTTCCAGGTTTGCTTCCAATTTTTCTTCCAAGAATGCTTCTGGTTTTCTTCTAGTTTGGCTTCCATTATTGCTTCCTTTTTTGCTTCAATAAATGCTTTTTGTTTCACTTCCATTTATTAATTTAATATGTTTTATTTCAATTTAATTAGTTAAATATATCATGCCTCTTAAATAACTCATATTATTATAGAGTAAGTAATTTAATTATTTAAGTCATATGATTAAATAGCAAGATAAAAAAAAATTGGGTCAGTAACACAATTTTTTTGTATTGCTTGTAAAGATAAAAAAGTACATCTATTGTTCAGTGTCATTACCCACCAAAAGAGCTTTATACTTCTCTGATTTGTTCAATTAAATTATGGAGGTGCCAAGCATTAATTTTACCTTTGAACCACTTGAATTATTATTGTAACATGATCATCATCTATAATTAAAACAAGTGAGTCAAATATCTATAATTTAATTGAATTTGACAACATCCATCCTGAGTAGTAAATTAAAATCAGCATACGTAATAAATATCCATCCAAAAATCATCGACCACTTTTAATATATATAAATTGACAAGTCAATATTGATAAGATCATCATCATATATAACTAAAACAAGTGAAATTCAAATATGCCAGTACATCAAAAACATGTCAAAATGATACATGTCCAACAGTTGACATAAGTGAAAATGATACATGTACAAATGATATAAATACAATTGATAAATTATGTAACTCAAACTAATATAAGTCGAGATGATACATGTCCAAATGATATAGTGAAAATGATACATGTCAATATGATACAACTCAATAATATAGTACTGTAGGCCGTGAAAATGATACATATGATAGTAACCATGAAAAGAGTCATCATAACGATATATCAACAATGATCCATGATGCAGTCTGTATGATCATGAATATCAATGATTACTACCACCAATTGTCTCACCATCATGATCATCATCATCACCATCGTGATCATCATCATCATCATCATCATCATCATCGTCGTCGTCGTCGTCGTCGTCGTCATTGTCGTCATCATCTTCGTCGTCATCAGCCTCGGTGTCTTCCATATCTGCGTCGTCATCATCCTCTGTCATGTGATCTATACCAGAAAAAACCAATATTTTGTGGATCTATATCATGTTGAGGATCATCTTGATCTTCTGGAAGACCTGTGTTATGCAAAAAACACATTTTGAATGAAAAGTTATTATTTATTTCATGCAATAATTTATTTTTTTGTTATATATCTAGTATTACAACATATGAGACGAAACCATAATCATATTACATCATATCAAAGTGCACATACCATAATAAAATTTCAAAAAAAAAAGAGCTAATACTGGTGAGTTAGGAGAAACTTCAAATTTCAAAAACAAAGCCAATTAGGTTGGTAGACTTTTGGATCATACCAACATTTGGTGGAAGAGGAAGAAAGATGACTGAAACTTTGGAGGCCCACCATAATGGATTTCATTATTCAACCATGAGAGTAGAAGAGAGATTTGATATCATGTATCAAAATATTAAGCATGAATTCTTCTAGCCAACGGAGAAGGAGATGATTACTTTGCTTCATTTTCATTTGCATAACCATACCACAGCATGGGAACCAAGAAGGAAAAGGATGTCCACTTTTATGTGGATGTAATGGATGTGGTCCAAAATTTAGGAGGGGCAAGAAGGTCAATGTATAATCCTGATGAAATTGAGGAAGAACAACAAGAGAGGGACAGGAAAAATAAAATCAATACAGAGTTTAAAGGATTTGTCAAGCTAATAAGAGAGCTATAGGAGTAGCCTCATCTGAAATATTTTGAACTAGAGTTTGATATACCATTTAGAGATCTTGGTTTACATGGAGTTCATTTCAAAGCCTCTACTTTTATTTTTCCTACAGTAAACTGTTCAGTAGAGTTGGTGGAATTACCTTTCTTAGTAATTGATATTAGTGATATTGAGATTGTTAACCTTGAGAGAGTAGGACTTGGGCAAAAAGGCATTTGATATGGCTATTATTTTCAAAGACTTCAAGTGGGATGTACTCTGCATGTATGCCATTCCTCAATCTTCGCTTGATGGCATCAAGGAATGGCTGAACTCCATGGATACAAAGTATTATGAAAGTAGAATGAACTTGAATTGGCAGCTAATTTTGAAGACTATAATTGATGATCCAAATAAATTTATTGAAGATGTTGGCTGGGAATTTTTGAATATGGAAGCTAGTGATTTTGATTATGATAATTCAGAAGAGTCAGATCAAGGATACAAACCCTCTGATGTAGAAGAGGAATCATAATCAGATTTCAGGTAGCCACCATCAAGAGTGTTACAAGCCAATTAACAAGATGGAGTGAATTCTTATATAAGGATAATTTTCAATGTTGCAAGTATCAACTTTAATGCCAACTACAATGGGAACATTGAAATTCCCTAGCAGTATTTATGTTAAGGAAATTTCCTTTAGATACAAGGATTCAAAGCACATTAACCATGTGTTACAAATGATTAAATCCTAGAGACGATCTGTAGCAATGAAAGAGTCTGAAAAGGCAGAGAGAGCTACATTGGTGACTTAGGAGAAACTTCAGCTTTCAAAAGCAAAGCCAATTAGGCTGGCAGATGTGTGGATCAGGCTAACATTTGGTGGAAGAGGAAGAAAGATGACTGGAACTCTGGAGGCCCACATACTGGATTTTTGTATTCAACCATGAGAGAAAAAGAGAGAGTTGATATCATGTATCAAAACATTAAGCATACATTCTTCTAGCTAGCGAAGAAGGAGATGATTAATTTGCTTCATTTTCATTTGCATAACCATATCATGGTGTGGGAACCAAGAAGATCAAGGATGTCTAGTTTTATGTGGAGGTAATGGATGTGGTCCAAAATTTAGGAGGGGAAAGAAGGTCAATGTATGATCCTAATGAAATTAAGGAAGAATAGAAAGAGAGGGACAGGAAAAATAAAATCAATGCAGAGTATCAAGGATTTTTCAAGTGAGTAAGAGAGCTATGGGAGTATCCTTATCTAAAATATTTTGAACTAGAGTTTGATATACCATTTAGAGAGATTGGTTATGATGGAAGAGGAAGAAAGATGATTAATTTGCTTCATTTTAATTTGCATAACCATATCATGGCGTGGGAACCAAGAAGACCAAGGATGTACAATTTTATGTTGAGGTAATGGATGTGGTACAAAATTTAGGAGGGGCAAGAAGGTCAATGTATGATCTTAATAAAATTGAGGAAAGACAACAAGAGAGGGATAGTAAAAGTAAAAATAATGTAGAGTTTCAAGGATTTTCCAAGCGAGTAAGAGAGCTATGGGAGTAGCCTCATCTAAAATATTTTGAACTAGAGTTTAATATGGCATTTAGAAAGCTTGGTTTTCATGGAAGAGGCAGAAAGATGATTACTTTGCTTCATTTTCATTTGCATAACCATACCACGGCATGGGAACCAAGAAGATCAAGGATGTCCAATTTTATGTGAAGGTAATGGATGTGGTCCAAAATTTAGGAGGGGAAAGAAGGTCAATGTATGATCCTGATGAAATTGAGGAACAACAACAAGAGGGGCAATAAAAATAAAATCAATGTAGAATTTCAAGGATTTGTCAAGCGAGTAAGAGAGCTATGGGAGCAACCTCATCTAAAATATTTTGAACTAGAGTTTTATATACCATTTAGAGAGATTGTTTTTCATGGAAGAGGAAGAAAGATGACTACTTTTCTTCAATTTCATTTGCATAACCATATCATGGCGTGGGAACCAAGAAGACCAAGGATGTCCAATTTTATGTTGAGGTAATGGATGTGGTCCAAAATTTAGGAGGGGCAAGAAGGTCAATATATGATCCTAATTAAATTGAGGAAGAATAGAAAGAGAGGGATAGGAAAAGTAAAAATAATGTAGAGTTTCGAGGATTTTTCAAGTGAGTAAGAGAGCTATGGGAGTAGCCTCATCTAAATGATTTTGAAGTAGAGTTTGATATAGCATTTAGAGAGATTGGTTTTCATGGAAGAGGAAGAAAGATGATTACTTTGCTTCATTTTCATTTGCATAACTATACCATGGCGTGGGAACCAAGAAGACCAAGGATGCCCAATTTTATGTGGAGGTAATGGATGTGGTCCAAAATTTAGGAGGGACAAGAAGGTCAATGTATGATCTTGATGGAATTGATGAAGAACAACAAGAGAGGGACATGAAAAATAAAATAAATGCAGAGTTTCAAGGATTCGTCAAGCAAGTAAGAGAGCTATGGGAGCAACCTCATCTAAAATATTTTGAACTAGAGTTTGATGTACCATTTAGAGAGCTTTGTTTTCATGGATTTCCTTTCGAAGCCTTTGCTTTTATTATTCCTATGGTAAATTGTTTGGTAGAGTTGGTGGAATTACCTTTCTTAGTAATCACTATTAGTGAGATTGAGATTGTTAATCAATTAGGCGCTAATTTCCTGTAGCAATGAAAGAGTCTGAAAAGGCAGAGAGAGATACGCTGGTGACTCGGGAGAAACTTTAGCTTTAAAAAACAAAGGCAATTAGGCTGGAAAACTTGTGGATTAGGCCAACATTTTATGGAGGAGGAAGAAATATGATTGGAACTCTGGAGGCCCACCATAATGAATTTCGGATTCAACCATGAGAGTAGAAGAGAGAGATGATATTATGTATCAAAACATTGAGGATGCATTCTTCCAATAGTAGAGAAGGAGATGATTACTTTGCTTCATTTTCATTTGCATAACCATATCATGGCGTGGGAACCAAGAAGACCAAGGATGTCTATTTTTATGTGGAGGTAATGGATGTGGTCCAAACTTTAGGAGGGGCAAGAAGGTCAATGTATGATCCCGATGAAATTGAGGAAGAACAATAAGAGAGGGACAATAAAAATAATATTAATACAAAGTTTCAAGAATCTGTCAAGCTAGTAAGAGAGCTATGGGAGCAGCCTCATCTAAAAGATTTTGAACTAAAGTTTGATGTACCATTTGGAGAGCTTGGTTTTCATGGAGTTCCTTTCAAAGCCTCTACTTTTATTGTTTCTACTGTAAACTATTTGGTAGAGTTGGTGGAATTACCTTTCTTAGTAATTTCTATTAGTGAGATTGAGATTGTTAACCTTGAGAGAGTAGGACTTGGGCAAAAGGAATTTGATATGGCTATTATTTTCAAAGACTTAAAGCGAGATGTGCTCCGCATGTATGCCATTCCTCAATCTTTTCTTGATGGCATCAAGGAATGGCTGAACTCCATGGATATAAAGTATTATGAAAGCAAAATAAACTTGAACTAGTGGCCAATTTTGAAGACTATTACTGATGATCTAGATAAATTTGTGGAAGATGTTGGTTGGGAAGTTTTGAATATGGAAGCTAGTGATTCTGATTCTAATAATTCAAGAGAGTCAGATCAAGGATATGAACCCTCTAATGTAGAAGAGGAATCAGAATCAGATGAGGAAGGTTCAAAAGATGAATCTCTTGTGGAGTCAAAGGAGGATGAAGAAGAAAAAGATTATGAAGAGGAGGAAAGTAAAACATGGGATGATTTAGAAGCTGAAGCCAAAAATGCAGATAAGGAAAAAGGACATGAGTCTAACCATGAAGAGGAAAGACGACAATGAAAGGTAAAAGCTACAGGGAGGTCTCAGGCACTTGATATTAGACACTCAAGAGGAATTCCTGCCAAGAGGCATAAATTCATATGAATTGAGTTCATCTACATCCTTCTACTATTTATTCATGCACATAAACGATCATCTTGTAATCATAAGATTTGAGCTCTATTTACTCATCCTATGCGTCAATAAATAACTCAACACAAGAGATGCAAATTGACATACTAACACAACAATATCCAACTATCCTATTGAAACTCAACTATTGATACCTCGTTTTCCATCTAGATTACAAAATTGTTCCACTTTTTGTTTTGTAACATATTCTTTTCAAATTTCTTTGGATGGTGGTCATATTTCCCCTCCTGTCAAAACATGGCACATGGACTAGTTAAACTAATTAATATGCAATCATTTAATTTTTCCAAGGAAAATAAATAAATCATTTAACATATTAAATATACTTACAAATGTACAGATCAAGGCCTGTAAACCTTTCTAGCCACTGTGATGCGTGGCATGAAGTTTCTCAAGCCTAACCTTGGAGGCCTTGTCTTGAAACATATACTAATTCAGTTTAACTATGCACAAATTAAATTTTAATATCGTTTAATAAATTTGATATAATATTATGAGAAAATTCAAATGCCCGCGTACTCTCCTCACCAGACTTCCTTCATGCATCAAAATTCTCATATGCTTTTACAAGCTCTTTCCATACTTTCACACTTACATCAATTGGCCTTTTTTCCACCTTAGCTCAGGAGGGATTTTTTTTATCTTCTTTATTTGGTTGCACTGAAATATCTTGCAGTTTTGATACATTCATAGCTTTATCTTCTTTACAGACCAACCTATGCCAAATTCATTCTCCATGTCACGGATAACTTCTTTTTTCAAGTTCATGGGTATCTTTAAGAATGGAAAATGTAGATGGTATTTGAACCGTTGAAGGCATGATTCCTACAACCTATTTACAAACATTTTCCCAGCATCCGTCATTCAGACTTCCCCTGAAACCACCTTTTATTCTATCTTCGTATTATAGCTACCAATGCAAGATTGAAAACATGGCGTGGTGGAAGAAGTTTTTGTGCCAGGAGTGGAAGTCTTTGTTCCCTGTTCCATCTTATTAGAGTTTACTATCGCTGATTTCCTCTTGGATCTTTTGCTCGATCCAAGACTGGTTGGGGAATCAATTTATTCCCTTTGACACAATTGATTTGTTTGCAATGTTTGAGGGGTGTTACCAGATTGTTTTTATATGTATCTGGAAAGTGTTTTCCAGTCCACATTAACCAATTTTTTCATTGCCTCTACCCCCAATATGGAAGCCAATTCATCTTTATCTTTATCAATCTCATGTCCCTATATATATATATTTTTGAATTATATTTCTTCTTTTAAATTTAAAAATAAAAAACTAAAAATTAAAATTCAAAGAAACAATGGAAACATTTTCAAATCTATAAATTGACAATGAATCACCTCATTGTGGCCAGAGTTTGCTGACAGTTCTCACTTCCCTCCATTGCTTGAAATTTTGAGGTGACCTAGGGAAAATTATTTTCATCCAGTTAGTGGAGGCAAACGAATTACACACTGTCAGGTATGAAATTTTTCATCCAATTTGTGGTATGAAAGTTTTATTTTGTGGGCAAATATGTTTGTTGGGTTTTCTTAGTGTTGATAACCTAGGGAAAATATGTTCGCTCGATTTGATTAGTGTTGATAACCTTATCATGAAAACTCTTTTCATAATATAATCTTGCACAAATTTTTCATGGCATCGGTGACTATGGCGTGGCTGGGAAAAACCAAGCAGTTTTTGCGTTTATTTTTAGTAGTTGCTCAACAACGACAGACCCAATTGCCAGATTTTCCAAGCAGTTCACTATTTCCTTGATACCTAGGTTAGGGAAAGAATACAAAGGCATCCTCGCTTCATGTTATAATATTTTGAGCCAAAGCTCAAATGGGTAGGGTAATTTTTTTTGTTGGTTTCTCAAAGGTTTACAATTTATAATGATGGGACAATTTAGAGGTTGCCTGGACTGATAGGCCACAAAAAAATAAACAATCACAAATTAAACCAAGATTTTTTTTTTTGTAACCTTACCTATGGTGTCGCAAACTAAATCGAATTTCTCATCAATTGTTGGTAGTGCCCTGATCTCTTCCTTCACGTGGCATTTTCCCTTTTTTGTCATCTGATTTCTTCCTTCAAACTTTAGTAGGTGTTAATTAATGCCAAATTTAGTGTCGACTCTTGGATAGTAATGTAATCTATCTAGGATGTACAAGGCGACATCAAGTGCACCTAATTTAGCGCCTATCGTTGTTGTATAATGATTATTTTCATTGTTGTGTATCACAAAATCCATAGTGTTGGAAATAATTCCAACTCTTTCCTTATTTTTGTTACCACCGTTGTCCCATGGATCCTTCATCAACTCAGTGCGGCAGAGCAGTTTTTACCGCGGTCCCACAAGGTGCTTCATCCTTCTCGGTAATAGTGAGTTAAAAGCTTGTGTGGCAACACACAAGTCTTCCTTTTGTTCTTGGTGGTTTTGCGGTGACTCCCATGGTCCCACAAGTCTTCTAGCATTGGCATGTGGTAGTGCGGTGACCACCATTGTCCCGCGGCTCCTTCATCAACTTGGTGCAATAGAGCGGTTTTTATCGCAGTCTCGCAAGTTGCTTTTTCCTTCTCGGAGTTAGTGCGATGAAAGCTTATGTGACAACATTTTTATTCACAAAGGAGGCCATGAAGAGAGGACGTGGATGGCGTAGAAATAATAAATCACTGAGAGGAAAGTGGATGGAAACAGATGAGACAACAAAATCTGTAGATACAATAGAGGTAAGAAGAGAAAGCAACCTCAACCAAAGGAGGAAGGTGCTTATGAATTCACAAATGCTACAACATAGAGGAGATGAAGTCATTTTTTTGTCCATGAGGCCTCTGAGGTCAAACTTATTGGTTGAAAATGCATAGGAATGGTGATTAAATGTGATTCTATGATCAGAGGAAAAGTTTGAAAATCAGGATAACAAAAACATGATATCAGTATGTCAAATATATGACTAAAGTGAGATTTTGTGTTGGATAACATATTCGTTGAAATGATATAATTAGTGTACTAAACATTATTTACTATGTTGTGTATTATAGGGGTGAGATGAGGCCATGGAAATAGATCATGTCATATCAAATGAGGACACAATTGATGAATCAGGACATCAGGTACTCAAATTTTGATGTAACTTAGGAAAAAATGATTTGATGGCATTTTGTGATACGTCCATCTTTTTTCATAGTATTATTGAAATTTATAATGTATTATCCCATCTTGACATAAATTAATGCATGTTGTTGATTATTTTAGATGAAGATTGGAGCAAATGCAGAGCCTAAGCTCTCAACTAGCAAAAGAACAAGATATGTATGTGGACGTGGACCTAAAACTGTTAAATCACATAGATGATAGTGGGTGCAAGAGGATGTGATAATGGATATTTCAAACACAACAAATGATTACACTAAATAAGAGGTAGGTCAGGCCTATAGTACATGGGATGAATACTTTGAGAAAATTATTGTTTGTGGATGTTTTGTATATCGTGGAAAGAAACAATTCAAACGAGCAATTGTACAAAGACATTACATATATGATGACCTTCTAGTCAGTATTATGCCTCCTACAATCGATTCAAATCCAATAGGAATTTTGGTGAAGAATTTTCCAATTTGATATAAATAACATGTATACTTCATTTAAACATTGTTTTATATTATTTAAATAATTATTTTTTTCTTAATGGATACTTGCAGGTTAAAGTTCTTGGTTTAAAGTTTCTTGGATCATTGAATTCTAGCCTAGAGGGCAATGATAATTTATCAGATGATACATCTAACAAAAATATGTGCCAATATACCGGCTAAGAAGATGAGGAATTGATGAGAACAAGTAACAGAACAAGAACCGGTGTGAAGATGCATAATTTTCTTAAGGACAAGGGGAAGGTGGACTACATACCCTATAAGAATGAATGTGATGGAGATGATGACTTGCCCTTGAGTTTCAGATCAATTTACAAAGAGACATTTGATCGTCGACTATATTGTGCTTGGCCTAGTGATCAACAACTACCTAGAGTGTACGAGGTGTTTCAATTTTGGGGACACAACTACATGATACGACCCTCCAATATTCATGGAGTGAATCTAGGCCTCTTTATTATCCAAAATGTACATGTGGGATCCAAACATAGAAACAATTCAGAACACACCACTAGGAGATTAATGCCATATTATGGTCCATCATATTACAGTGGTGAATGGAGAAGGCTAGCAGAATATAAGCCTAGCATGTTAGCATATGGTCTAAATTTAAATATGTATACACATCATCTCCAATTGGAAAGTGGAAAATAAATGAATAGAGGTCATCTTATGTATACAGATGGATGTGCATACACACAAAAATATTGCAGGATTTATAAATAGTAGTAAGGGAAAGGACCCTATTGTAAGATTGAATTGTCAATTTGTTGAGGTTATAAATGATAAAGATGGAGATATAGAAAGAGAGGTTGATAGATTGATAATGGTTGAGGGTATTATGGACCTTACCATTGGGGATGAGTTATTAATTGATTACTTCTTCTTAAAATGCACTCTTGCGTGAAAGAAGAGGGAAGAACGAGGTCTCCCTAAGGATGTTCTTAAGGGTAGAAAACCAAAGAATAATAAATGAGTGTGGACTGATGTTTTATAAACTATGTTGTCAAAATTGTGTTTTATAGCAATTATTGTATAAAAAAGGTAGTCTATAAAATAATATTCCATTATTCAATCGATGTATAAATGTTCATACAATTTATATAATGTCTAATATATGTATGTCGTTCATGTGCAGGTATTTTTCTATGAAGATATTTTGGACCCAAAATGGATATTTTTCATACATTATGATCCAAGATTAAGGCATCTATTTGACGATGCATTAGTGGATACTGAGCAAAAAAATGATGGCCAACAAAATGAGAGAGAGGGATTAGAGAACATCGAAGAAATTGACATCCATGATGATGTTGAAGATGGTTATGTTCAAGCACAAGAAGACAAAAATCCAAAGTTAGATGATGTTATGGAAGACAACAATATGGATGGTATAGAAAATGATGATCCAAATACATCTGGTAACAATATAGACGGTCTACAATCAAATTTCAATGATGATGAAGATGATGTAGGTCAAGATGAGGATGATGATAATATTAAATACTTGAAAGAACATATGAACATTGACAATGATACATTGGATGAAATTGTAGTAGACAATAATGTTAATGACCAAGACTTCTAAATTTTTGGAATTATTTGCAATCCATGTTTAAAAAAGGATGATTCTTATGGACTAAAATTTGAAATGCTTAAGTAATATTATGTTGTACTTGGACAATTGAAAACCTGTTTTATTCTCCTGGCAAGCTTTTTTATTTTCCATTATAATTCTAGACCAAATTTTTTTTACGAGGATGGCCTTTTACACCAATCTTAATTTGTATGAAGTTCACGAACTTGTTGTCACTTAGTAAATTCCTTTTGTAGATAAGAAATGTAAAGGATTCATTTAAGAAAAGATAAGTAGTCTCTTTCTGAGGGTAATCCACATGAAAAAAGTAAAAAGCATATAAAAAACAATTGTATAGTAGAAAATCAGATTCAATCGGTTATGTCTTATTTCACTTGCACACTTATCTAAAAGACATAGGGTATTCACCATACATTTCCCTTGACAAAGCAAACACGTGCTTTCATTTATTTTTACTGTATATCTCAAAAGTGAAATTGTTGTTACATAATGATGCACTGGGAAAATAATATACACAAAAAAATGCAAAGAAAATGTTTAAAATTTAACAGGCGACCTACTGTGTTGTGCTGAAAGGAATCAAGATTATCTGGGACAAGAAATAAAAATAAATTTTTGATGATTGTACTTAAAAGTGAATAGGATATGAAAAGTGTGAACAATGCTGGTGCTAAAATTGAAAACCTCGATTATGATGATATTACTATTTTATGTCATTCGAGATAAAGAGCACATACAATTTTATATACATAGAAAATGAAGCTTTGAAACTAGTAAACTGAAAATGTAAAGACTATAAGATTTTTCCTTAAACAATAATTCACATACTCACTTACAAAAAAGGGTAAAGCATTTTTTATTTAAACTCTATTTTATTTAATAGACATAACAATAAAAGAATATTTACAAGTACAAGAATATATATACTGTTTCATAGAAAATAAGGAATGTTTCATAGAATATACAAGTACAAGAATATATCATCATCATCATATCCTTAATTACCTATTGCAATATCCTTAAATTTTTCAATCTTTGGTATGGATTGTTGACAAAGAAAAAATAGGATTACTTGGATGCTTCTTCCATTCATTTTGTTCCCACATATGTTCGTGAAGACACAAAAGTTAATAAAATATTAATGCACGTAACTCATAATTATTTAAATAAGCATCTTTGTTAAATTTATTATTTTTAAATAGTTTCCATTTTTATGTTGAACATGTAACAAGGCAAAATAAGCTCAATTTTTTTTAAAAAATAGCAGCTCTACCAACATCCACAATAAATGCTTTACTGTATCAAATATAATAAGAAATAAGTATGGAAAACATAAGAAAAATATAAAATGATAACACAGACATGTAGAATCTCTGATAATAAGATGTTCTCCATTATATTGCTTCAATTGATATATATTAATAACATAAGTCTTCAAAATGGAAATGATATATGATGATGATAATTTAAAAATAGGCCTTGGTTTCCTATTTATATGGGAAGCAACAAGCTACAAGCCTTTTACAAAAATAAACGACCTTTCATAACTACTTCTTTCACTAACAACTATTTAATTAGCATAATTAAGGAAATAAAAAGACTTAAGACATTCTGACATATGGTTCCATTATTCAACGTAGAAGACCCATGATCATTGATTTGGAAAATTCTTCCTCTCCATGATGAATGTCCGAATTCTCTCGCCTCAGTGTCCTATTCTTCTAAAACCAACAACTATTTAATTAGCATAATTAAGGAAATAACAAGACTTAAGACATTTTGATATATGGTTCCATTATTCAACGTAGAAGACCCATGATCATTGATTTGGAAAAGTCTTCCTCTCCATGATGAATGTCCAAATGCTCTCGCCTCAATGTCATATTCTTCTGAAACCAAATACTTTTCCTCCCACTGATACACCATAAAATCTGATGGCCACTTATATTCCTAGATCTTTTGCATGTTTGCAAGATGACTTTTCCATCAACTATATAGTAATGCCTTGTATCATTGACAAACTTTAGGTATCCTGCATCAAGAACAATCAACCCATCCATGATCTGATTTAGCCTGGGAAGACTAGTATCATCCTCCTCCTGTATATGAGTTACACACTTATGAACAACCTGATTGAATTGTTTCTTCCACTTATCCAAGTCCTTCAACTGATCACCATCTCTCACGATTTCAGGTATATACCACAGTTTCTAGGTATGGAATAAATCCATTCATGTTACAATATTTTTATCAAACCCTTGTACATACTAAAATTCATCAGTAATCATCTTCACAGTTTGTTCAGTTGGCTTTAATGTTGTGGGTGCATTAGGAATTCTTTGTAGAAATTTTCATAACTTATCCAAAGTGTGGTGAATAGGCTACCACCTTTTGAACAAAGGATCTAATACAAGCATATTTTTCTTTATTTGATCCATTGCTTGCTGAAGTGTTTTATAACTATCATGCAAATTCTCCAATTTATCCATAACTCATTTTATCATGTGCTTAATAATATTTTCCATAACTTCAAAAATTCACCTTTTCACTTCATCCTAGGTTTGATTTTTGGCCTTCTTTACATCATCCACTTCCTTCTCTCGATTTTTTACTTGTTCTACAAAAATGTTCTTCACAATATCAATTGGAGCAATAGGAGGCTATTTAACACCATCTCCTTACTTTGTGAGG
Organism: Sequoiadendron giganteum; assembly: GCA_007115665.2. NCBI lineage: Eukaryota > Viridiplantae > Streptophyta > Pinopsida > Cupressales > Cupressaceae > Sequoiadendron > Sequoiadendron giganteum. The sequence continues at coordinate 186,971,127 of CM021106.1, forward strand.
GTCCTGCTCCTCTTAATTTTTCTTTCAACTTGACATTCTCCATGAATAGTTTATTAACTTCATCATTTGTGAATCTTTGTTCTTTTTCATACTCTTTCAATCTATCTTCTAATCCCTTAAGAGTTGCTCGAGTGAACATGGCCAAATGCATGGTCATTGTGGTTGGCTCCAAAGGGGCGATATCTTGTATTTTCCTTACCATCGCTGCCCCTTTCATCCCTTGAATTACATCCAATAATTTTTGCTTCTATGTATTTTTTTGTTTGATCCATATGGCCAGGGTTTCAATCTTTGGGTTATACCCAGTTCCACTCACAACTTCATCAGAGTCAAATTATACAACTAACATTGGATCTTCCTGAGCCCGCACTTGATCAAGAAAAAACATTTTCTTTAATTCCAAGCTAGGGAAAATGAGCATATTGCTCTTAAAGACCATTTCTCTAGCCGTCTGGGGGCTAATGTCAATGTTGTCAACTCTTAATTCCTAGAAAGTTTGTGCTATCATTTCATTTTTCTCTGATCTTCAATTCTTGCATCAGTTAATTCCATCCTCTCTTGAAATTATTTTATCTTCATCTTCATCCAAAAATCCTTAAACTCAGGAGTCTTAATGAATTCATCATCTTTTATGAATCTCTTGGCTGTAGTTTCCCTTTCATCTTCATGTACCTCTGTACTTGTTTTTTCTACATCACCCATCCTTTCCTCATGTTTATGGGCACTAGTCTCAAGGATGGGCTGATTAACTTTATCAACTATCAATGACTATAGTACGGTAGCCACTTCCTTGATATTTCCCACCTCTTCACTATCCTCATAAGGTACTAACTATTCAATGCTTCTTGTCTTTTGTCTTTTGGGAGGTAATTTCTCCATGGGAGGCTCAGAGGTTTCACTTGCGGTATGCTCTGTAGTTGCACCACTATCATGTTCTTCAAGATATGCTTCCTTCTTTGTGTACAAGTCTTCAAATCTACCAATTATCAATTCTATCCTCTTGATGGGGTCCTTTTCCTCAACAAAGTATCCTATGAAATCCTTGGACCTCCACTTCGTCCTTTCTTCAAGCTTCTTCATATATTCCCATATTTTCCTTCTAACAAATACATCATTATAAGTAATGCAATTCCTTATGGCATCTTATTCAAAATCCACTTGGTGTGGCACTGCCATTTTGGTAAGAATATTGTGCCTTATGTTATTCATATGATTTTCAGGGTCAAAGGCTTTTTCTTTTCTAGATTTCAATGCATATCTTGTCTTCAAATAATACTATAACTCCTCTAGTGTGTCTGATCCTACAGTCCAATCTTCACACTTGGTTTGGTTTGGTAGGAAAGTTCCTTTCTTCTTCTTGTGCATTACATCTTTCTCCATCCACATAATTTTCCACATAAATTCAAGAAATTCTAATTTGAGGGGCACAAATTTTGGCAGTATGTGTGGAGCAACATGGCATCCATAAACTCTTATTATTGTAACTTCCGGGAGAAAGAACCAATCTCCAAAATTGTGTGTATGACCTTTCTCTAGTCTTAAAGCCAAAGGTATCACTAGTTGCAACATTTTGGTTGACAGTCTTGGTATTGCATACCCAAGAACTCGAAGGATTATGTGTACAAAGTCTTCGTAGAATACAAAAAAGCTTGAATTCTTGCACTGATTGTCCTAAATATAGCACCATTTATAGACAGGTGTGGGATTCCCTTGCTCATCTACTGTAGCCAAGCCCATTCTTTTATTCCAATGGTTCCTATTTTGGTACAATATCAGATGACACAGTAGGGAATAGTGTCTAAATGTAATCAATGCTATATCCTCTATAAGTTGGGAGAATTCATCATCTAACACCTTCTCAAGGTATGAAGCAAATTCATATTCAATATTAGTTTTAGGGTTTTGAATTCTCATGGCCATCATCATTAGGCCTATTAGAATTTTATCTTGAGCATCTATCCCCAACACTTGGAAAAGAGTTAAATATTATTCACAAAGTAATACTAAAAATTTGTCACATTAAATGGTTCAGTAGTGGTAGTAGAGATGGGGAATGTTCTGTTACCAATACCTCCTTTCATATTTAGGGGTACCTCATCACTTCTATAAGTCTTTTTTAACCTAGCATAATCCTCCTCACTTTTGTACAAGTTTATCTTGGTCAGAGCTTGCTTGTTTAAGCCAAAACACTCAATGATGGCTTTTTTGGTTAGTTCTACCAATACTATGTCATTTGGAAACCTTACTGTTTTGGTAGCTGAGTGATAGTGTCTGGCTAGTAGTCTGATAAACTCTACATCAACAAAAACATTTGGGACAATCAACCTTGCTATATCCAACATCCAAGCATTTGACACTAGAATCTTCTCATTTCTCTTACTGTAAAAATACCAAAATAGGTCTCATCCATATTTGGAAATGAGGGAATCCCTACAACTAATATGGACTTCTTATTACCCTCTTTAGTAGAGCTTGGAAGTATATCTAATATGGATTGATGGAGTGGTCTTTTCTTTACTTTACGTTCTTCATCTTTAATTTTAGGCTGACTTTATTTTACTTTTGATTGTTTTATTTTAGGATGGAGTGCTTTCTTCTTTACTTTAGGTTCTTCATCTTTACTTTCAGGCCGAATTTCTTTTACTTCTAATTATTTTCTTTTAGGAGGCATGTTTCAATTTTCTCTACTATGGCTTCATATGACAAAACCTTGAAAGATTTTTTATATTAACAGAGCTCTTTAAGAGAGTTTTCGTGCACTTACCCAAGTATTTCATGCTTGCAAGACTTCTTCTTCTCATATCCTTAGCTCCTTCCATGCTAGTGCATTGCAATTGAGTGCGATATTGGGAAACTCACTTATCTTTGGATGGCACGGTATTCAGTCATATTAGTTTTGGCAACTCTTAATAATTTAATAGCATTTGATTTTGGCAACTAATGTGATTTTATGCATTTATTGATAAAATTGTAATGATGCCATGATTACCATACTATCGCCATCTCTTAGTATACCTGCTATGGTATGGCAGTGTCTTTCCCTTCCCTTCTTTTGTTTACCACACTATCGCCTTGCTCAAGGCTTCTTGCTGCGGGGTTGCGGTGTATACTGCTCTACCTCATATGTTGCTCACCTTCTTGATGGTAAAGCGGTGTATGCTTTTGATCATTAATTGAAGAGTGTCGATGAGACAATATTATTTGTCTTATTGATATCTCAATGTCTCATCAAAATTAGATCTTATGTTCCTCTGATGTTGGTTGTTGGTGTCGATGAGACAAGTTAATATCTCTTGTCGATATGCCATTGTCTCATCGATATTTTTCTTCAACGGTATTTATTTATAGATCGGTGTAACTCTGCCATGTTGGGGAGACTTGTGATTATCACTATGGTATAGCGGTGTTTTTCCCTTCCCTTATGTTTTTTACCGCACTACCACCTTGCTCAAGGCTTCTTCTTGTGGGGTTGCAGTGTACACCGCTCTACCACATATGTTGCTCACCTTACCGGTGGTATAGCAGTGTATGCTTATGATCATTACTTGAAGAGTGTTGATGAGACAATATTATCTATCTTATTGATATCTCAATGTCTCATTGACATTAATTCATTATATCCAAGAGTTGTATTTCACCGAGCACTTGTAGATATACCTTGTCGATGTGACATAAGTGATTCTCTCCTTGATATGCTTGTATCTTGTTGAAATTTCACTATTTTATATCATCGATGAGACATATAAATAAGTCTCTTCAACTTAGGGTTATCTAATCCAGTGCTAAACCTGAAGCTAAACTCGAAGCTAAAGTTAGAGCTAAACACGATGCTAAACACGATGCTAAACTTGAAGCTAAGCTCTGAGCTAAAGGCGAAGATCAAGACAACGCTACACTCGAAGCTAATATTGGTGCTAAATACCATATTACTTTAGGTGCTAATTAGCACCTACATTAGTGTTGAATTGTACTGATTGATGCAATAAATGCCAAAAATTGTGCCATCCTGATAAATAGCATCAACGTTTTAAAAAAAATCCAAAAAATACATTAAAACAATGGGTGGAAGCAAAAAATGGAGCAAATCACAAAGATTTGTTGTAGTGCTACGACCCTTGTATGATCTATCGTGTACCATCCCAGATATTTTCTCAAGCGGTTAAGATCCTTCAGAGGAACTAGGCTATGATACCAATTGTTGAACACACGAAATACTAAGAGGGGGGTGAATTAGTATCAATGAAAACTTAAACCCTTGTGGAACTTAAACTCTTCAGTACAGATCAAACTTCAAACAACAACTTTTAAAAAGATTAACAATAATGAAAGATATATTAGTTTCATCCTTAATCAGATCAACAACACTGAAAATGAAACAAGAAACACACATCCATAATATGACACCAAATTTTCATGGAAAACCCAATGAGGGAAAAACCACGGTGAGAGTTAACTCGTAATATAGAAGCCCAATGCTTACAAAAAGGATCATTGCCAAAAGACTTGCAAATTAAGGTACACAACCTTAGATAAAGATATAAGGGACTTGCAAAATTGAAGCACACACAAGTTCAGGGGAAAGTTACAAGGACCTGCTGAGATTCACTATCTTAGAGTAGGATACAAGAAGTTTGTAGAGACATTACAATATTTGTCAAGACAACACTATATTGAATGAGGTGTTATATCACATTTGATCTTTACTTCACATAATTTTTCACTTCCTTCTATGAAATATTCAATTACATTCCACACACACTCTTCCACACTTGCTCACATGTTGCATTTGAAATGCTTTCATTTATAACCATTGCAAGACCTCAAAACATTAATTAGATCAACTAGAAGAAGGATAAATAATGATTTCAACAAGTTATCCACAAAAAATCAATACGATCCTATCCAAGGTATATAGAGGACCAAAAAAAACCTTATTACCTCTTCCAATGTGATCCCAAACACTCCACACATTATCACACATCAACCCAAGTTGACAATAGGGAAACGTGTAGATGAAACATGAAGCACATGTACCCAATTGGCCCAAAAACATAACTTCAATTAAATTTACTCAATGCAATTCTAACCAAGATAGTTTAGGACCCAAATCCATCTTAACACAACTTCATATTTTGGCACAAACCCTCAAACATATAGCACAAGCAAGATGACAAGACCCGTTAGCTAGATATCCATAAATTACCTATAAGACCAACTCAAACACAATGTATCACAAAAAACGATCAATCACTACTATGTGGATCACAAAGGTATGTTCCTTGAACATCCAAAAACATATCTAGATACTTATTTTATACTTTCATGCCACCAATAGCTACCACAACCCAAATAGGAACAAAATACTTCTTCCTAGAAACATAGAATGCATAATCATGAAATATAACATTAACATAACAACTTACAAACCACTTTAACCCATAAAATTTGGAATAAGACACAACACAAACACTGAGAGCATGTTCACCAAGCCACAATAGTAGAGACATCAATCTGGATAAATGCGAAGCATTTTTTGGACCAGCCTAGACAATCAACAACACTGCCAACCTTTTGCAATTCACAAAATCATCCTCGACAATGTTGGTGATCTGATAAGATAAGAGTGAAACATCCACAAAAAAAAAAATTTGAAAACCAAACTATAATACCATATATATAATAGCAGAGGAATGCAGAACATTCTCCAAACTAGTCTTCTCAGCAACTTCCAAGTATAGAACCTTTCAACAACTTGCGAAGGCCAAAACTTTATTTTAGAAAAACATGCTTCATCAGGAACATCAGGAGAGAGCATACAACATACTGTAGATCATCAAAAACATCTCTCCACCATAAAAATCACTTCTAATCCTCATCTCAATATATCATTATGAAATAAACTCTGCTAACATCAACCATACTCAATACTTCTTTCATTATCATCAGACAGGGCATGACATCCAACCATGAACTTCAACAGCACACCATCATCAACAATGAAAACCACTTCAAACCAATAATGCAAATATATTTCCAAGTGACAACTAATTCCAACAATCTCCAAATCATATACTACAATCTCCTTAGGTGTTGACATTAATGACAACCACTGCCAATAGTCCTCACTCATTATTTTCCTAAACTCTAAATCCATAATCCATAAACCTTACATGTTTATAATTTCATCTTAGCCTCATCTACCATATTTTGTTATCCCCAAACCTTGCAACCCTTGTCTCAATAACTTTATCCATATCATACCATTCCCAAACTTTAGGACTTTTATCCTAATCATCTCACCTACATCAATACTATTCAAATCTTATGACTTTTATCCTAATCGCCTCATCCATCATCTCATATTATCTCAATCCTTATGTATTGTTAGCCTCATCACCTTATTAACCATCCTCACATCATTCTAAACCTTAGGATTTTTTTCCTAATTACCTCATCTATTATCTCATATTATCTCAACCATTAGGGATTTTTTATCATCATCACTTCATTAAGCTTCCTAATATCATTCCAAACCTTAGGAATTTTATCGTGATCACCTCATCCATGTTCCATATTATTCCAAACATTATAAATTTTATCCTCATCACCTCATCCACATCCCATATTATTCTATATCTTAAGAAATTTATCTTAGTCACCTTATCTATATCTCATATTATCACAAGCCTTAGTATTTGTATCCTCATAATTTTATCCATCTTCACATAATTCCAAAAATTTAGGAATTTTATCCTATTCACCTCATCATCCTCACACGATTCTTATCATTAGGAACCTCTTCACCCATATAAAACATTAATCCAACCCTAAGGACTCTTTTTTACTAATCTCCCCCATCCATATTAAATATTAGTCTCACTCATCCATCCACATTTGTCTTAGTCCACCAGAATTTGTACATCCCTAGTCCATACAAATCAAACATAAGCCTACACAAATTTCAATCTATCAAACCAATCCTTTCCAAAACCCATATTCATAATCACAAATTGACATAACCCTTAATACCTAGGTTATACTCACTAAACCACTTTTACTTCAATCCATCCTCTAGGTCCATCACTCATCCAAGTCAAACCTTAGTCCATCCCACATCATTAAACCCAACCTTGGAGTCTTATCCTTGATTGAATACCCAAATTAGTCCTCCAAAATAATCCAAATCTATTCCATTTCAAATAATCACATCCAACCTTTGAGTTTAAAGGGCTTTCCCTTTACTACTCATTGATCCAAATCTTACCTTCCATCGAAACTTAAATTCACCCAATATCAAAATTTTCCCACACTCCATAAACCATCCAATAAAATAAATCTAAATTTATGAGAGCCTTAGTTTATCTTTGAAAAATAGGTCACTTCATACCATCTGTATAATTCAACACCTTACAACCTCAAAAGAAATCCTTGGATAATTTAAAAACCCACCTTTGGATCTTCCTTTTAATCAAAGACCATCCAACACCATCATCTACAACCTTTAATTATCCTAGGTCCTAACATCCAATCCTTGGGACCCTTAATTATTCTAGAGCCTAACATCCAATCATTGGGACCCTTAATTATCCTAAAGCCAATAATCCAACCTTTGAAACTCTACAATTATAGTAGATTCTATAAATTTGATCAAATCCAAACATCTTTAGGATCCAAAACTATGTTACATCTGTTAGCTCTCAAAAATGCAGGTTGAATGCCTCAAGAGGCTTCCAATCTCTTGATACGCTTTAGGGTAATAGACAAGGCCAAGAGAACTCAACCTTCTACTCTTTAGGTGCTGCTAAACCCAGGCGGGTGTACCTCTTTGAATACTGCAGACTTAACTTATGATTAACTTTCTAAAATGCTTTGTCCACAATGGCAGACAATAGTGAACAAATGAAACCAAACTTGATAACTATCTACTGATCTAAATCCTAGAATGCTTAATTAACTGATAAAAAGAGATTGAATGAATTCAAATAATGAAACTGTACAGACCAGTGCCTTGTTGGGTATGCAGAGTCAAATGAAACGGAAATGGGCAACTTATTTTGGCAGAAGATCGAATTGCAAGCATATTATTTGTTTATAACTTGTATAAACAATGCAAAATTATGACTACCGAGCTCTACTTTAATAATCTAGATGAATCTCCCTGATTACTGTGATCAACGAAAAGGATTTAATCTCTACTTGAGAGAACCAGTTAATTAATCACACAAATACAACAAATGTGCATTGAAAAACTAAACATAAACTTGTTATGCCAATTTAAACAACCAGAAAAATCAAAATGGAGACAGCTTCAGCAATACTTTTCAATAAACTCAACAGACAATTGATACCAAAAACACTTCACCATCGTATTAGATTTTTATTGATATCTCCGTGATTTTACATATGCAACCAGTCTCATCCCTACAAAAAATTGTATCCCACTGCCTCTTTTCTATCCTCTATCTAATTCTCCCCCGTTTTCCCACTGATTTTTCAATACATTTTATACAGAAAATTCCAAGAGTCACGACTTTTCAATTGACTGGTAGAACCGTTTAAATTCCTTAACAACAATCAAAATATTTAATTGAGTTGCCTCTCGGCAAATTAAATATTTTTATAACTACTCCACATTTTATTTCGCATTAACATGTTTCTGCTGTTAATATTTCACTTCAAATACTCACAACTTTATTTTTCCTTCCCCGCAGCTCTTACTGTTTCTACCGCTCCACCGTGGTCAACCATTTGACCGGTCGCGGCCGCGCGGTATGTTTCCTTAATTGTTGTTGCTTCCCTGTCCATCGCCTTATCGCGATCTTCATCTCTATCTCTGGCGATTCCGCAGTATTCAACTCTTATTGCCATCTCCACCGTTACCCGTGCTACCTTAGTCTTCACACCATCATGTCGCGGTGCCACAGTGGCCGTTGCTAACCACATTACCTACTTACCACCATCACCATGGTCACTACAGTCTATATTCAGACTGTGCATGGTAACACGGTACCCCCTCCGTAGTTGCCGTTGACTATTTTACCAACCGCTTACTATTCACCATGGCCACTGCGGTCTATGAAATAACCATACGTGGTTCTATGGTAACCGGTTGCTGGCCGCTAACCATTAACCTACATCGCCTCCCCTTGACAACCTCAGTCACCACAGTCACTAGCTTGACCGCCAACGGTACTGTGGTATATCTTCTACTAGCCACTCCTTGACTACTACCGCTATATCGCGGTGACTACGCTGACTGCGCACGACTCTCCATGTCTACCGCGCTACCACGGTCACCAAGATGATCGTCAGCGGTACTGCGGTATCCGTTGTAGCTATCTTTGCAACCTTTACCACGGTCTCCTCTTAATCGGTGGTGGTATTACGGTGACTGTCCTCACTACTCCCACGCCATCTACCATGCCACCGCGGTGACTTTCCTAACCATGTGCAGTTGCATGGTAATAATCCTGACGCCGCCTCACTGCCATCTTCATTCACCGTGATCACCGCTGTCTCCATTAGAGCCCCCTACTATGTAGTGGTAACCATCTTCATTATGCCACACGTGGTGTGGCGGTAAGAACTTTATGCCCACCTGTTAACCGCTACTGCCATACCATGAGTATGGATTGAGTCATCGGCGGTGTAGTGGTGAAAGCCATGGGGTTAAGTATATGGCGGTAAAAGGAATTTGAACACAATAAATGGAAAAAATGAATTTTAAGGGAAAGATAGGAAAAGGATACAAACTAATAAAATCCCTTGGGTTTTGATGGAAAAATTGGTTCAAATGGAAAAAACCATTAGGGTTTTATGGATTTTTATGGAAAATAATGGGATAATCCTAGGAATTCTAGTGGAAATTTTCAGTTCTAACAGTGGCCCCGTTTGGGGATGAATGATAGCAAGATCATTGCAAGGATTCAAATTTCTGGGTGAGCAGACCAAACTCAAGGTGATGGAACACATGAGCATGATGGAAAAGAATGAGACCCTAAACTACTGTACATGGAAAAAATAATATTGAAAAAGAAAATCAGGATTGTCCATGTACTTGCAAGTCCTGTTCCTTTTATATCCTGGACTACTATGCATGGAAAAGAATTTTATAGAGGACAATCAAGAGTTGTCCATGCACTGGCAACCCTCAATCCTCTATGTTACCTCAAGAGAAAAAATGTTTCAAAAATTTCCCATGTACAGGCAATTCTTGATCCTCACCAGCCATATTCTGTAGGTAGTATGAGTCTTCACCTTTCTTTCCAACCACCAAAAAAGGCCCTAGCCACAAGGCTTCAAACTTCCCATGTTTTCCCTTCTCCTGGCACCTTGCATTCCACATCAGTACCAGATCACTTTCTCCAAATTTCCTATCCTTTGCTCTTTTGTCAAATAAATACTTCATCTGCGTCTGCAACTTTATATTCTGATTTTGAGCCACTCTCCTTATTTTATCCAGTTCAGCTAGCTGCTCCATTCTTTCCTCCATGGGTTTAGGAATATCCAAATCTTCCTAAAGAACAAACTTATAGATTGGTAACAAGTTTTGCAAAGGCATCCTGGCCTGTGCTCCATACACTAACTCAAATTGGGACTTCCCAATTGCCTTCTTCACCGTAATTCTATCAGCCCATACAACTAGTCTTAATTTTGCATCCCAAGCCTTCTTGTTCTGACCTAGCATCCTTCTTATATTCTTCAGAAGACTCTTATTGCTAGATTATGCTTGTCCATTAGCCTGTGGATGATAAGGAGCTACATAAGAAATGCCAATACCATATGTGCTACAAAAGCCTCTGAACTCATCTGATCTGAAACACATTCCATTGTCAGTGATCAACCTCATTGGTGTACCAAATCTAGTAATGATATTATCCATCAGGAATTGTGTCACCACCTTACTTGTAGCTTGTTTAGTTGGAATGGCCTCTAACCATTTGGTAAAATAATCAGTGGCCACCAATATCCAGCTATGTCCACCACTTGATTTTTCTTGTATTTCCCCAATGAAATCAATTCCCCATTGATGAAAAGGGGCATCAGCCTGCAAGGGTCGAAGTGGCAAAGCTCCCTGATACTTCAATTTTCTAGAGAACTTCTGGCAAGCTTCACATTTTCTCACATGTGCAAAAGAGTCATTAAAGACCTTTGGCCAATAACATCCTGCCCTGAGAATTTTTTGAGCAGTTTTTTTTGCTGAGTAATGTCCTCCACAAACCCCTTCGTGCATTTCACTCAAAACTTGTTTAGATTGAAATTCATCCAGACATAACAATAATATACCATCCAGGTTTTTCCAAAACAAATCTCCATCCATAAAAACATATTTAGACGCTTGTAACTTCAATGTTCTTCTATGGTTGTCATTCATTCCCTCTGGACACTTCATGTATTTAAGATAATACATGATATCTGTATACCACTGAGTATGTTCAATGCTTGCAATTACATTTTCTTCTACATTGCAAATCTGATTTGCTTCAATGTTTGCCTCTGTCATTAATTTAGCCAAACCCTGAGCTCTGATTAGTTTAGTAATTTGTATCTCCATGTCAAATTCTTGGATTTTGTTGATCCATTTGCACCTTTTACCTATTACTTCAGACTGTGTCAGAATATCCTTGACTGCTGCATGAGGAACATAAGCAACAACCTTAGCTCCAACAAGATATGGTCTGAAAGCTTTTACAACTTTCACTAGTGCAAATGCTTGCTTTTCCATTATATCATACTTTAATTTAGATCCCTGTAACGACTTACTGAAGAAAGATACAGGCTGTTCATGACCATCTTCATTCTTTTGTAGCATAACAACTGCAATAGTATGCATTGAGGCAAATGAAAAAATCTGAAAAGGCTTTGAAAAATCAGGAGACTTAAGAACAGGGGCCTCCTTGATGGCTCATTTAATAGATACAAAAGTGTCCAAAGCCTCTACAGTCCATTCTATCTTTTGTCCTTTTCTCAACATTCTTGCTATGGATTTAACAATCTCAGCAAAGTTAGAGACAAATCTCTTAACAAAATTTATCTGTCCAAAGAATGATTGTATTGCCTTAAAATTTTTAGGCACATGAATTTTATCAATAGCCTCAACCCTTTCGGGATCTATCCTAACCCCTTCCTTTGAAACAATATGTCCCAAAAGTTTACCCTCTGTAACTGCAAAATTACACTTCTTGGGGTTTAAGCTAACACCATATTCAAGAGCTTTTATAAATACCTTTTCCAAATGATGAACATGATCTTCAACCTTCTTGGAGTAAGCAGTGAAGTCATCCTGATACACCACCATGAGAATATTGATCAAATCAGCAAACGCCACATCCATGGCTCTTATAAAAGTCGCCCCTACATTAGTGAGACCAAATGGCATTCTCAAATAAATATACGTTCCCCAAGGAGTCGTGAATGTTGTTTTGTATTGTTTAGACTCTTTAACCTTCACCTGATTATACCCTGAAAATCCATCCATCATAGACAACAATTCACAACCTGTCACTTTATGTAATATGGCCTCCATATTTGGCAAAGGATAATTGTCTTTAAGGGATGATATGTTTAAATTTCTAAAGTCTACACACAATCTGATATCTCCATTTTTCTTTCTGACAGGGACCAAATTTGAAACCCACGTTGAATGTCTGATAGGCTTAATAATTCCACCATCTCTGAGCTTCACCAATTCCTCCTGCATTTTTGGCTCTAGAGTTGGATTTATAGGTCTTTGCTTTTGTCTAATGGTTTAGTGTTTGTTTTCAATGGTATTTCATGCTGAAACAAGTCTTCTCTATATGCTTTTAGATCCTCATAAGACCAAGCAAATACATGTTTATACTTTCTCAACAAATCAATCAACATTTTCCTAATTGCAGGACTTATCTTTTTACCAATGTACACCCTTTTTGGTGCCATCTCATTTCCCAAATTAATTTCCTCAATATCATCCTTTCCTACTGGTGTTTGCTTCATTAAAGATCGATCATTTCCATCATATACCCTCTCAAGTGCCACCAAGCCTTTAGGAAGTTTATTTGTCTTAAGCTACAAAATCTCCTTCCCAAACACTGTTTCTTTTCCATCAACTTCCTCAACAAAGGCATTGAAGTCGATTTCTTGGGCCTCATATTGGTCTATACAGTGAAGGAATTTCAAAAGATCAATGTCATCATTAAAAACTTTCCAACTATATACATTATAAGGCACATCGGGCCTAGTCTTGAGTTCAATTTGTGACACTCGAGTCAATGTAATATCATCTCTTTTCAACGCTACATTAGCTAGAAAATCTGCCATTATATTCTTTGACCTATCTACCCACTCAATTGAGAAGGCGTCAAGAAATTCAATTGTATCCCATACAAAATTTCTATATTGATTTAGTCTTTTGTTTTTTGTTGTATACTTTGACCTAACTTGTGAGACAATTAACTCTGAATCTCCTAGAATAGCCAGTAACTTGATTTTATGCTTCACCGCTATATTCAACCCAATTAATAGAGCTTCATATTCCACCACATTATATGTACATTCAAAATTTAACAGGAATGAATACTTAAATGTAATATCTTCAGGTGAAACAAACACTATTCTAGCTCCATTTCCTTCTTGGTTGCAGGCTCCATCAAAATACATTTTCCACACACCATTGTGGCTCTGTGCAACATGCTTCTCAATAGGATCACTATTAGTCAATTCTGGTTGTGCTGGCTCTACATTGAAACTCCCAAGATCAACATCACAAAAACAATTGATTTGGTCTTGTGGCACATAATCAATAAGCTAATTCATCCTTGGTTCCCTGTACAATTTCACCTCTTGGCCATTTATCGGAATTGTTGCGTAAGATAGATCAAACTGGACATTTCCACCAATAGCTATTGTCCACTGTCTTAATAAAAGCATACCGAATTGAGGAGGGGTGTCTATCACTGTTATATCAATATTATAAGCTACTTGAGGATAAGCGGCTAACTTGACTTCTACATCTTTCATTATACCCACCACAAGAATAGGTCGGTTATCCATTGCATAACATTTTCCTCCATATGTATCCACCCACATGCCTAGCTGTTTCATCACTCCTACTGGCATAATATTCATGGCAGCTCTAGAATCTATCATGCAATTCCTCAATAATTTGTTATTTATGAGTAATATAGTAAAGAAAGGATCAACTTGTGGCAAACTTGTCAACACATTACTCAAGCAAATTTCTGGAATGCTCACTTTATCCTGCTTATTTTTAGCAGTCACTTTATTTTCAGAAGCTATATGTTTTTCTCTTTCATTTGTTATCAATTGCACTGCATTTTCCCTGTATTCTTTAATTTTCATCATTTCAAGAAGTGGGACAAACATCTTTACCTGAGACAAGGCTTTAGTGAAATCAAAAGAAGAACCTTCTGCTTTAATCATTTTCTTTTGTTATGATGTTTCTCCTTTATTCTCTTCTTTTTCTCTTCTACTTGGCAGATATGTCTTTTGAATTTCTTTGTGTAGTTCTTTTACTACATCCTTTTGGGTAGAATTTTGTTTGCTTTCTTCACGTTGTTTTTTTTCAATCTTCTTTGAAACTCCTTGTACAACTTTATGATCTTTCATAAAGATACCCCTAGGGACACCTTCCTTCTCATTTATTGTCCTATTTCTCAACCAGTATTTACTCTTTGCTTCTTCAACTGTAGCAACAGTTAATTTCTCTATTTCCTCATCAGTAAGTCTCCTCACATTACTGTGAGTGGGAACCTCAACAATTTGTGGTTCCACATAATCATCCTCAGAATCAGAAAAGACCTGCTGCTCAGCCATGTGGATCTTGTACCTTTGTTCTGCAACATCATATTCATAACCTCCTTCTTCCGAAGATGAATATCTCTCCTCAACATGGTGAAGAGCATTTGAAGTTAAGTAGACCTTGTGATCTTCTCCACCATCTCCCCTTAAAACTCCCTCCTCATGCATCCTTTGGGCTACAACACAATACTCAGGGGAATGTGGTTTATTACAAGCTTCACAAAAATAATTGTTAATCACCATATACATTCCCTTCTTTCTCAATGGATCAGGAGTATCCTTGTCTCTAGGCCTATCTGTCATAGGTTTTCCATTTTTCTAGTTTGTGTTATAAGGCATATCTTGCAGTCTAGGCCTATCCTTCCTATATGTATTCTCCTGCTTATATTGATAGTTATTGTTTTGTTGAAGAACTCGAGGGTTGTCTCTCTTATTCATTATCCCAGTAGCCTTTCTGTTGTTTTCAATTGTTAATGCTGTCTTTTGTGCTTCAGCTAAGTTTCTTGGGAACCTGTTTCTCAATTCATACCCTATTTTAGGGTTAAATGCGTTCAGGTAAACACTTAATGCTACTGAGTCTGGTAACTTTGATTTGGGAGGTACTCTATTCTACAATTTATTGAATCTTCTATTAAAATCAAAAATTGAATCATTTTGACCCTTCTGAATAAGCATTAGTTCATGGAGAGCAACGTCTGGTGCACTTAGGTTCCCAAATTGTTCAAGAAATTGATCTTGAAATATCTAGAAAGAATAAATAGAAGCTATTGCTAGGCTATTAAACCAATCCCTAGCTTCCTCAATAAGGGACATCATGAATAACCTCATATGCAAATCTTCATAAGGTACATTGAAATCTTGAATAAAAGCATTGAAACTTCTTAAATGATCCTCGACGGTGATTGCATTACTCCCAGTGAATTTAGGCACCAAATTTCTCCAAGAACCATCCATAGGATAAGGGTACAACTGAAACCCTGCCAAATCAAATTGTCTGATCATAGTAGTATACTGATACTGGTACATAGGGTTATTATATTGTAGATTTCGCTGTGGCACATGATGCTGACCAGGAGGTGGATAATCATTTGTATGTTGTGTGGGGATATGCGGTGGATGATTTGGTTATTGATATTGATTCCGAATTTGGTGATGGGGGATTCTTGGTGGTTCAGAATACCCAGCACCATAATTGCTTTGTTTATGGGGTGGTAGATACTTTGGGGGAAAGCCAGGTATGTGAGGAATGTTTTGAGCTTTCTGCAGTTTGAATTCTTTTATTGCTTGAATCATTTGGGCCTTTTCTTGCTCTTCCCTCTCCCTCTTCTGAGATTCAAACCATGCTTTAACTTCATCATAAGTTAAAGATTCATAATCATCTTGATGAATTTCTTGATTAGTAAGTTCATTCTGATTACCTTGCATTTTCTGGTCATATTCATGTTAAACTTTGAGTTGTTCAGCTTTGAGTCCAACTTCAAATTTGGCTTGTTTCTGAGGGTTGTAAAAAGGATTCCTTTGATCTTCCGGGGTACAAGGCTCTTCAGTTGAACTATCTTTCCATTTGTCAAAACAATTCTCACCAAAAGGTATTGATGATTTGTCTTTGTTTTTCAAGAACATGTCCTCACTTTTCCCTTTACCCTTGTCAACCTTATCATCTTTATGCGTCCACTTACTATTTCTAGGAGGAGCTCCAGAATGACCCCCCCTAAATTGAGATCTTCTTCCATTCATATTGCAATGTTCAAATCAGAGTCGCCACTCACTCTTTTTGAAAGTGAGAAAAAGATTGTCACTTATTATTCCCAGCGGAGTCTGTATATAGGACTTCTGACTCCATGATTAAGGTGCAGATTCTTTGTTGTTCCCCAATAGAGTCGCCAATTTGTTAGCTCTCAAAAATGTAGGCTGAATGCCTCAGGAGGCTGCCAATCTCTTGATACGCTTTAGGGTAACAGACAAGGCCAAGAGAACTCAACCTTCTACTCTTTAGGTCCTGCTAAACCCAGGTGGGTGTACCTCTTTGAATACTGCAGACTTAACTTATGATTAACTTTCTAAAATGCTTTGTCCACAATGGCAGACAATAGTGAAAAAATGAAATCAAACTTGATAACTATCTACTGATCTAAATCCTAGAATGCTTAATTAACTGATAAAAAGAGATTGAATGAATTCAAATAATGAAACTATAGAGACCAGTGCCTTGTTGGGTATAAGGAGTCAAATGAAACAGAAATGGGCAACTTATTTTGGCAGAAGATTGAATTGCAGGCATATGATCTATTTATAACTTGTATAAACAATGCAAAATTATGACTACTGAGCTCTACTTTAATAATCCAGATGAATCTCCCTGATTACTGTGATCAACGAAAAGGATTTAATCTCTACTTAAGAGAACTAGTTAATTAATCACACAAATACAACAAATGTGCATTGGCAAACTGAACATAAACTTGTTATGCCAATTTAAACAACCAGAAAAATCAAAATGGAGACAGCTTCAGAGATACTTTTCAATAAACTCAACAGATAATTGATACCAAAAACACTGCACCATCGTATTAGATTTTTATTGATATCTCTGTGATTTTACATATGCAACCAGTCTCATCCCTACAAAAAATTGTATCCCACTGCCTCTTTTCTATCCTCTATCTAATTCTCCCCCCTTTTCCCACTCATTTTTCAATACATTTTATACAGAAAATTCCAAGAGTCACAACTTTTCAATTGACTGGTAGAACCGTTTAAATTCCTTAACAACAATCAAAATATTTAATTGAGTTGCCTCTCAGCAAATTAAATATTTTTATAACTGCTCCACATTTTATTTCGCATTAACATGTTTCCGTTGTTAATATTTCACGTCATATACTTGCAACTTTATTTTTCCTTCCCCGTAGCTCTTACTGTTTCTACCACTCCACCGCGGTCAACCATTTGACCGGTTGCGGCCACACGGTATGTTTCCTCAATTGTCGTTGCTTCCCTATCCATCGCCTTACTGCGGTCTTCATCTTTGTCTCTAGTGATTCCGCAGTATTCAACTCTTATTGCCATCTCCACCGTTACCCGTGCTACCTCAATCTTCACACCATCATGTCACGGTGCCATAGTGGTCAATGCTAACCGCATTACCTACTTACCACCATCACCGCGGTCACCACAGTCTATATTCAGACCGTGCATGGTAACGCGGTACCCCCTCCGTAGTTACCGTTGACTGTTTTACTGATCACTTACTATTCACCGCAGCCATTGCGGTCTATGAAATAACCATACGCGGTTCTACAGTAACTGGTTGTTGGCCACTAACCATTAACCTCCATCACCTCCCCTTGACCACCTCAGTCACCACAGTCACTAGCTTGACCACCAATGGTGTTGTGGTATATCTTTTTCCAGCCACTCCTTGACTGCTGCTACTATATCGTGGTGACTACGCTGACTGCGCGCGACTCTCCATGTCTACCGCGGTCTGCAAGATGATCATCAGTGGTACTGCGGTATTCGTTGTAGCTATCTTCACAACCTTTACCATGGTCTCCTCGTAACCGGTGGCAGTATTACGGTGACTATCCTCACTGCTGCCATGTCGTCTACCACGCCACCGTGGTGACTTTCCTAACCGTGTGCAGTTGTGCGGTAATAATCCTGACACTGCCTCACTGCCATCTTCATTGACCATGATCACCGCGGTCTCCATTTGAGCCCCCTACTATGTAGCGGTAACCATCTTCATTGTTGCCATGACGGTAATCTCACCGCCACCGCGATACCGCGGTCTATGTTTAGACTGCACGTGGTGTGGCGATAAGAACTTTATGCCCACCTGTTAACCACTACTGCCATACCGTGAGTATGGATTGAGTTGTCGACGGTGTAGCGGTGAAAGCCATGGGGTTAAGTATATGGCGGTAAAAGGAATTTGAACACAATAAATGGAAAAAATGAATTTTAAGGGAAAGATAGGAAAAGGATACAAACTAATAAAATCCCTTAGGTTTTGATGGAAAAATTGGTTCAAATGGGAAACACCATTAGGGTTTTATGGATTTTTATGGAAAATAATGGGATAATCCTAGGAATTCTAGTGGAAAATTTCAGTTCTAACAACATCCACAATCCAAGATTAGCACAATCGATCTTTTCATCCACCTAGTTTATTAAACCATCTATTACCACCTTTAGGAATCATCCTATCCATTCAAACTATCTATCCAAACCACCTAAAGGTCACCTATAAAATCACCTAAGTCTATCATATATTTGGGATCTAACATCTTTTCCCAATATAATCATCTAATCAAACCATAACTTTATATATTGGGTCTACAAGGTTTCCCCCTTTTCCACTTGTTTGATCTAGATCCAACTCATCAACTAAAAACATCTATTCCTTACCATGAAGACAAATGGATCTCATAACTAGGAAAACTAAAAATTTCAAAATGCTCAAAGAAAACCCTTTCCATGGCTAATCCCTCATAGCAATTTTCTTTCCTAAGAGAATCATCCCAACCCCACCATAGAGATAGTGATACTGATGACAATAATTGTAACCAACCTAAGTACACCCTTGATATCAAGAACCTCCTTATATCTGAATAAGGATGTAATCTCATGGAGAAGTTCATTGAAATAAACACAGATGTAATCTGAAGGAAAGTCATTGAATTAGAGGCTAGAATTCCATCCAATTATGACCTCTCCATACAACACAATGTATCCCAACCTCTTAGATCATGGTCGCTCCCATACCAAACTTCATATAGATGACAACATTACATCTCAACCAAAAAATTCATCACCATTGTAGCATCATAAATTGTCACCCTCGACAATTTCACACTATATCTTACTCCCCCTAAGTGCATGGACCTAATTGTACAACTAAGTTCCTAAATTATGCATTTCATGGCCCATTTTAATATTTACCACAAATTTCATGTAGAAAACCAAAGCACTCATTTAATAGTTTGTCCTCGACACCTTAAGTCCCACAAAATAGGACTGGGACCTAGTCACCTAGGGCGACTAAGTCCCCCTATTTTGCCTCCAAATTTGAATATGTTGAAGGTGGCAATTTATTATTTTAATTTCAAATGTCCAAAGTCGATTGTCGAGATTTAATTTTTGAGAAATTAGAATAATTGTGTATAAATACCTAGTCATTTCACTACTTAAAAACTAATAAGCAAGAATTATTGTCATGAGCATTATCAAGCAAGTCAAGAGAAGTCATTAGAAGATTTATTATAAAAATTCAAGATCAAAGAATCATGTCAAAGTGTATGTGAGTTTTTTCATGTTTATGTTACCATATTGTTTGTGAGATCAACCCTTGTAGGCCTTCAAGAAAATCAATCACACAACAATCAAGCCTTGATGAGATCTTGTATGACTTTAGTTCTTCAAGGAAGCCATTTTTGGGTGGTGAGTTTCACTCCATTGTTGATTCATCATTCCTTCATAATTTAGCTTTATTCCTCAAAAGGATAGGCTCCCTATCATTTACAATTTTTGTTATGGAAGTGGAAACACTAACACAAGGTTTGACTGAGACAAGCCCCTATATGGCACAACATTTATCCTCTCTTTGAATGTACAGGTTTCAAATTTGAAGGAGATTGGGATAAGCTTGAATATAAATTATTCATTGCATTCAAACCCTACACCTTGACAACTTATGTAAACTCAATTATCTCTACTTCCAATGAAGATCCGACAATGTGACAAGTTGAAAAAGAGGGCTCAGATTTGGTATCAAATGACTGTAAAATTAGATCTAGGATTCCTCTATCAAGACATAGTCACCCAAGGTGACTAGGTCCTCAAAAATGAACTCCAAGTGCATATCATAGGTGCACAATACTTTTCTCAGTCTATTTTTGAGGTCAAAATTTCTCTGTAAATTTATAGATCTGTTGTTTTTACATCAAAATAGTTGATTTCATCATTAGCCTAGTCATTTCGTTGCATTTAATTTCCAATTCCATTGCAAGTTTGGTCAAGGGAAATTTGACTCACATTTCAAGTTGTAAGTCAATCTTATACCTTGTCCAAATCCATAAAACCCCCGCTACCTTAAAACATAAATGAAACACACAAGGAAATGTGCCTAAACTCTAGAGTAAAATCCTAGGGTTTCACCTTTACTTCATTTAGACCATAAAAGGGAAGAACACACAAAACAGAAATCCTTACAATCTTCAAAATTAATCCTTGGACAACTTAAAAATCACATTTGAATCCCCTTTTAATCAAAAACCATCCAAAATAATCATCTAGTACCCTTACTAATTCTATGGCCTAACATCTAATCCTTGGGACCCTTAATTATCCTAAGACCCATAATCCAACCTTTGGAACTCTATGGTTATCTGTAGATTCCAAAAAAAATGATCAAATCCGAACATGTCTAGGATCCAAATTGTTTTATGTTCATAGTCCAAGATTAACCCAATCAACCCTTTCATCGACATAGTTTATCCAAATATCTATTCCCATATTTTAAAATCATCTTATCCATCCAACCTATCTATCCAAACCACCTAAAGATCACCCATGAAATCAACTTAGGCTATCATTCATTTGGGATCTAGCATCCTTTCTTAACATAATCATACAATCCAACCATAACTTTAGATCCTAGATCTAAAAGGTTTCCCCTTTTCCACTCATTTGATCTAAATCCAACTCATCACCTAACAACATCCATCTCTTTCAATGAATACAAATGGTTCTCATCACCAGGAAAACCACCAAATTAAAAATACCTAAAGAAAAACCTTTTCATGGTTAATTTGTCATAGAACAATTTATTTTCCTATGAGAGTCATCCCAACCACAGCATAGAGATAATGATACTAATGAGGACACTCCTAACTAACCTTATTACACCAATGATCCTAACAACCTCCTTAGTTATAAATAAGGATGTGATCTCATAAAGATGCAATCCTAGGGAAATTCATTGAACTAGTGGCTAAATTGGCACTTGATTATGACCTATCTATCCTTAACAACATAATGTATTTCGACCCCTAGGATCATGGCCATACCCATACCAACCTTCATCTAGACAAAAAAATTACATCCTAACCAAAAAAATTCATCACCATCAAAGTAAATGAAGAAAATGATGGCCATCCCCAACAACTAATACAAACCCCCTATCAAACTAATTTCATAAATCTCCCATCCACTAGCCAACCCACATCTACTATCAATACATAATATAAGACCAAAAATAGGCTTCACAAGATAAATGCATCTCCATCTCGATCAACCATAAAATTCCTATATGTCTATGTCCTACATGACCATCCCTAGTTCCCCCCCTAAGGTTAACCTTGGTGCCTCATGTCACATACACCAACACCAACATCTCACATCCCCTAAAAATCATTAGAACCAACACCATTCACATCACTACAAATTCATACCACCTAGCTCATATTTTGATCAAGAGTGACAAGTCATGAAAGATGTGGTTAAAGGAATCCAAGACAAGACTCATAAAAATTCATATACCTTTGAATAATTATATCCATACATGATTGTTTTGTCTCAAAAATTATGTTCCCTCCATTATTTAATATTCAAAAACATTAAAAATACAAAGAGAAGGGTGACCCTAGGGAACATGTTGAAGAGTTCTTCATGGATATCTAAGAAGTGACACGTGAGGATGTGTATTTACTACACCTTTTTCCTTGTAGCTTAGGTGGGCAAGCACTTGAATTGCTCTTGGACCAGCTTAAGGGTTCCATCACATACTTTGGAGACTTAGTTGAGAAATTTGTAAAAAATATCCTACAACATGTAGCACAAGTTTACCATGATGGACCTTTGTAACACTAAAAAAAAATTGGGGGAAATTTTTTGTCATTCCTCCAGTAATGGTGAGCATTGGCTAGTAGATTTACATGGCCAATACTAGAAAATAAACACATGTGCATCTTTGCCACCAACCTTAACCTAGAGTTGAATTTTTAACTACAAGTGCAATGTGTTACTTCCTTTGATTAGTTTATTGAAAAGGGAATTCAAATTAAAAAGGCCCTCATTACTGAAGGGGTTATCAAATTCTATTCAAAGGATTAGAATAAAAATTTCAAATCATTTTTTTTTTTAATAAAAAAAGAAATTTCTTTAGCAAAAATAAAAATAGTCAGATATGGGATCCTTGAATTAAAGCATGTCTAGGCTATCCAAAAAACCTCATCCATCACCATTCCATCTACACCCCCTAAGCTTGAGAAAAATAAAGAATAATTTACACCAGTAGAGAAACCTATAGAGGTCGTCTTCTAGTGATTAGTTAAGGCCAACATTGTTAAATTTCCACTCACCAAACCCTTTGATAAGAGACAACTTAAGCCCTCAAAATATAAGGAGGGAAAGTATTGTGAATTTCATCTTATCAAAGGTCATGGAATAGGAAAATACATGAAACTAAAATATTATATCCAAGACCTCATAGATAAGGGAAAAATTAAAGTGAAAATATCATCCAACTCCTCACCTAATCAAGACCTGGGGATTTACCAAAATCACATTATCTAGCCGCAATTGAAAATACACCTCTATTAGTGTGAACGTGATGTTTTACCTAACTAGTTCACCTAGTAAGTCCTATTCACATGTTAAGCTTACTTACTTCCTAGGAATATTTCTAGAAGTATTAGTTGCCATAAGATCTTATCTTATTTTATGTTATTTAATTATTATGTCTTAGGTCATTTAATATTAGTTGTCTCATGTCATAGGATTGAGGCATTTATCATGATATTGTCTAATCCTATCTCTCACCTTGTCTATATAAGCAAGGCCTCATGTACACTATGTATCATAGGGGATTAATGTATTATTAATCATTTTATATTATTCCATCCATAATCAAGCAAGCTATTCTCTTTCCATACTCTCTTGTGGAAAGATATATTCTATTTTCCAGGTGATCTTGGATTGTGGGAGCTCACTATCAGTTCCTTGGAGTTTACTATCAACTCTGACATGGTATTAGAGCTGACTCCTAAGATCTTCGGGTTATTAGAGCATGACGCACTTTGGGATAAAAAAGACCTCACTATTGAATCTGGAAAGGCCTTAAAACCCCTATTTTGATGTAAAATAATATTTTGGTGATTGGAAAATTTTGACCATTTTTTAGGGTTTTAAATTTTTGGCAAGCAAAATTTTGTACAATTCATAAAGTTGTATGCAATTTGTATGGTCCATATAGTCAACAAGCATCAGTTAATTTGAAATGAGTTGGAATCTAGGAATATTCAATGAATATTCTCTATGGTATGTTTTTGCACAACATTGCACCAACAAGGTATGATCCACATTTTTTTCAAATTTTTTATATTTTTACGTGAATGTCTTAAATTTAATGGGTCATTTCTCATCAAAAACACGTGACTAGTGCTATCACCTAGCCCCACTAGTGGTACCTTTTTTCCAAAGCCCAACCTATCTAGCGCTTGGTAACATCGATGATTACTTTCCAGTGCTTGGGGAGATTGATTTTTACCCTTCAAGCCCTAATAGGGTAATTTTTTTCGAGAGCCATAACTTATGACTTGAGTATTGAATTTTTAAAAATTAGATATTTTTGGATATTTGGTTTCATGTAATTTCTAGTGGTGTAGGTTTAATTATTAAAATTTCTTTTTTGTATATTTTTTTGTTGTTTGAAGTTAGATCTCCCATTTGAATATCCAAGCTCACAAATTTTTGTCTAGATCTCTACATTTCACAATTCTTACAATATTGGAAAGGTATTGAGGCATATTTTGATCTATCCACACAATTTTTGTAGATTCAACCCCAAGTACACTTTATTTAGTTTTTGGTAATATCACATTTTGATTGAATACTTGGACATCCTGACACCTGTAGAGGCTCTATATTTTTGGGATATTAATCATATTTGGGAGTTTATAATTATTTTTGAAGCTTGCTGTATTTGTTAATTTGGAGATCTTATCATCTAAGGAGTGAATTATGTATAAAATTTATAGATGCACATATTGTGGGAGTAATCAACATGAGAATGAATTATGTCCTCATGTCTCACATAATGTCATCTAGCTCTTTCTTGAGTGTGCATCTCGTCCATCACTTGATGTTATATTTGAATCTAGAGCTTATCCTTATCCACCTTTAGAGATAGTTCTTGATCCTTCACCTTCATTGATTGATAATTTCATCATTCCTATTCAATAGGACCATCATTGTCTTTCAGATTCAGCTTTATGGGATGAGCTTTTGATCGACATATTAGATTTATTTTATAAATATCATATTTTCGATTTGGAGGATACATTTGATTGGTTATCTCTCCTCTTTGATGATAGTCATTTCATTACTATTATAAAACCATATTTTTTGAATCATGTTCATCACCATAACCACTTTATCTTGGTTTGTCACCTTCTTTATTGATTAGGCATGTACTTGATTTGATTGTGGCATCATCATATTCCATGGACATGGTAGCACATGAGTAAATTTTAGATACATCTTAATCCTTCTTCCTATTTATTCCTATTTGGAATGGGAATAATTCCTACATCTATGATTAGTTTTGTTTCTTGTCAAGGGGGGAATGTTTTTTGTAGGCATTGAATCATATTTTATCTTCAAACATCTATCATTTTTGTAGGAAATTACACATTGTGGGGAAGTACATAGTATCCTTATTTCCCTCTTATCGGGCTACTGATTCGATATTTATGATGGATATAGTATTTGGGGGTCATGTTGAGTCCTCCACTCATTACTTATATATCATTATTTTCTTAAATTTTCTCTTTTGGAGAGGGTTTTTTTCCCATGTGGTTTTTCTCCTTTACTTGAATTGTGAGAGATCTTTTGTAAATGGGTACTTAAAATGGCATAGTAGCCAAGATCCACCATCCTTGCATCCTTGCATCATATCTATATTCTTAAAAATTTCTACTACTCCCTAATATACACTTAAGGAGGGGTGTTGGTGTGAACATATTATTTTACCTAGCTAGTTCACCTAGTAGGTCCTATTCACACGTTAAGTTTATTTAGGTCTTAGGAATATTTCTAGAAGTATTATTTATCATAAGATCTTATATTATCTTATGTCATTTAATTCGTGTGTCTTAGTTCATTTGATATCAGTTGATCATGTCATAGATTAAGACACTTGTCATAATATTTTAGGATCACTCTTGATCCCCGATATGAAATAAATAAAGTGCCCACAAAGGATTTGGAGTTATCAATTGGATGGAGAAGGAGGAAACCAATATCCATAAAGTTTCATAGGTAGTTGTTGATAGAAGCCTAAAATGGCTTAGTGTTCCTCTCAAGCAACCAAGGGTTAAGGCATCAAGAAAGAAAGATTCTAGCAGTGAGCCCACTTCCACAACTAAAACAAGGCAATATAAGAGGTTGAAGAAAAATATTATAACTACATAAGTCCCTTCCCTAGTAGAAGGAGGTTGAGGAAGCCTTGAAACAAGCTAAGGTCACTTATGTTGTTGCTACTACAAGGGTTGTTATAGGTCTTCAGGTTCAACCTTTAACTATACTATACCCTGGAGAAACAACTACTGAGGAAGGTCCTTCTACCATGCCTTTGCAAACTAAGAGTACTCCTCCCACTACACCATCAACTTCGAGAGTTGTAGATAGTCAAGAGGAAGGGTCTCTAGTAATTGATGTAACAAAATCCCTAGTGCCCTCAGGTTTTGAAGAAGAGGAAAAAGAAGAATGGGAAGAATATTTGGAGAGGGTAGAAGTTAAACTTGGTGAAGAGGACACTGGGTTCGAGGAAGGAAGCCTTTGGAATGAGGCTGAAATGAGAGATGTGTTAATAGATGAAGAGAAAAAAAAAATTGTTGTGTGCTAAAAAATAAGCTGTTGGAGAGTTAGCTAAAGAAGAAGATGGACAAAGAAGGAAGGATGAAGAACTAGCTCAGGAGGAAGAGGCTCATGCACACGAGCTTGAACTACAGGAGAAAGTTGAGCAAGATAGGGAAGCTGAAGATGAAGATCATGCAATATAATTGGAGCATAGGAGATTAAGAGATGAAGAGGAGGTTGCACAGAAGGAGGAGGAGATGAAGAAGCTAGAAGAAATAAAAGCACAAAACAATAGGTTAGAGCAAGAGAGATTGTAGAAATAAAAAGAGGAGCAACAAAGGACTTCCTCTGAGTGGACAATGGAAATAATTTCTTCTACACCTCCTCCATTAACACCTCCTAGTGCTCAATAGGTAACAACTCAACCAACTACTCCTACATGGCTTAAGTTAAATTTGGAGAAAAGGCAATAGGTTCAGGCCCAACAGGTAACATGGGAGGACATGATAAAAGAGGTGGAAAAAGTGAAGCCTAAGACGAAGCCTCAAGCAATTCATTCCATGAGGCTCACTGATGATGGGGACTTGGTGGTAGGAATTGCCACTCTGGTAGCTGATAAGGATGACAGGGAGTTGCAGGCTTCAAATTATCAAGTAAGTATTGTCAATTTGGGTAAAAAAACTAGAAATCAACAAATAAATCTCATTGATATCGTGGCCACTACTACCAAATCAAGGATGATAAAAAATAAGTAGGCCAAAGATGAACTCAAGGCTTAAGTGGGGCAAATGAGAACATTTCTGAAGGGAATCACCACCTTTATCCAAACAACCAACACCTTTAGAAGTTCCTGTATTAATTAGTCTAGAGCAAGTTGATAAGCTAACTGAGATGAAAAGGAAGGCTACTTGTTTTCATAGTTGGTTCGATGATTTTAAGAAGGAAATTGAGAAGCTTGTGGAGGAAGGATACAGACAATATGTTGAATCTCTTACCATTCTCAATGAAATCAATGAAAAGACTAAGGAATGGTGGGAAGAAGAAGAAAAGTACAAGAAGTACCTCAAGGGTTTGAAAACTATTAATAAGTCATCCGAGGAAATGTTGATGGAGTCAGGAATCTTAGGCGACAAGGATCTTGATACCTAAAAAGGGCTATTAAAATAACTACCTTAAGGTTTGAAATACTTATTAAACACAAGAGAATTCTCCTCAAAGCTTAATATTACATAAGGCAACATACTAGTATATTTGAGGAGATTGTTACATAGGTTACTACTGAAGATTTTCCTCAAAGTGGATGATGGAGTTCGTTGTAGGAAATAAGTGATAGTTGGGGAAAAAGTTTAGAGAAACTGATTAAAGAGGGTGATGAACCTGAAGGGAATCTCTTAGACAAATTGATGAATATAAGGTTTGAAACTTGATGGGTTGCCAAGAATATCAATTAGTTGCGAGAAATAGTTGTTGTGGCCACCAAAGAGTTTGAGGAACTGATTAAAGAAGGTGATGAACCTGAAGGGAATCTCTTAGACAGACTAATGAATATAAGGTTTGAAACTCGATTGGCTGCCAAGAATATCAGTCAGTTGTGAGAAACAGTTGTTGTGGCCACCAGAGAGATTAATGAAAAAAATTTCAAGGTAGATTGGATTGATGGGCCTGATGAGAAGGTTCTAAATGAGTTTTTTTATAAATATGAAGAATTCCACAAGTTTCCAAAAGAGACTAGCAAATGTAAGAAATAATATTTTGTTTTTTTGAAAGGGAATTTGGTTAACGAAGGTTAAACCCCAGATAAAGTTTTGACGAATGGTTAACTCCAAGTCAATTTTGGTGAGCCAGGAATTGGGTGTAATCATCAACAACATGCATAGCAACAAATCCCAAAAAAATTTGACAACGTTGGTATGAGGCATACTTCTTTAGATGCATCATTTTTAGCAAAGAAAGACGTAAACGCAAGTGGAAGCGCCCCTACAATTGTGGATCTGGACCCCAAAGTGGTGGATTGTGATTTTTTGATAGGAAAAATTAGTTTTTAATTTTTTCTATAAAATTGAATTTTCTCGTCATTGTAAAGTTTGGCAAATTGAAGTCAGATTTCTTGCCTAAAAACTAGAAATATTTATTTTTTTATCTTTATGCAAACAATTGAACTTTTAATAGTTTTAATGCAAATAGTTAGTTTCCAAAAATTTGTTAGTTTAATGGTAATATTGATAGAAAATGGTATTTTTGTATGCCAGTGGATTTTTCCTTTACATAAATGTCTCTTAATTGATGAAAATCAATAGAAGATTATGAATTTAAAACCATCTATTATGTTATATGTGGATGATATTTCTTGTTTTTTATTGATCTATGAGTTTTGGTGATGAGCTTGTGATGTTTTATGGTTGGAAATTGAGTCTAAAAAAAGAGAGGGTGATGATGAATTGTGTTACAAGTATTAAATCTACACTGTGGATGGATGTGATTGCATGATCTTTTTGTGAATTACTTTATTCTATAGTTTTGTTTAATTAGGAAATGCTCATCACAAGAATTGCATTTCTAAATTCAAACAAATTTGTGTTCATATCTCGTTGTTCTAAAACTCTAATTGATTTTTTTCCGTTTATTTAAAACCCCCATGTTAGATTACATTGTATCATCCAATTTGTACCATTCTACCAGCAAAGGTCCCTTGAACATTATAGTTTCATGAATCACTGAATGGTGACAAAACAATTGAGAATCAACTACAAAGACCTTGGAAGATAGGTGATTTTAGATCAGTTGTCTTTTTAGGAGAAATAGAGTAGAAATATTTTGTTTAAATGTTGTGTTATTTTGACCATCAATAAAAATGGTGCTAGAAGGAGGGCTTAGAGGAACAAAATGGAGAGAATTGGGTCCTTTTTTCTAGATAGGTTTGAAAGAGTTCTAAGTTTTTCTATCGATCCCAAGCGATTAGTTGAACTTCGATCTCCTACTAGACCTAGAACTTTTAGGAATCCTATTTTTCCACTATTAACGCCACCACCTACTCCACCTAGGTTTTGATTAATACCACAATTGGCACAACCTAACCCACCACTGCCAATGGCATTCTTTATGAATAATCCCTCGCCACTGGGAACCATTCCTAGTGGTATACATGATATGCCAAAAAACCTAGAGAAGTTCTACCCTTAGTACGCCCATGGAGAGTCCCAAAGTGTTGAAGAGCACATTCAGGAATTGAAAGATGCTTGCAATCAGGACCAAATAGCACATCATGACGTTGCATGTAGACTATTTCCTTACTCACTAGGAGAATGGCCTATAATTGGTACTTGAACCTACCTACTAGATCCATCCTCAGTTTGACTAATTTGGAAGATGCCTTCATTAACCAATTTTGGGTCTATGTAGACCCAACCATCCTATATCACCAATTTTCCACAATTAGGAAGGAATTGCATGAACCATTACCTCTATTCAACACACGGTTCCAAAGGATGTACAAGTGATTTCAAGAACCATACATAGTGGCTGATAATATCACCATTCAAGCATACCTTAAGGCCATAAACCCACTAGTCATTCTATTTCTACAAAGAACTTACCTCACAATAAATATTGATTCACTATCCAAAGTATACCACCTAACCATCAAAATACAATAGTAGATAATCTCCCAATCAGGTGGTGTGGGAGGTGTTTTGCTTCCCTTAGGATATCCCAGAATGCCCAATGGAATCCCTTTATTTAAAATAGTCCCATGGATGTCCCATTTTGCCTATGGACCTTTGGTTGAATTGGAACCTCCAACCACGTTACCATGGGTCAATGATGGAACTTTAGATTCCACCCAAAATAATCAAAATTCCCATAATCAAGTTGGAGGATCTAACACCACACCCCACCCATTAGTTGTAATAACTATAAAAAGTGAGCACACTGCTCATTTGATGACAAAGATAGAAACTTTGATGAAAATTTAGTCTCAAGTGAGAAACGAGATAGCCTAGTTCAAGCTTAACCCCCCTCAAAACCAAAACCAAAACTAGTACCAGAATCAGGGAGGGTATTCCAACCAAAACAACTATTCCAACCAGAACACTAATCATAACCAAATAAATTTCCAGAATTAGAATAGGGGATACAACCAGAGACCCAACAATAGATAATGGGATACTAGAAAAAATAATAGAGGATTTCCCCATAATTATCCAGCCAATTAAGATAAAAAACATACTGCAAATGTTGTAGATTTGAACTTCATGACTAACTGGTGCATGTTGCATGATACTGCCGCACATTCTGAAGTTAACCACCCAGAGGTGGAAAAAATGGTTAAGATGTCTCAAGCTGGTGCCCAATCACCACAAGGTAATCCTAACAAAGGTGGTGGATCTATCAATAAAACCATGGCTTTTGAGACTTATGATGAGGAATATCAGTTTCCTATGTAGGGAGAAAATAAACCCGAGGTAGATACATATGACACCCAAGATTTTTAGGCCAAGGGAGGCCATTTTCTAAGAAATCAGAATAAGGGGTCATTCACCACATATACCCCTGCCAAAAATATGGCCCCCCCCTAGTAAGAAAGTGGATAAAAATTCACCTCCACAAAAAATCCCACTTGAGTTTCCAAACAAAGGTAATTTTGCTTTCATTCCTAGACAACAATATAATAGTGGTAAAGAGTATGATCTAATTTCATAAATGTAAAAACATATGAATTCATTATCATTCTTTGACATTCAAAAGTGGTGTCCGACTCAATGTGAACTCATTTTGAAGGCCTTGGATGCGGTAAATTAATTGAAAGGAAAGGCAAAGGCAACTCCAGCTATTGACATGAATGCAACTCTCTATAGAGGAAAGACATGGACACCTCCATTCCTTTTGAGTCTAAGAATTTTTAGGAAGAATTTACATAACTACCTATTGGATTTTGGAACCTCAGATAATGTTATGCCATTCTCTATTTGTAAAAAGTTGGGCCTAACCCAATTCAAACTCATAAGAGATTTATACAGTTAGATAAAACTGAGGTTAATGTTGTAGGGGAATTAAAAAATGTGCATATACAGATTGGATCAAACCCACAAATTCAAACCTATATGGACATTAAGATTGTTGATATTCCTAATATCTATTGCATATTTCTAAGAAAAGACTTGATGAAGGATATAGGAGGTTACCTATCACTAGAATTCTCACACATGTGGTTGTTATGGAAAGGTATGCCCACTCATATTAGGATCGAAAGTGAACCTCGCTTGAAGCATATGATCACAAAGTATGACCATCCTAACGAAGTAGCCTATTTTGAAATTGAAATAGGTGTTTATAGGAGAGAAGAAGTTATGAAATTCTTAATGCATTACCCTGATGGATCACAAAATTTAGAGGAAAGTGACCCTATGACTACTGTTAACCAACAAGTGTTATCCATAAGCTACAACAAGACAAGCTGGTCCTTGGAGAATAGGTTGACTTGTGGAGTTTGTTACTACTGAATTGATGCTAGATCCATTACCAAAATCATTCTGAGTTGACATGTCAACCCTATTTAGACATTTTAAACCATGTTTTTCAGTTAGGAGAGGTTTGCAACAACAATCCTAGAACATCCCTGAATTAGTTTCCATTTGAAGCTAATGCCATGACTATTTTTACAAAAAACAAATAGTGTAAGAGAAGGGACCTCATTATTTGTTGATCAGGCTAGTACCCTATCTTCTAATTTACCTAATGAGATTATAGATCCTCAAAAGTTACTAGATGCCCCTGCCCCTGCTAATCTTCCAATTCCCAAGGAATTACTCAAGGCGAAAGTGGGTTGTAGAACTGTTGATCATGATGAGTTGTAGGAAATAGTTTCTACGCATATTTTTTAATCTTAGTGAGGTACCTAAAAATCCTCATTTACAGAAAATCCCCAACCTCAACACCCCAAACCAGTCTGAGCCACAACATACTTCTTTTAAACAACTACTAGTGACTAATGAAGATCAACTGTGGACCCTCAAATTTGACGGTTCTAAATCCAAAACAAGGAGTGGAGTTGGACTAGAACTAACTAACCTAAAAGGGAAAACATATTTTTCTTCTTACAGGTTATACTTCGGTTGTACTAACAATGTCCTTGAATATGAGGCACTTGCTAGGGGACTAATGTTTGAGGGTAATGGGGGATTCTAAGGTAATTTTCAAACAGGTTCACAGCTAGTACACGTGCCATAATAAAATATTGGTTGCATATAGGAATAGGGTATGGAATTTGATCAAGGATTTCAATGCTTTTGACATCAAGATGATTCCCAGAGAAGACGATCATATTGCAAATGCACTGGTTGTTGCAACTAGTACCTTGGAACCTATGTATGATTCCAAGTTGAAAAGGTTCTTTGTGGAATTAGTATCGATTCCAACCATTCTTGACAATGTCTAAAACTTCCAGGTTTTTGGTGACGATCAACATATCCTTTCCTTTTTGGAAAGTTCAAACATCTTCAAAGGGAAAATCATTGATGAGTCCAACAAGGATCAGGGGGATTGGGATCCAAATGATTGTGATTTAGAGGGTATACTTAATCTAAAAACCAACAACATTCCCAAGGGAATGGTAGCACTAGAAAGGATCTTTGATTCTGATCCTCGAGTCCATGAGAGAATTTCTACTGATGTTGATGGAGGAAAGTATGAAACATATAACTTGGAAGATTCAAGCCCTGTGAGGAACATATTCATTAGAAAGACTTATCTGAAGAATATTTGAGATAAAATATTAAAGGTGCTGAAAGAAGATATTGCAACAATTGCTTGAGGGTATGAATATTTGAAAACCTTTGATACTTCGGTGATAACTCACACCATCCCTCTGAAACCCAAAGAAAATCCATTACGTTAGAAGAAATGTCTAGTTAATGCCTTAATCGAACCTTTTATTCTCAAAGAGGTGCAAAAATTACTGTTAGCTAGAATTATTTTTCTAGTGAGGCATTCGACTTGGGTTGAAAATCTGGTGCCTATTCACAAAAAGAATGGGGAGATCAAATTGTGCATGGACTTTAGAAACCTCAATAAAGCTTCGGAGAAGGACAATTACCCACTTCCTTCTCTGGATGAAGTGCTATAAATAGTTAACGACTCACAAATGATGTCATTCTTGGATGGCTATTTAGGATACAATCAAGTGTTGGTTAACTATGAAGACAAAATGAAGACTGCTTTCACTACCAAGTAGGGAACATTTTCCTATCGAATAATTCCATTTGGTCTAATTAACACTGGAGTCACCTTTCCACATATGATGGATGATGGACGTTGGATTTAAGGATCTGATAGGTAAATGCATTATCATTTATATGGATGATTTAACTGTATTTTCCAATAACAGGGAAGACCACGCTGCATATTTGTCAAAATTCCTTGGAAAATGTATAAGCTACAGTGTCTCTTTCAACCTGAAGAAAAGTGTGTTCAGGGTCTCAGAAGGAAAAATCCTGGGGCATATAATATCAGAAAGAGAGATTTCAATCGACCCTGACAGAGTGGAATCCATCCTCAAACTGACTATATCGGGCAACAAAAAATAAATAAGATCTTTCTTTAGAAAGATAAACTTCGTAAGGAAGTTCATAACAAGGCTTTTAGATATCGTCAAACCCATCAATGAGACGATGAAGAAAGATGCAAAGATTGAATGGAGTAATGAGGCCAAGGTTTCCTTCTCAAAAATCAAACATTCTATCTCAAAGGCACCTGCCTTAACTAGTCCCGACTATTTAATTCCTTTTTATATTTATTCTTTTGCATCTGATCATTCATATGCTACTATTTTGACATAGCGAAAAGGTGAAGGGGATGAACGACTGATAGCTTTTATGAGTTTCCCCTTCAAGAATGCTAAGATCAGATACCCATCATTGGAGAATTAGGCCTTCAAATTGATAAGAGTGGTTAAGAAGTTTTGACATTATATTCTATGCAGTCAGATTACAACCATAGTTCCCAACCCTACAGTAAAGTCTCCCTCATGCAGTGTGAGCTGGGAGAAAGAAGGGGGAAATAGATGGAAAATCTATAGAGTTCAACCTTGAAATTCACCTAATGAAGTTGGTCTGAGGACAAGGTCTATCCAAAGCCATGGAAAAATTCGATTCCAAAATCACTTGTCAACAGTACACAATATAATCATTCACGAGTGATCCTTGGTATGCTGATTTGATTTTCTTATTGTTGAACAACAAGTGCCTTGATGAGATGAATGCCACTCAAAGAAGAGAATTAATATTGAAGAGTGCTCATTATATAATCAAAGGAGAAGCCTTGTACATAAATAGTTTTGAAGGTGTCTACTTGTGTTGTCTGGATCAGCAATAGGCGAAGCAAGCCATTGCTAAGTTTCATGGCAAACATGGTACTAGGCACAGTTCAGTCGATGCCATGGCACATCATATTTTGAGATCAGGCTATTATTGGCCTCATGTGTTTCGAGATTCTCATCAACATGTTAGGACATGTCACACATGTCAAACCTAAAAATCTAGAGAGCATAACCCAACTATGCCCCTGCAACCCGTAGACGAGGTAAGACCATTTGCCCAATAGGCATTAGATTTTGTCAAGGTAATTAATCTGAATTCCTCTGTAGGTCACAAGTTTATTTTGACTATGACAGATTATTTTACACACTCGACCAAAGCTTAACCTTACAAGAAATGCACCACCGATGTCATTATCAAATTCCTCAACGAACATATAATTACCAGGTTTGGGATACCATTTTCTCTTGTATGTGAAAACAACCCAACCTTTTCTTCTACATAATTTATTCAATGGGCATATGAATATAAAGTTGTTTTGAAGTATTTGTCTAATTACTATCCATAGAGGAAAAGGATAGTAGAGTCTACCAATAATAATTTGTTGGAGGTAATTAAGAGGTTGCTAGAAAGTAATCCTAGGGACTGACACACACATCTAAATTTGTCTTATGGGTAGATAGGAATAGAATCAAAGCCGCCTTAGGAAACTCACCATTTAAGTTAGTCTATGGCCAAGATCCAGTCTTCCCTATTCATCTAAAGATAACTATTATGCGGTTTATGCAAGAGTTCTATTCTAATGATGATAGGATAGAGGTCCAATGAACTAATTTTCTCAATCTAGAAGAATAGAGGGATGTTGATTTGCAAGAGTTTTCTAAGCATCCGGCTATCATCAAATGCTGGTTTGAAAAGAGATCCAAAATCAAGGCCTTCAAAATATCAGACATTGTTCTACTATGGGATAAATC
The DNA here is from genome assembly GCA_007115665.2 of Sequoiadendron giganteum. Classification (NCBI taxonomy): domain Eukaryota; kingdom Viridiplantae; phylum Streptophyta; class Pinopsida; order Cupressales; family Cupressaceae; genus Sequoiadendron; species Sequoiadendron giganteum. The sequence goes on from CM021106.1 coordinate 187,007,074, forward strand.
CAGAGAGAGGAAGGGTGATCACCAATAGTTTGATAGAATTTGGTTGGGTCCATATTAGATCGTTGAGATCCTTGGTGAGAATGCTTTCCGGCTTAGCACCTTAACAAGCGAACCTGTTCCATTGTTAGTCAATGGATATTTTCTCAAACATTACTTTGGCCCATGAAGGCCTAATTATCCGTCCATTGTATATACGTATTTTAGTTATTTTCTTGTTTTCAGTTTGTTTGTTTGTTTGTTGATTTTCCTTTATTTTTGTTATTTTTGTTATTTCTTTGTTTATTTTTCTTTTGTTGTTTTCTTTCTACTTCTTGGGACTTTCATTTTCTTCAGTTCAGAATGATGGGTAGTTGTCCAATACATGCTAAAGGTACAAACCGAGAAATTGATTTAGGTATTTTCAGGTATGTTTGTCAGGCTCTTTCATTTTGAAACTTATGTTTTATGTCTATCTTAATGACAGTTTGAAAGGTCAAGAATAAACAAGTCTATTTTAAGTGATCTCAAAAAACCATGGCTGAATCTGTCACATATTAGATAAAATCATTTGTCTCCTTAAGGGCCTATTTGTCTTAGGATGACTATATTCATGATTTAAGTGAAAAATCCAAATCCCAACATTGTCATGAGGTCCACTATAGCTCTCAACCTAATTTTCAGATTTGTTACATCTGAGTATTGAGGGAAGAGATAAGAAAATAACTGCTTCAAGTAACAATATAAAAAAAAGAGAAAAGGAGAAAAGCAGGAAATTTGAAAACAAGCTCAATATTATAAGGGTGTTTCAAGCATCTCTACTGGAACTATGAACACCTGGATGGCAGTAGAGAAATTCTTCGAGATAACTAGAGGTATCTTTGTTGGGGCTATAAATGCCTAATTGGAAGTAGAGCAATGCCTAGGATATCATTGCATGACAGCTAAAGTGACTCATCTCATGTAGCTTGAATCTCAAAATAGTGGTTTCGAGGATAGGTGAAGTCTTTAAGGGGAGGATGAATCACGAATACACACACTCAAATTCAAAACTATTCTTTTGAGTCACAATTTGAGATTTCAACTCAATCTTGTTTGTTGTAACTAATCATGCTCAAGTTAAAAAATTCATAAACCAAAGGTTTTGGGTGACTGAATTCTTCAGTATCTTGAAAATGGGTAACCATTTTCCCGGATGAGTCACCAATTGTTATTCCCTGCATAACCATCCCATTCTTTTTTGGTTAAAATGGGTGCCCCTTTTTGTCATTTTTGTTTTGGTGTTCTTGTTTGGGCTTTAGGAGTTGTCTTTTTCTCCTAATTCCTTGTTTTCCTTTGTCCGTCGGGTTCGGGTTTCAGGCTATAATTGACATTTGGTACTTTTATAAAGTACAATTTTTTTTTTTTCACCCTGATTCCGATCCCTACATTTGACTTGTGTTTTCTTTGTTCTGTCGGATTTGAATATCAGATTGGAACCGTAACCTTACACCCTTAGGAAAGTGTAAGTTTATGTTTTCATTATGATCCCGACCTCCGATTTTCTTCCTTGTGTTTTTGTGTGTGTTTTGAAATCAGACATCAGACTAGAATAAGAACTAGGAACTTTTCTAAAGTTCTTGTTCCTGTCTTCATCCCAATCCCAATTTTTGACTCTCTTTGTGTATTTTAGAATCAGACATCGAACTAGGACTGGAACCAAGAACTTTTCTAAAGTTCTTGTTCTATGTTCTATCCCAATCTTGATTCCTACGTCTATCTTTGTTTGTTGGGGTTCAAATTTCAAAACATTTCTAGAACTTTGCACTCACTAAAAGTTTCAGCTCCGCGTCCACTTCTGATCTCGACTCCTACTTACCTTCTACTCTTGTGATGGTTCATTTATAATGTCCACCCTGATCCCGAGGACCGAGCTACCCCACATTTATGAGAACCTATTCACACACATGAATGAGTTTTTATTCTTGTTGCTCCTCAATTTTCGCTCATTTTTTCTTGTACACTTTGAAGGAGCAAACCAGGGCAGAGTGAAAGATTGGAGTTTGAGGTAGAGCTTGGATTTATTGTCGTGTTGTTGAAATTCTTGTTGTGTTTGTGAGGTAGGAATTTTCTCTTGTGATTTCCTTGTTGTTTATGGTGTGTGTGTTTATTTTGTTCATTTCTTTTTTCTTGTTATGTGTTTCTTGTTCTTTCTTGTTTCTTTTCCATTTTCTTGCCCCCTTTTAGTGCATTTTTCATTTTCCTCAAACCCTTTGGTTCATTTTCCTTTCTTTTGTTTTGGGTTGTGTTCATTTTTGTTTTTGTCATGTTTTGTTTTGTGTTTCTTGTACCGTTTTTCTATTTTTGTCATGCCCTAGTTTACCTAGGGTTTTCGTACTACCTGGGTCGAGTCTATTTCAAATTTGATAAACTTTAAAATTTTGATCATTGCAGTGTGTAAGTCAAAACTCTAATTTCCCATGTCTGATTCTTGAATGAGTTTAGAATATGATTAAATTTTTGAATTGGTGCATGTTAAGGTTTTGAAACTCTCCCAATCCCAATCCCCAAAGGTGTGTTTGATGATACTATTAAATTTATTTAATTTCATACATATTGGGTGTGGTCTTGATCCTGATTCCCGCATTCATTTTGGAATTGAGATTCAAAACTACACTGTGACCTATTATTATTGCTTGGGTCCAAATTCTATTCATGTCCAACCCTGAGTTTCAATCTTTCATTGGAATTAGAGATCGGGTCGTTACCTAGCTAGTTTCAAGAGTTTTTCGTCATAGTACCAAATCATGCATAGGTTTTGATCCTCTCTTTGCCATCAAGATCAAATTTTGAATGAGCACCCAACCCTTGAAATAGTTTTATGTTCCATCATGTGGTGCCATCCCAATTCTGAATTCTGACACAATGTCAAGATTGAAACTTGGGGTTAACCCATTCCCATTCATTTTTCAGAGGTTCGATTTCAAACATAATCTTGATTTCGACTCTCAATACCTTGTCAGGATCAGAACTCAGGACATTACTCAAACTTGTCTCCTCCCTTTGGGTCAAGTTTTCAACAACATCCCAATTCCAACATCCAATGACTAATCAAGATCAGAACTCCGGGATAACCCATAGCTGACTCCATTTGTTAAGTATTAATGCTTGGTGTTAACCCAATCCCGATTTTTGAACAGATTGGAAGATCGGATCGTGAAATGAAACTGAAGTCTTCTTACCAGTAATGGTATATGTGCTGACTTTAACCCCAATCCCGATGTCTGATAATATTGAAAGGTTGTTATATTAGGCTCATGTACAAGATATTTTTCGATCTCGACTTCCAATATAGTTCAATGTTAGGCTTAAAGTGATCAACTTCTTGGTTTTATCCCAAACTTGAAACCCGAAAAACACTGGATTAACTTGTAAAATGGATTTATTTTCTTGAATGAATGGGATTTAATATGAATTCTTGTACAAATATATTTCCTTGCATTTCTTCTTTTTGTCTAATAATGTTTAGTATTGTAGGAATTAACCAATGTTTGATTCGAAAGGCGAAGTGGCTGGTGAAGGAACACCAAAAGGAGCAAGGGTTAAGAAGTTAAAACTAGAGAAGGTTCTTCTTACTATGAAGTACAAGTTCTAGGGGACCCTAGTGCCATCCAAGTTTGGTTTTGAGGTCATGAAGATTAGAGATACACTTGTAGGTAATATTGATTTGAAATAGTTTTGGGATGATACTTTTTTAGAAGATGCTTCCCCCAGGGCTAAGAGCATTACAGATTCTAGGTTGGCACATGTGGGCACATTTCCTATTGTTGTGCAATGTCCAGATTTTATATTAACTTATGCACAAGCTTATAATTGAACCCAAAGGAAGTGTATTGATTCACAAGGGAATGAGATCATTGATTTAACTCCAGGGATGATTAGACTAGTGTTTGATCCTCTTCCTCATGCCAACCCCAAGATTATGTCTGAAGATGATGTACTAAAACAGTGGGAAACAAATGAGGATGGAAAAAAAAGGCTTATTAACAAGAGGTGGCTTAAAAAAGAGAATAAATCAATGAAAAATCTGCCACCTAAGCCCAAAAGGTATGATTTCTTTGAGGATATTGGTGATATGATCACATCACTAGAAAGAGTATTTGGAAAGGAAGATTCTCATGCCTTTGAGAATTCGATGTTCTCATTTATCCAATTAATTCTAGATGGATCACAAAACTTGGATTGGAGACAACTAATTTCAGACAACATTCATGATCAAATGATTAAAGTAAGGGAAACCAAGACATTTTATATGTCTTCATATGTAATCTATTATGTTGCAAGGATGGGACGGTTCCTGGGTTTAACTATTGTGGGATCAATGGATGATGTTCCAGATGAGAAGAAAGTATGGGAGCACTATGACCAACTAGAGCTGAAGGCAACAAAGAGACATTTTAAAAGAGTTAATGATGCATTTTTTTATGTTATCATTAATCATCTGACAAGAGATGTCGGCTTCAGGTTGTCATAGGAAGCAATGGAATTTATTGAAGAGTGAGGATATTGGTTTATCCAATACCATAAATCCACCTATTTTAGATTGTTTCGATATGATAAGCACCCTTTCAAACTACCAAGGTGTTGTGGTGATAGGTGGGTCTCGATGGTGTTTGCTCATCAAGTAGTTGAGGTAAACACCAAGTTTTTTGTAATGTACAAGGCTGGATGCCATTCATTCCCAATGCAGTTGAGGTTTTATTCATGTTATTCTTTTAAAGTAGCTAATTAAATCACAAAGGAATTTCAATCAATGAATTTCAAGCATCATACATCCAGGAAGGACTTTGATCCTAAGAAGAAAATGAATGGTCTATATGCTTCACAATTTTGCCTCCATCGACTACTTATCGAAGAATTTTGGGCAAACTTGCAAAATTAGTTTCAAGTGAGAAGAAGGGGATATGAAAGACTGACCATTATCCAAATGAAGGACTTTAGGGTTAAAGAAGATATACCAAAAGGCACTTCTGATGATGGGATCACTCTTTATCCTCGGTATGAAATGGATAAAGTGGCCACTGAGGATTCAAAGTTAATCAATTGGATGGAGAAGGAGGAAACCAATATCCGTAAAGTTTCATAAGTAGTTGTTGATAGAATCCTGAAATGGCTTAGTGTTCATGTCAAGCAACCAAGGTCTAAGGCCTCAAGAAAGAAAGATTCCTGCAGTGAGCCCACTTCCTCAACTGAAACGAGGCAACATAAGAGGTTGAAGAGAAATATTGTAACTACAGAAGGCCCTGCCCCAATAAAAGAAGAAGCCACAATGAAGGAGGTTGAGGAAGCCTTGAAATAGGCTAAGGTCACTTATGTTGCTGCTATTGTAGGGGTTTTTGCAGGTCTTGGGGTTCAACATTTGACTACAGTGTACCTTGGGGAAGAAACTACTGAGGAAGTTCCTTCTACTGTGCCTTTGCAAACTGAGAGTACTCCTCCCACTGCTCCATAAAATTTTGGAGTTGTAGTTATTCAAGAGGAAGGGCCTCTAGTAATTGATGTAACAAAATCCCCAGTGCCCTCAAATTTTGAAGAAGAGGAAAAAGCAGAATGGGAAGAATATCTAGAGAGGGTTGAAGTTGAAGTTGGAGAAGAGCACACTAGGTTCTAGGAAGGAAGCCTTTGGAATGAGGCCGAAATGAGAGATGTGTTAATAGATTAAGAGAAAAAGGGTGCTAAAAAAAAAGCTGCTAAAGAATTAGATAAAGAAGAAGAGGAAAAAAAAAGGAAAGACGAAGAGCTAGCTTGGGAGGAAGAGGCTTGTGCACAAGAGCTTGAACTGCACGAGAAAGCTAAGCAAGATAGGGAAGCTGAAGAGGAAGCTTGTGCAATAGAATTGAAGTAGCAGAGATTAAGAAATGAAGAGGAGGTTGCATAGATGGAGGAGGAGATGAAGAAGGAATAAGAAATGAAAGCACAAAACATGAGGTTAGAGAAAGAGAGATTGTAGAAAGAACAAGAGGAGCAACAAAGGACTTCCTCTGAGCAGACAGTGGAAATAATTTCTTCTACACCTCCTCCCTTAATGCCTCATAGTACTCAATAGGTAACAAATCAGCCAGCTGCTCCTACATGGCTTAAGTTAAATTTGGAGAAAAGGTAAGAGGTCTAGGCCCAACTAGTAACATGGGATGACATAATAAAAGAGGTGGAAAAAGTGAAGCCTAAGAAGAAGCACCGAGCCATTCATACCATGTGGCTCACTGATGATAAGGACTTGTTGGTAGACATTGTCACTCTGATAGCTAAGGATGACAGGGAGTTGCAAGCTTCATATTATCAAGTAAGTAATATCAATCTAGATAAATAAACTAGAAATCAGTAAATAAATCTCATTGATATCATGGCCACTACTACCAAATCAAGGATGATCAAAGATAAGCTAGCCAAAGATGAACTTAAGGCTCAGGTGGGGCAAATGAGAACATTTTTGAAGGGACTCACTGCCTTTACTTCCGAACAACCAACACCTTAAAAATTTCCTATATTGATGAGTCTAGAGCAAGTTGATAAGCTAACCGAGATGAAAAGGAAGGCTACCTAGTTTGATAGTTGGTTTGATGATTTTAAGAAGGAGATTGAGAATCTTCTAGAGGAAGGATACAAACAATATGATGAATCTCTTACCCTTCTCAACAAAATCAAGGAAAATACTAAGGAATGGTGGGAAGAAGAAGAAAAGTACAAGAAGTAACTCAAGGGTTTGAAAGCTATTAATAGGTGATCCAAGGAAACACTAATGGATTTGAGAATCTTAGGCGACGAGGGTCCTGAATACCTCAAAAGGCTATTACACTACCTTTAGGTTTGAAATACTTATTAAACATAGGAAAATTCTCCTCAAATATTAATATGACATAAGGTAGCATACTAGTATATTTGAGGAGATTGTTACACAAGTTACTGCTGAAGATTTACCTCAAAGTGGATGCTGGATTTTGTTGCTAGAAATAAGTGATAGTTGGGGTAAAAATTTAGAGCAATTGATTAAAGAGGGTGATGGACCCGAAGGGAATCTCTTGGATAGATTGATGAATATAAGGTTTGAAATTTGATGGGCTACCAAGGATATCAATCCATTGTGAGAAATAGTTGTTGTGGATGCCAGAGAGTTCGAGGAAGCAAAGTTCAAGGTAGATTGGATTGATGTGTTGGAAAAACAAGGATAGACAACTGAGAGGGGAGTTGAATCAGTTGTTACAAAATTTATGCTTATTCAACCTTAGCAACTTTTAATCTCATATCTGATAATTAATAGTGAAAGCATAAATCAACAACACATCAGAGACAGATGAACACCAAGATTTTTATACGTGGAAACCCTGTTAGGGGAAAAACCACGGTGGATGTTAGTCCACAAGATTATACCCTATTAGAAGTATAATGAAAGAAATGAATATGGAATGCACATGCATTCATGCACATTGCCTAGAGCTCACTGCTCAAAGGGAAGGCTCACTACCTTTACATAAGACAATCAAATTAAATTCATTTGATGAGGTTGAACTAAGAAATTAGCTTCTACAAAAGCTTGATTACAGTTTCGGTTAGGCACAAAAACACTTCTTCACACTTCGCTCAATCTCCTTCACACTCTGCTCTGCACTCGAATGATATGATATTTATTTGTACATATCTTGCATATACTTCACATACATTCACTGAGAATACTTTAAAATGAGTAAACAATCACTCTTGTATATCCGCTACATGAATTTACATCATCAACTCTATCGGCCACACATAAATAATAAATTACAGCTATCGACCTCAATACATGAAAAAATATTAATGTGCACCAACCTAAGTTGGTCACAACATAGTGAGGACCTAAATCAACATCCTCGAACATGCCAAACAATACAAGATTAATCCATAAGGATCTGTAACATGCTACCACCATCATGTTGGCCAAGAACATGAAAACCTTAAGCACACAAGGAAAAATCTTTAATCACAAACACGTCGATCAACGCAGATGTACCACACTGATAGAGAATGATCTAGAAACATCATTGAACACCTCAAGAACATACACAACAATTCAATTCACCAGAATTACAATCTCATCTTCAAAAAACACTTGCTACAGTAACTGAATAAATGTTGGAATGCATAACTTCATAACATCCTCAATTCTTGATGTGTACCACTGAAAATTTCAAACAACATAATAGATAAGCTCAACAAAAAACCATTTAGTGTGTGCCTCTTGATCATCAACAAATACAAATTTTCATCACTCTGACCTTCTCAACTTCACTAGCTGCCTACAATATATTTATTACAATTTTCTCAATATCCTTGACATATACAGCCTTCAAAATAATCAATGCTAATAGTGCTAACATCAATGATAACCACATATCATAAATACAACCACAACATCCAACAATCTCCCCCTTTGGCATTGATGGCAATGCATGATGTGAAAAATAATACCATCAACACAACTAGTTGTCCACATAGAACACTTCTCCTCCTTTCTTCAAGAGTTTTTCACATTTTTCTTTTCCCCCTTTGACATTAATGGAAAAGGTACACATTCTTTGATCCACATATCATCTGAATCATATGACTACATCCCATGAGTAGCAGCCACCACAACATCAATCTGAAACAAGATCTGACTGTAAGTCCATAGATTGATACAAAGACTTGCATCTTAGTTCATATTAGGAGGGGAAATTACCCCTAACTTGCCTCTGAGATACTCAAAAGTATCCTTAGGCAATAGTTTAGTAAAGATATCTATAATTTGTTCCTTTGTAGGCACATATTCTAATCTGACCTCTTTATCACTCACCTTGTCTCTCAAAAAGTGATACTTGATAGATATATGTTTTTTCTTTGAGTGTAGCACTAGATTCTTAGAATTTTTTATGGCACTTGAAATTGTCACGTAAAATAACAATTGGTTCATCATAATCAATTTTGATATCTCTCAGCATCTACTTCATCCACAACATTTGGGTGCAGTTGTTTGCAACAACAATATATTATGCCTCAAGAGTGGATAAGGAAATGGAATTCTACTTTTTACTTAGCCAAGACACCAGCTTCTTTCCCAAGAAGAAGGCACCACCACTTGTGCTTTTCCTGTCATTTAAATCTCTTGCCCAATCTGCATCTGTAAAGGCATTCAAATTAAGATCATCATCCTTTGGATACCATAACCCAAAGTCAATTGTTCCTTTCAAGTATCTAAATATTCTCTTTATTTCAATCACATGTGATCCCTTTGGATCAGCTTGATATCTAGCAACCATGCACACAGCATTCATAATGTCTGGTTTTGTCTGAGTCAAATATAGAAATCCACCAATCATTGACCTATATCTTGTTTGATTATCCATTGGAGAATCATCATTCTGAGATAGTTTGCATCTAGTTACCATGGGTGTACCAATTGGCTTTGAATCTTCCATGCCAAACTTTTTAGTAACTCTCTCACATACTTGGACTGAGAAATAAAGATTCCATCATCTAACCGAGTAATTTGTAATCCTAAAAAGAGTTTTAATTCTCCTATCATTGAAATTTTAAATTCACTTTTCATTTCATCAACAAATTTCATACATAAGTCATCATCACCTTCAAAAATAATGTCATCAACAAAGACTTCAATAATCAACTCTTTATCCTGATCTAGCTTGAAATACAGATTTCTATCAGCAGTACCATTATTGAATCCAAGCTTCAACAAGTATTTATCCAGTCTAGCATACCAAACTCTAGGGGCTTGTTTGAGTCCATATAGTGCTTTCTTCAACCGACCCACCATGTCCTTTTCATCAATCAATTGAAATCCATCTGGTTGCTCAACATAAACTTCTTCTTCTAGTTCACCATTCAGAAATGTTGACTTCACATCCATTTGATAAAATTTATAATTCTTGAATGTAGCATAAGAAAGAAATAGCTTTACAACTTCAATTCTAGCAATAGGGGAAAAAGTTTCTTCAAAATCAATACCTTCCATCTGTGAGTATCCTTTACATACCAGTCTTGCTTTATTCCTGATCACTTCAACTTGTTCATTCAACTTATTCTGAAAGACCCATTTGGTTCCAATCACATTTTTGTCTTGAGGTCTAGGAACAAGAATCCATGTATCATTTTTCTCTATCTGCATCAGTTCTTCTTTCATTGCTTCCATCCAATATTCATCTTTTCATGCTTCATTGACATTACTAGGCTCAATCTTGGATATCAAACAATATTCTTCTGCAATTCTTCTTCTAGTTTGCACACCTTTGTTCTTGTCTCCTATGATTTGACTTTCAGAAAGAAATTGCTTTATATACCTCAGAGTTTTGGGTTATGTTCTTTCTTCAACATTTCCACTGTTTTCTTCTTCATGATTTTCTTGATTCACCGGAACACTTTGAGTTTGATTTTGTGTCTGCACATTCTTTCCATTATCAGTACTATCCTTTTGGTCATTTGAGTCATATCTGTAATACTTGGATGATCTTTCAATATCCTCATCAACTCTGACATTTTCACTCTCAACCATTTTCTTCAATATTTTATTATAACACTGGTAGGTGTTGCTCTTAGTAGAGTATCCTAGAAAGATTCCTTCATCACTTCTAGCTTCAAACTTCCCTATATCTTCATCTCTTTTAATATAACATCTACTTCCAAATATTTTGAAATACTTAGAGTAGGTTTGTAACCAAACCATAGCTCAAAAGGAGTCTTACCAAAATTACTATTGACATTCACCCGGTTGATAGTATACACAACAATGCTTATAGCTTCTCTCTAGTAGAAATGAGGAACATTACCTTCCAACATCATAGTTCTGGAAGCATCTAAAATTATTTTGTTCTTTCTCTCAAAAAATCCATTATGTTGTTGGGTTTGGGGAGCAGATAACTATCTTTTTATTCTATGCTCTTCACAGAATGAATCGAACTCCCGAGAAGTGAATTCACCACCTTTGTTTGATCTTAGAAATTTGATCTTCAAACCTGCCTCAGTTTCTGCCAAAGCTTTGAAGCTTTTGAATTTCTCTAATGCCTCATGTTTTTATCTTAAGAAAGCAACCCAAACCATTCTATAATAATCATCAATAAGCAACATAAAGTACCTTTCTCCTTGTAGACTTCTAATTCTGGATGGACCACATAGATTAGTATGTACCAAGTCTAGTACTCCATTGGAATGATGTTGTTTGATCCAAAATGAAATTCTTGTCTGTTTTCCCATCTGACATTCCTTGCATATAGTGTTAGTAGGCTTTACTAACTTAGGTAGATCTTTGACTAATTGTGTAGAGCTTATTTTGATAATGTTATAAAATTCACATGACACAACCTTCTATGACATAACCGGCTTACATTAACTTGAGAAATCAAACAAATTTCACTAGCGACATTCAAGTGAAAAATATTACCTCTTGTCTTTGTACCTGAAGCAATCACATTTCCTGAGCTTCCCAATATCATGCGCTTACCATATTTGAACTGAATATTGTAAAATTTGTCAACCATCTATCCAACGCTCAGCAGATTATGCTTCAATCCTTCAACATAAATAACATCATCAGTATTTCATTTTCCACCAAGAGAAATAGTGTCTTTGCCACTAATCACACCAGCATTGTTATCTCTGAATCTTAAAAAACCACCATCATACTTTTCCAAGCTTAGAAACTTGCTTTTATCACCAGTCATATGATGTGAGCATCCACTATTGATCACCTACTCATCCTTCTCATCAGTTCTAGCTGCAAGAGTTTTTTCAATACTTTGATTACCAGCTAATACAATGGACACCAGACCATTTTCCTTGATATAAATGAATACCCATTCATCTTCATTTCCAATTTATTTATCAGATTCATCCTCAGTAACTCCTTCAACATAATAATATTTCTTTTGAAATCTAGTCTTATTAGGTTTATATTTAGAGACTCTTTTAGAACATCTTGATGCAAAATGACCTATCTTACTGCAAGAGAAACATTTAATAGCTAAATTTCCTTTGTACTTACCTTGTCCATTGGCTTCTCTTTTCACAATTAGTGCTTTTAGTTCTTCTAGCTCTCTTTCTTCATCTTCAATCAATTTCATCTCTTCTTCATACTTGAATGTTTTTCTGGAACTCTCTCCCAGATCATATCTTTGTTGGATTTTTCTGGATATAGTAGCTTTGAATGCAAACTTTGTCTTAGGAAAAATTTCCCCAAATTCACTCAGCTCAAAGGCAGAAAATTTTCCAATTAGCATGTCTCTTGTAACATTTGTTACTATCCTAAGTTCTTCAATAGCATGAGCTTTCATTTTGTAAGAAGTAGGCACAAATCTATGTATCTTAGCCACAATCTCATCTTCTTCCAAGGTTCCATTGGCACATCTAATGTCCATCACTAATTCATTTAACTTTTGTGAGAAGGAAAAGATGTTTTCATCTTCACTCATTTTCATGTTCTCCCACTTGCCTTTCAAACTTTGCAGCTTAGAAAATTTCACTACTGTGTCTCCTTCATACAATGTTTCCAATTTTATCCAGATCTCATGTGTAGTCTTCAAACCTATTACATTTGTCATCTCTGAATCTGTCAAAGCACTTAGAAATACTTCTATAGCCCTAGTATTAGTTTCTGATTCTTTGATCTCATTAGCAGTAGAGGGACCATTCTAAGGGGTTGTATATGCATTCTTTGTAATCTTCCAGAAAGGCTCACCAATGCACTTCAAATGACACTCCATTCTGACTTTCCACAGAGAGTAGTTTGTACCATCAAATCTAGGACTATCCTTCTTGCATGATGCCATCTTAGATCACCTTGATGGGACTTTTAAAATTTGTCAAAATATTGCCTAAATTTGGCATGACCGATTACTTTTAACAGTGATGAGGTCTGATATTTTGGGCTAAGGGTTTTTGATCACTCATGAAAGATTGATTAAGACCCTCGTGTTATATTTCAAAGTTGACTTGCTATGGAGGGTTACCAGTCACTCAAGTTATATGATTGAGCCTTTCCTTCATGCTCTTATCGACACCTTTCTACATAACCTATCAGTCTCTTATTTGCCACTTGGGCTTAAATGCTTATGCCATCGAAGGTTTTTTCAGTTAGCCCCACCAGTATATTCTATGAGTTTTATGCAGCTTGGCGAACCATCCAATCACAAGTTTTGATCTAGGCCATTTCTCGCAAAGCTCGCAGGTTTTCCTATTGACGTCACTTAAGTGGTGCGAGGTGTGTGAGATGCTACCATCTGTCATATACGAAGGAGTGGGGCCTTTTCTCGAGGCACCGACAGTGACAAGAGGGCATTATTTCACTAGTGGGAATTTAATGATGAGGATTAATGATGACCGTCCCTAGCAGGCCTTGCACGATCAAATTAAATGTTCCAAACGTACCGTGAGGTTTGCGAAAAGGCGACACATGGCCTGACTCTTGGAACAATGGAGCTAGGTGGGGCATGCTACCCAATTGCAATCTCCTATTTTTGTGGGTTGTGATTGGCTATGGTTTTTCCCAAGCCCTGATGTGGATTTTCAACACTCATTGACTCGATCTAAGTCATCCAACTTGCCAGGTCTATTCCACATCAATGGTTCAAATTCAAAGGGGGTACTATTCATCCATGTGAGGAATTTTTGCATTCTATAACTTGTTTCATTAATGGCACAGGTTTTTCAATGGATTTTCCTCTTGATAAATACAATGATGGGCTATATGCCTAGAATAAATTTGTGGTGGAAATATTAGCCACTAATCGTTCACATGCTTTTGCAAGCATTGGAGCAATTATTATTCCCTACACCGGATTACTCTATAAATACCCGTTGAATTGCTCAATATTATCATTGCTTTTTTTGAGTTGATTGTTTGCAGGTAGTGGACTTGTTTAATAATTTCTAAGTTATGCATCTTCAATGGACAAGTCCAGGGAGGGCCGAAGTACCAGATTAGGTGCGAGAAATTATCGGCGTGAGGAGGAACAACGTGCTCCTAATGCTCTTGAGGCGAGTGCTCGAGGTGCGGGCAAATGGTCTGGGCGCTATAGTTCTCTTGTTGTGCTCTCTTCGAGCTCTAGTGGCGATGAGTCTAAGACTGACTTGGACTATCACTACTATCTTGCAACCATGATCAAGCTCATGGGCGTTGATGAAGAGGTCCTTGCAGTTTCACCAATAACTGCAATGGCACCGTGTCAAGTTGTTGGGGTTAGTGTTGATGTGGATAGAAAAAAGAAAGTGATTCCGCTTCAAACTGAGGCTAGAACCAGAAGTGGTTGCCTGTACTAGGGTCGTGTGTTGACTAAATGATTATTGGTGTGTGTTGCTCATGGGTGGTGCTTCGAATGGTGGATAGGGACGTGCGTGTGCGCGTGCGTGGCATGCTTTGTTTTATTTTTTCTTCGATTGGTTATTGGGTGTAACCATTTTTTTTTATTCCTCGGATCATATACTATTTTTCTAATGATGAGGAATATTTTTTTGGGGGTGGTGAATTCGAATTTCATTTTATTTTTGAATGAAATTCAATTTTGAATTTAACAATGGAGCCCGAGGATTGTTGCTCTCCTATTTTATAAAGTAGATTTCACGGCTCATTGTTAAGGGTAATATTTTTTGTATCTGAGGGCTTAGTTTTTGTATAGTTAGTTTGTTATTGTAGGTTTTTCTTTGAAGGTATTTGCTGGTATGTTTTGTCTGGGGTAGGAATATTATAAAACAAGCAGGCTTTGCTTATGTAATTAAAGATATTGAAGCAATAAATGACAATATGTTAGAACAATTTCTCTCTTGGTTTCATGTCATGAATTATGAATGAGTTTATTAATAATACATTCATTCAACTTCAATGGTATATTTGAGTGTGCACCTCATTTTCTTGCTTTAACTTAATGAGTTAATTAAACTGCTTAAAATGAGTTACAAATTTATGATGTTGTCTTCAATATTCCTAAGGAGTATTGTTTTGATAACTAAAAGTCTCATAGTGTAAATTTCTATGGTGATATGTCCTTGATATCTCTATTATGCTTTATATGACTCCCGCCCAATGGATAAAGCATTGGATAATTTCTTCAGGATCCCTGTTGTGAGAGTATAAGGTTGTAGTTCTAAGCGCAGTGGTTTAAAATTTGAACAAATATAATATATCAAACCTAATCTCCTTGGAGATAAAAATCTTATGTTAATTTTCAATCCTGTTGCTTTAAGATATTTGTTGTTATTCTTTGGTTTGCCAGAACCAGGATAATTTCTATCCAATTGCATTGGTGGGGACTGTATCTGTAAGAAGAAGTGTTCTTACTAGGCCATGAAAAATTCTTATGAACACACTTAGGAAAACCCTCCTTGGTTTCACAAAGCCAAAAGTGTAGGAGATTTCAGTCTTTGATTGAATCTTGTCAGTTGGCCACTAGCCTTGGCGATTCTTGAATATTGAGCTTGGCTACCTCTTAGAGAGTTACTAAGCCCTACCTGGAAAAATTTAAAACACCAACACACATCAAGTTGTTAGACTTATTCAAAGGAACTAGCTATGATACCAATTGTTGGAAAAATAAGGATAGACAATTGAGAGGGGGGGTGAATCATTTGTTACAAAATTTAAGCTTATTCAACCTTAAACAACTTGTAATCTCAGATCTAATAATAACAATGAAAACATAAATAAAAAACACATCAGAGACACATGAACAACAAGATTTTTATATGTGGAAACCCTGTTAGGGGAAAAACCATGGTGGATGTTAGTCCATAATATTAAACCCTGTTAGAAGTATAATGAATGAAATGAATAGGGAATGGGTGATCCCACAATAGTGGTTTACAATTTTTGGCCAAACTGGACATTGAAATTATTATTTTTAACTAAATCTTCACATTCGGGCACCTATAGCCGCTAAACCGTGAGGAATTTGAAGATGATGCAAACTAGAGTCTTGTCACATTTTGTCTATAGATTCCAAAAATATTTTTTTCAAAATTTTTGGAATCAGATTGCACTTTTTTTTGCATCTCCCACGAAAATTGTTTTTTTTTCAGAAAACAACATTTTAAAAAAGTGACTCACACCGTATAACGCATAAATTTTATTCCATGAAGGATAAAATTTTAATTCTTTCGAATTTAGATTTTTAACTCTGATATCTAGTGCGTCCACTTGGTTAAATATTTTTTTATTGAATATTTTTTCTTTAATCAATTTTCAAAGTCAAACCAATTACAATTCAAACATAGCGCAACCGTATAATGCGTAACTTTTTTTGTATATATTGAAATTCAATTTTATTTTTTTTGTTGGATCAAGGACTTCAATATTTGGTGCACTCATATTTTTAATTTATTTTTTAATCTGCTATTTTTCCACATGTGCAAAACAAATACCTTCATTTTAGATGAAAAACTTATGTTTAATAAAACTGAAAAAACAAATACATAATAAAACCAAAACATATTAAAATTATATTCATTGGATAGCTTGTTCTGATGACTACCATAATTATTTGAACTAAATTTTAAATGAATTCATTTGATCCACCAAAAGTTAAATCAAAAGTGAATTTTTATCAGCATTTTGATAGGTGTAAAGGAGACTCATTTATAGGTATGGTTTAAATATAGCAAGGTTCTATCCAAGGGGATTTTATCTAAGGTGGTTTGATCAAATCCTCTTCAATTGGAATCCTTAAAATGGAAATTTTTAAAGCTTAAATCATTATATTTTCTAAAAATATGTGATTCAAGCAAAAAATAGTTCCTCTCAGAAATTGTAAACCAGCTTTGTGGGATCAACCGAATACATATACATTCAGGAACACTACCTAGAGATCACTACTCAAAGGGAAGGCTCGCTGCCTTACATAAGACAATCAGATTAAATCCATTTAATGAGGTTGAATTGAGAAATTAGCTTCTACAAAAGCTTGATTATAGTTCCGGTTAGGTAGAGAAACACTTCTTTACACTTCGCTCAATCTCCTTCACACTCTACTCTGCACTCGAATGATCTGATCTTTATTCACACATATCTTGCATATACTTCACATACATTCATTGAGAATACTTTAAAATGAGTAAAAAATCACTCTTATATATCCACTACACAGATTTACATCATCAACTATGTCGGCCACAAATAAAGAATAAATTACAACTGTCGGCCTCAATACATGAACAAATCTTAATGCACACCAACCTAAGTCGGTCACAACATAGTGAGGACCTAAATCAACATCCTCGAACATGCCAAACAATAAAATATTAATCCATAAGGATCTGCAACACGCTACCACCATCATGTCGGCCAAGAACATGAAAACCTTAAGCACACAAGGAAAAAATTTCAAAAACAAACACGTCGAACAACGCGGACGTACCACACTTATAGAGCACAAGCACACAAGGAAAAAATTTCAAAAATAAACACGTCGATCAACACGGACGTACCACACTTATAGAGCACGATCTAAAAATATCATTGAACACCTCAAGAAAATACACAACAAATCAATTCACCAAAATTGCAATCTCATCTTCCAGAAACACTTGCTACAGTAATTGAATAACTATAGGAACACAAAACTTCATAATGTCCTCAATTCTTGATACGTACCACTGAAAATTTTGGACAACATACTAGATAAGCTCAATAACAAACCCTTTAGTGTGCACCTCCTGATCATCAACGAACACAAATTTTCATCGCTCTGACCTTCTCAACTTCATTGGTTTCCTGCAATATATTTATTACAATTTTCTCAATATCCTCGACATATACAACCTTCAAAATCACCAATGCTAATAGTGTTGACATTGATGGCAACCACATATCAGCAATACAACCACAACATCCAACATGATGGACCCAATGAGAAGGTTTTGAAGGAGTTTTTTGACAAATCTGATGAATTCCACAGGTTTCCAAAAGAGGCTGGCAAATGAAAGAAATAATATTCCATTTTTTTGAAAGGGAATATGGTTAACGAAGGTTAAACCCGAAATCAGGTTTTTGGTGAACAGTTAACTCTAGGTTAGTTTTGGCGAGCTAGGAATTGGGCGTAATGATAAACAACATGCATAACAACAACTCATAGTCAATTTTGACCAAGTTGGTATGAGGCGTACTTTTTAAGATGCAACAATTTTAGCAAAGAAAGGCTCAAACTCAAGCAGAAGTGCCCCTACAATTGTGCATCTGGACCTCAAAGAGGTGGATCATGATCTTTTGATAGGAGAAATTAGTGTTTAATTTTGTCCATAAAATTGAATTTTCTCCTCATTGTAAAGGTCAGCAAATTGAAGTCATATTTGCTGCCTAAAAACTAGACATCTTTATTTTTTAGCTTTATGCAAACAGTTGAAATTTTTACAATTTTAATGCAAATAGTTAGTTTCCAAAAATTTGTTAGTTTAATGGTAATATTGATAGACAATGGTTTTTTTGTATGCCAGTGGATTTTGTTGTGCATAAATGTCTCTTAATTGATAAAAATCAATAAAAGATTATGAATTTAAAACCATCTATTATGTTATCTGTGGATGATATTTCTTGTTGTTTATTGATCTGTGAGTTTTGGTGATGATTTTGTGATGTTTTATGGTTGAAAAACGAGTCTAAAAAAGAAGAGGGTGGTGATGAATTATGTTAGAAGTATTAAATTTGTACTGTGGATGGATGCGATGACATGATCTTTTCGCGAATTACTTTATTCTATAGTTTTATTTAATTAGGATATGCTCATTACAAGAATTGCATGTCTAAATTCAAAGAAATCTATGTTCATATCTTGCTATCTAAAACTCTAATTGATTTTTTTCTGTTTATTTAAAACCCCCATGTTAGATTATGTTGTATTATCCAGTTTATATCATTCTACCAGCAAAGGTCCCTTGAACAAAATAGTTGCATGAATCACTAAATGATGACAACATAGTTGAGAACCAACTATAAATACCTTAGAAGATAGGTGATTTTAGATCAGTTGTCTTTTTCAGGAGAAATAGAGTAGAAATATTTTGTTTAAACATTGTTGTGTTATTTTGACCATCAACACTACACTTCTTTATATTAATCAACAACTTCTCTTCTCTCAACTTCTGCAATACTTGTCTAGTGTGCCACAAATGTTCTTCTCTAGTTTTACTGAAAATCAGAATATCATCCAAGTAAACAATGACAAACTTACCCAAGAATTTCTTCAGTACCTCATCATCAATCTCATGAAAGTGCTAAGTGCATTAGTCAATCCAAAAGGAATTATTAACCACTCATACAGTCCATTTTTTAAAAATGTGGTCTTCCATTCATCTCCTTCTCTAATTTTGATCTAATAATATCCACTCTTTAGGTCAATCTTTTTGAAATAATTTTCTCCACTCAAACAGTCCATAATGTCATCCATCCTTGGCAATGGAAATCGGTACTTGACAGTAATCCTATTGATTTATCTTGAATCTATACATATTCTCCACTCTTCATCTTTCTTTGGTACAAGTACAATAGGTACCACACAAGGGCTTAAAATTTCTCTAATCAATCCTTTCCTCAACAATTATTTATCTGTCGATTCAATTTTGCATTCTCTACTAGTGTCATTCTATGTGTTGCCTTGTTTGGAAAACTTGCTCCTGATATTAGATCTATATATGATGTCTTCAAACTCTGTCAATGGTTTTTCCACCTCTTTATTCTCTATGGTAGAATGTTGTACCTATGGATTATGTCCCTTCTTTGGAATCAATGAAAAATAAATGTTCTTATGCCTCAATCCATCCAAAAATTTCCTTCAATCTACCAAACATAATTTGGCAGTGCCACAAACTTCAGTCTTCTCCTCTTCCTCTAAAGGTATCAACTTAATTCTTTTTCCATTTGAAGTCACAGTATAATTATTTCTTCTCCCACAATGAATTGATTTCTTATCATATTTCTATGGTCTTCCTAATAGTAAATAAAAAGCATCCATAGGTATAATATCATACAACACTTCATCCCTATATGACCTTATATGAAATTTCACTAAACATTTATCATTCACTAATATATCATGCTCATCTTGAATCCATGCTATCATATAAGGGTTTGTATGTTTCAATTTGTTCAAATTCAACTTGGTTACCATCTCCTCTGAAACTAGATTACCAGTGCTACCACTATCAATGATAAATTTACATACCTTTCCTCTAGACTTGCATCTTGTTCCAAATATAATCTTCCTTTGTGGTGGTTCCTCAACAACTTATTCATGTATCAAAGCTCTCCTCATCACTAATGATTCACCTTTCTCTAGTTTCCCAATTTAATTAGGGGATTCAACAGGTTCCTCATCCACATATGCTATTCTTCTATTATGCTCAGGTTTCTTTTCAGTACTTCCTTGATGACACTCAAATGCTATATGTCCTTCACCTCCACACTTGAAACAAGTTCCTCTGAATGGCCTCCTCTTAGATCTTCTTTCATCTCTCTGGAATCTATCATTGTGGTAAGAATTATGGCCTCCTTTATCACTATGGTAGAAATTTCTATCTTCTCTTCCTTTGCGGTATGAATTGTGATCCTTTTCTTCACTCCGATACAGGGTTTTCCATCTTTGTTTTGATCTTCATAAGGTCTTATTTATATGAATTGTGATCCACTCCTTTGGAATCTAGCTCTTGTGCTTCTTTTTCTTTGTTCAAACTTTTTATTCAACTTCTCTTCCACTTTTAATGCAAATTTATATGCTTCTTCAACTAATGTCATCTTGACCAGGCTCAATTCTTCTTGAATCTTTGTCCTTAGTCCATTGATGTATCTTGCAACCTTTTCTTTACTTACTTCACTATTTTCGGTTCTAATGATCATCTTGTAGAATTCTTTAGTATAATCCTTCATAGATCTCTCCTTTTGTCTCAGGTTCTGCAGTCTTTTCGATAATTCAAGCTCATAGTTAGCTAGTATGAATTGATTCTTTAGCTTTGTCAACATTCTATACCATTTTATGATTTTCTCTTATCCTCTTCTATTTATATCCAATTAAACTTATTTCCACCATAAAGTAACATGAACTTTCAATTTTTTTTTTTGCAAATCTCACTCTTTTTGGATCTTCAATTACTTCATATTCAAAGTATTCTTCCATTTCATTGATCCAGTCAATTAATTCCCCAGGATTCAAATTTCCTATGTAATTTTGAATTTCAACTCTAGGTCACTTACCAATTTTTGAAATGGATTTCAACATCTTTACTTGATTTGATTCTTCTTCTTCACCTAAGGCTTCTTAAAATTGATTCACAACATGTTCTGCTTCATCATCTCTTTCATCCTCATGCCTAGGGTTTAGGCCTTGCCTTCAATTTTCTTCTACTATATCTAATCAAACTCACATCTCACAAATCATTTCCCATCTCATCCATTCTTCTAGAAAAATTCACCATAGAAGGCACTCTTCACGGTGACATCTCTCCCCTTGAATCGATGCAACTACCTCGATTCAATGATCTGGCTACAAGGGTTTCAACTACCTCACAGTCAGAAATTGATTGAAAACACATGCAATTTACCTCGAGTTGGTGATCTGTTCACCTCAAGGAATGCCTTCAGGATTTGCAAACTTGCTCTGATACTACTTGGTGCAATCACAGATGGAGGGTTCAAAAATAATAGTCCAAACCGTGTAGCTTCGAGTCAACACAACAAAAATAACATAAGAAATTATTTGTAAATATGAATCTTTATTGAATTAGAAATCTTACATGCAACATATGCCTCATGGGTGAATAACTAGGGCACACAGGCCTACCGCAAGGGCATTCAACATTACAATTGCCCGAAGGCCTTATTACAGTCCCCAAAGGGTTGATGCAAAAATCTAAAATATCTAACTACTTATGAATGATTGAATGATGATCCATAATGAATTAAAATGATCTTAAATATGATTCTCTAGCTCCAACAAAGGTCTGCATTGACCACAAGGGTTCCTAAACTCGATGAATGATCAAGCATGAAAGGTCAGCCTCAACATATGAAAATATAATCCTTCACGAAAAGAAATACATTGTGAATCTCTAAGATAGATCTCATAGGACCCAAAATTCTTGTATGATGTTCCATTAGGCTCCACACAATCCAAAATAGGTCCACACTAAGAAATCTGGACTAGGTTGGCCCCAAATACTTCAACTATGAAATTTTGAGAGCTATAAATTTATGAGAGAAAATACAAATGATTTGAAATCTGGATATGTGGTAGATGTTGATGTGTAGATTCTATATCTTGCTCCACGAGCTGAGAAATGATAATGCAGTGAAATACATAATGAAATGTTGAAACTACAACTGAATGAAATGCAAGAAAATAATTGTTTTTGGTTGATACCTGATTTCTTTACAACCAGGGATGCTCCTACATCAAGCGTCTTCTCGAGGGTAGTAATTCTGGATTCATGATCTTGCCTTAATTTTGATGCATCATCAACAACCCTGTTAAGGACTGCGTTCATTTCCTTGACCTGATTATACATAGTCACCTCCCTATAAAATACAAGTGTTGCTTAAGCTCTTCTATATCATTTTCTCACATTGGTAATTTTTTTAATAGTTTGTAAATTATTACACTTTTTGGCTAAATAATGTGTCAAATTCAAAATTCTTGAGTTGACAAAAAATTATAGCTTTTGAAATAACAGCAATACTTACTCCTTGTTTGATGGGTTCATATAAACATTATTAAAATAGAAATTTGATTTTTTTAACAAAAGAATTTATATAGAAACTAAAGTGTAGAGTTTGAATTGTTATTTAACATAGAGAGGTGACTACGAAATTCCAAGTTCCAATCACTAAAGAGAGGCTACAAGGAGCTTGCTCAACCCAATATTGATGACGACGGTAGATATTTTTTAAAATTATCTATTACAATTCAAGAGAAAAAGATATGATCAAATCCCTTACACAAAGCACACAATCCTCGTCCAATTAGGGAAAACTATTTTATTGCAATTGGTGATCATAATAGATGATTCTTCTTCCACAATTAATTTCTTACAACCAATTAAACCAAATAGAAACACACCTTCTATCACTACCTTCTATTATGCCTTATTATTTAACTTGGAACCATAGAAGAAAGACCTCTTGCTAACCAACAATCCCTAAGAATCTTGTAAAACATAACCTAGTTTGACTGGATGAGGCTTCCATCTCGAAGTTCTATAAAAAATTAGCTTGAGGAACCCATCTTAGGGTTTCAACTAACTAACTAACTAACTAACTAAATAACTAACACACACACACACACACACAAAAATTACCTTCTTGTTGATTAGTCCATTAATGGGAAAAAGTTGCTAATTTTTTAATCATAAATAATGAATATAAACCTTGATTATTTTAGTAAATTAATTGACCGATAGCTTTAGGGTCTTGTTCCTTGTGGTATCCAAAAATTATTTATTATTTATATGATATCACAATTTATATAAGAGAACAAAAATTTCTCAAATTAAAAAACAAAGGAGAAAGGACACAACCTGCACACATAGGCAACAACATAGTAAATGCAATAGGTTTGAGAAACATTGATATCTCCATTGTTATATCTCTTTAGCTCTACACTCACAAATTTAAACTTAAATATTGCACTAGATTGCCTTGGTATTGTGCATATTTTCAAGGATCCATTCCAAAATCTTTCAAATCTTTTGTGAAACTTGACAACTATTGAGGATGCCACTCAATCTCCTTAAGGAGAGTCCTAAAAGTTACAGGTATAATACCACCAAGTACCCATATTTTGACATTTCATTAAAATTGATGCAAAGTATTATCACCCCAAAAGGTACATAACCATGCATGATCATGTCCTAATGACATAAAGTTAACAACCAAAGGAGACATAGAAGAGATTCAAGTCCTTGATATTAACACTTGATCAAATTTAGTTTGAAACAGAACTTGATTCAAACCAATATCAACCTTTATAAATGATTAATATTCTTTAACTTTCTCTTGTTTTCTTTCAATGAGGAACCTTTTCTTTTTCATTAGTTTAAAATTCAAAAAAGTATTTATTATGTTATGAATTGATGTTTAGATTCTAAATGAAAGAACTCAATGATAATCAACTTTTACCTTTAAAAGTGTGTACTCTTTGAATTGAATGCTTTGGTAACTTTAAATCATGTAACTATAAAAAAAAGAATGGGAACATCAAAATTCAACTACAAGCTTTTGAATTGGAATAGAATATTCAAGACATGAACCTTGTTTCTCTAACTAACAATATTGAGATCCTCTCTACTCTTGGCAATACCCTCCATAACAAGTGCTTATTAGACTATGCCAAATACTGATATATTAAGAATGCACAAGAAATTGTCAATAAATTGATTCATTGTAAGGGCCTTTTCACAATATCCCATATATTGTATTAGTTGTTCAAAAAACAAAATCAAATTATAACCTCTTGACATTATTTTAGACAAATAACTTGATTAACTAATATACATATTCCAATTAAAATAAATTCTAATACGCCATCTAACTCTTAAAACTCTTGAACTTATCACAATATGTATTGCTACGCGCCGATCTATTTGAGTGTCATTTATTTGTGCTCAAGTTCTTCTGTTGTAACATTGCAAAAATTCCTTTGTTGTACAAGGTTTTCAATTAATCTATGTAATCTCTATAATTTGTAATCCATTTTCAATTCTTATTCCAATAAAATAAATAAATATAATAGGTTGATTATTTAAATAAAAAAGGACAAAGTGGGAGAGAATGTTGAAAAGAAATGGAATCTTTTTTCAACAAGGTTCGTTGAAAAGATGGTAAAGAATAATTTCGTATCAAAAGAAGATTTGTGGAGGATGTTTTGGAATCAGCTTTAATTTGCCTTTTATGTTCATGTTAGCTATGATTTCTCCTTTTTCCTTTAATAATGTTTTATTCCAAGAATAATATAATACTTTTCTTCTCCATCATTAACACATCATCCCTAAAAAAGGATCCCAAGAAATAATCACTATAATGTGCCGTCCAAAACTTACCTGCTATTAATGAAGTTTATAAATTTTATATTTTATTTTCCTCGTGATGCTCTCTTACTTTACTAGTTTAATGCCTAGGGTTGCCTAAGGTTCCTCACCTTTAGTGCACAAGTCTTCCAAGGCTCAGGATCCCCAAATAAGTTAGTTTAACCATGCATTACTTTCATTTTATACACTCAAATGTCATCATTTTGGGTTAATGATGTCTTGGGGCTTCTGCAAATGTTTTTTAATGTGCAACAGTGGCATCCAATCCTAACAACTACGCATTGCCCTATGCCTTTTCAATATCATTGATATGTTGAATATATTAATGTATATGAGGGATTAAGATTAATTTATATAATTAAAAGATATACAGTGTAAAGAGGATAAGAACAAGAATGGAGGGTTTTTCAAGAAAAATAAATATTAAAAATGTGTGCAATTTAATAAAAGAAAAAATATATAATGGTTTATAAATTATTTAAGTAATATTTTTGGTATAAGAGTATAAAAAAATGAGTGATGGAAGTGAGGTTGGTAGTCATTATGTTTGTGATGTCTAATAGATTTATAGTATGAATTTGAAAGTTAGTTGGGGCATTTTTCTTACAAGATAAGTGGGTTGGAAATATGAAGTAATTAATCTACTATAAGGTCTTTTTAGAAACCTACTTCTAAAAAGTTGTCGATGTCAAACATCTCTTATTAGAAGCAATCGAGAAATTTATGATCCTTATAAGTCATGAGAATGAAATGAATCAAAAGGTGTGGATATGGCTAACATTTTAGAAGAGGTATGTACAAAAATAATTTCATTCTTACTATTACAAGAAATAATACACAATGAGTGATTACCATAACGAAGGTTTAAATGGGGAAAATTGTTTTGGAAGAAAAACCCCCCAGTCCAAAGCATGAAACATGTGTATTATAAAAAAACAAAGAAAAAATACAATCTTAGGTACATACCCTTACAAGAGTATCACTAACATACAAAATTGGAGCAATTCAAACAACATAACAATATCTACAAACACCCAAACAAACTATCTACATACTCCATTTCAAAGTAGTAATAAATAGACAAATACCAAACCACAAACCAAGATTGGTTTTCCAAAACCATGGAACAAAAGATGACCCAAAATTGACACCATATATGACTGAAATTCCAATGTCCAAGTTGGTCGTCATCTTCAAAACTATTCTTATAATGTGCTCTTACAAATGACATAACTTGTCATGAAATTTGTTGTATTTGGGTGCCTCATTTTGACTTATTCAATTCATTTAAAGATATTTCTTGACCTCTCATAATATTGATCACAATTTCAATGTACCCCCCTCACATGCTCTTACTTGTCATAATGGCATTAGATGCACTTACAATCTTTTACACACTTCCTAAAATATCTGACACATGACAAAGAGTGTCACCTCATAGTAGGCTATCCCACTCCTTATGTGAAGACAAATTAGTAAATAAATAAAACTTAATAAATACGAATATTACAAATGTAAGGTTGAGACACATTTTCTCAAAAAGAAAATTTAAAAACAAAGAAACTTTGAAAAGACAAAAAAACTCTCTTCTAATCATATAATCATAACTCTACAATGGGAGCATAACATAAGGTGTCAAGCAAATCCTTGAAAGAAAAACAAAAATCTACATTCTATTTTCATGTGTAATGATTTTTTATTGATTTTTTCAATTGTTTAAAGGAGAAAACATCACAACATTCTATTTTCATTATTTAAATGCAATGATTTTTGTTTTTTTATCCAATAAATCGTATATAATATTTTATTTATTTATTTTAAGTTTGATAAGTAGGGGGTTTATTCCACAACGTGTCAAATTATGATATTGCTATCAGGATTCAATCGTGTAGTTTTCGAGTCAAACTCATTGACCCATGATTCATGAGTAGTGGTTCACAAGAACCCATCTCTCATGGAAATCAATGGTCCACTTAGCACTCATTGCATCTAGGTGATGCTCACAGAGGTGAAGTATTGGTGCTTCACCTCTGTGAGCATCACCTAGATGCAATGAGTGCTAAGTGGACCATTCATTATCATCAGAGATGGGTTCTTGTGAACCACTACTCATGAAACATGGATCAATGAGTTTGACTCAAAAAACTACATAGTTGAATCCCGATATAAATATCATATTTTAAGTTTATTAATCAAAAAATAGACGCTTCCATATCTTTCGACTATTTTATATAGATTATCTTAAAGATATATATACTAGTATATTTGAATAAAAAAAATATTTGAAAGTGACTCTAAATAGGGTAGCTATAAATCTATGTAACAAAAAAGCTTAAAAAAAGAGTGGCTCTCTAGCTGCAATTTCTCCCCAACTCCTTTTGCCGTTCCGTTACCCGTTATCTCCGCTCTGGATTCTGTTCCGTCAGAACACCGCCAAACACGGACGGTAGTTGTCGGTCGTCGAGTAACGTAATGAAATGACGGTGATGATTGGTGACAGTGAAAAAGCAATGTGAATATTCTAATTAAGAAAAGATAAAATATAAAGCAAGCATTTGATGTAACATTAACTATCACCGACGAATACGATGAAGAGAGATGTGACATCGGTGGGCCCCACCACACAATCCATCGCCTTTATTCCCTCCCATCCCATTAAATGCTTTTCTTCCGTAATGTTATTTCTTGCCGTTCCAAGGCCTCGGAAGGGAATCTTGGAGGCCAGTTTGGACCGTTGGATTCACGTGATTAGCGCAACACATCTCCACCGTCTAGGGTTTACTTCAATTATTACATTCACGACAAGCTTAGGGTTCTTTCTTTTGATAAGCTAGAAGATTACCTTCACCTTGGGATTCTAAGCTATCTTTTCTCCTTGACATGTTTCGACATGCAATTATTCACTACTTTAGTGTGTAAGGTGGGCATTCATTCCAGAGATCTTGGAGTGAATTCTATAGAGTTTGGAATGCTTGTACAACATTCCGTACCCTATGTTCCACTTTAGGCTATAGAGGAGGGAATTTGAGCCACTTTAGGCTATTCTCTATCATTACCATCTGTGTCTCAGTCTATGAAATGTTATATGATCATATTGCTTATAATCAAGAGTTTTGGATTAAACATTAATATAAACTATTATTATGTTTTGTGAATGTCTACCATAATTAGAATTTTGGTTTTCGAATAAAAATAAATAAATTTAACTCTATGTTCTAAAGTCAAAATTTGTGGATAGTTACAAAATCTAACAGAGGTTAAAGTAAAATTTTGGTTGTGAGAGGTGATAGTATGAAGGTAATTGACTGTCAAATTTACTGTTTATTGTTGTCAAACAGGGACAAATATAAAGGAAAATGGATGACAATCAAAATTATTATTGTGATAGAAAACAAAAATCTTTGAGAAACAGATGAGGTTGTAAAGATGAACATCATTAAATGTCTTGAAGAAAAATTGTGTATGTAGGTCATGCGAGTATCCATCAATTATGGCACATATTGATTTCAAGTGGAATGCGTGGATATTAACTCGTCGATACCTATTTAAATATAAGGAACCCCATCTAATGATGTAAAGAGAACACCTTACCCCATGTATAATCATTAAATATCAACAATAATTTAGTCTCAATTATAAACATAAGATTATATATGGTTGTAGGCATTGCAATTTTATGGATATGCCATCTTCCACCTTTTTGAGACATGATTGTAAATCTCATTTCCTTAAATCGAGGTGATTTTGAAATGAACCTTAATCCTTTTAATAACCTCAATTTACTACACAATCTTAGTCAATGATCCATTTTGTAATAATGTCATTATGGATTTTACTGGTCAACTCCAAAGTTATTATGAAAAGAAACAACCTTGTTCCTCATGGTCATGTGTAAATCTTGGCAAATATCCTCCAAAATTTTGTTATGTGTACATAACTCATTCATCTCCTTCTGCAATTGCATTATTGACATTTTTTACATAATATTAAATGGTGATTGATGCCCACGTTTATTTGACATATACTCAAGCTCACCAAGAAACATCTCACCTTCCTTTATTTCCGCATTCCCTTCAACCTAGATTAGCAACTCCGTTATACTTTCCCTAATTTATGTCTTATCCATTGCCTATTCAATTTATGTTTAAACTCCACTAGAATCATTACACGAGATCTAAAATGGTCATTGCCAACCAAAATCACCTAAAATGTCCTTCACTAGCTACAAATTGACCCCTCATCACAATTAAATTTTTTCTTAAGGTAATGGTTTGAGATAGAGCCTTGCCTTAATGAATCTCAAGACAACTTGCCTTTTCCATGGTAAGGAGATAACCAACACAGACTAGCAATTAGAGCCTTATGCCAAAAATCTAAGCTAATTCAAGTAAAATTTAGTTGTACTTTCCAAAATACAACCACAACAAACACCAATACCTAGCATGAGACCACAAAACATTATAACCAAGAACCTCTTGTATCATCTATCTCGTGTTGCACCATGCAAGTTGCCTACAACCATATATTTATTCTTGTACTCACATAACAAGCCCACCATATCATAATTGAAAGGAAATTACACGGAAAAAATACCAATTCCACATAACCCTTATGAGAGAAATAACACAAAACTAGTGTTTAGAATCTACAATGCAAAAATAATAAATCAAACCACAAGATAACATCAAATGTACCATGGGAAAACCATTTTAGAAAAAACCTAGCCTCCAAAAGCACACACACAACTCAATATATTATCTCAAGAATACAATTATCTT
This sequence comes from Sequoiadendron giganteum, assembly GCA_007115665.2. Taxonomy (NCBI): domain Eukaryota; kingdom Viridiplantae; phylum Streptophyta; class Pinopsida; order Cupressales; family Cupressaceae; genus Sequoiadendron; species Sequoiadendron giganteum. The sequence goes on from CM021106.1 coordinate 187,036,881, forward strand.
ATACTTGTAGAATCTCCATGCGAAGCCTCCAAAGCACCAAGCAACTTAAATGCACTTCTCCACATGAAAAGAAAATGAGAACCATATATCCACACATCTTAATCCATGCTTGTAGTAATCAAATATGTAATTTGCAAGAGATACTCAATCCAACCAATCCAACCAACCCAAAGAACTATTTATATTCTTTCTTTATAAAACAAGCTTACACAAAACCACTTAAATGGTATTACATAAACCATGCATCTCAAAACCATGAGCTCACTAAACCATGACCCCAAAAGCAAATATTTTTCCAAGTGATCAAGCCACATTAAAAATATTTATCTCATGTCATATAAAACATACAAGTGTTCCCAAGAATACCTATACCATGTGGTATCCACATCTCTAGATGCACCACAAATAAATATTTATTTTACATTATTAACATTATTATTGGACAAACTGTACAACACCCCTTTCCCAACAACCATGATCTATTAAAACATAAGTAATAACCACCTAAGATGTTCAATCTAGTTCTATTATAGAGGCTAAATTATCTCAATCTTTAACCTCCTTACTTTCTAATTAGGTAAAATCATTTAGCAACATCTCTTGATTAGCCATAAAATATGCAACTTTGTTTTGTGACCTATAGCAATCAAAAATTTGAAAAGAGAAAATTTGATTGCAACAACAATACTTCTATGGTCATTACATAATTGGTTTACTTTCTAAGTCCTATTCACACTAGAGTTTGGTTAAGTTTACTTAGGGTACACATAAGATACTTATCACTTTATGTCTCATATCATAAGATTAAAACACTTGTCATAATTTTATGTTATCCTATGTCTCACCTTGGCTTATATAACCAAGAGTCTCCCATACATTATGTAATCCATATGTTCATTTTATTTGCATTCTTTGATAGGAATATTGTTTATTCTTTTCATATTGATCTTTTCATTTATGTGTGCTTTCTGTTAGGCCTCTAGATCTTGGGTGGCTAGCTTTATAGCAAAAAATTACATGGTAGCATAGTAGGTTGAGTGGCTTTGGTTATTATTTTGGGAGATATTGACTGTAGATCTCAGTAGATCTTGAAAAGTTAAGTATGCTCTACTCTTGTGTCAAATGATGACATGTAGAAATAGAAAGACTTGATATAAATATTGGATTTTAGGGGGGTTCCTTTTTGTGGCTTTGTATTGTAGGATCATATTGGGTCATGTTGACACAAATTTGAGCTCACTAGTGAGTTCAAAGTGTCTAAGAAAGTCAGTTTAGTCTTTTGATTATCCAAATTGGGTATGTGAGGTCAAATCTACAAGGGTCTAAAATTTTGGGAGATTTTGAGTGTAGATCTTGGTGGATCTTAAGAAGTTGAGTATGCTCTACTCTTGAATCAAATGATGACATAGAGAATTATAAAAACTTGATAGAACTATTGGATTTTAGGAGGGTTCTTTTTTGTGACTTTGTATTACATGATCATATTGGTGCATGTTGGTGCTAATTTGAGCTCACCATTGAGTTTAGAGTGTCTAAGAAAGTTAGTTTATTCTTTTGATTTGTACAAATTGGGCATGTGAGGTAATATATGCAAGTTTTTGATGTTGGGAGGTGGTTGCTAGATCTAGAAGGTAGCTATAATTTTAAATATTTTTGGGTCAAATTTGACTTTGTCGTCACATCTATAAGGCCCAAGAACCTATGAATTGACTATCAATTCATTAGATTTGGGCACTTTTATCTTAGGCCAGGTCATAGGAAAATTCCTCCCCATTGTATGGTCATCCATATAGTTATACAAAATACATGTGCATGTGTAGTGTCATCATTGCATTGACTGGTATGGTTAATTAAAATGTGAATTGTATTCTATTTAAAAAAATGCAACATGGTAAGTAATGCATTGTATCCATAGTGTGTAGGGTATAATAGGTGCCACAAACACCATGTGGCCTACCCACCAACCTCCAGATCCCCACGACAGTCTCACCCCAATGGCTATGGCCATCGATAGTGAAAACTACTAAAAAATAAACCCTTGACGATAACCTTTATCATCAAGAGACCAAATATTCTGGTAGAATAAAAAAAAATACAACAAAACACTTTTGATGTTGTCAAACCACCTAAACATATTTCCAAGCAGTTTCCTAGAGTACATTAATGGTTTCTAGATAGCTAGTAGATAGGCAATTTCACTAATCCAAAGTGGTTTTTGAGATTTCTAGAGTGGTTTTGGAATATTTTGTTCGACTACAATATATTTTGGTGACATTCAATTTTTTGATTGCCAGTGTTAGCATGACATCAATGTGATGTCCATAGGTCAACCCTCCAATCTAGTCCCCCTCTTTAATGGGGTTTTTATTGTTGCACTCCAACTTCAAAAGGCCATAACTTAGTCATATGATCTCCTTTTTGTAAGCAATTTTATTATTATTTGAGGTACACATAGTTTCATGATATTCATAGTGGTGTAGATAATTATTGATTTTTGTATTTTTATAGTAATTCTAAATTCTCAAAGGTGTTACTAAGCAGTTCTTGATTGAAAACTTTTTTTGCTCCATTTGGGCTTCTATGATAACATTTTTTGGTGCATTTTTTTTAAAAGTGCATAATTTTTCCTATACTTTTTAGTGGTGCGATCAAATTGATCTCATTGTATCAAAAAAAAACTTTTATTTATTAAGGTCAAGACAACTTTTTTATTTTGGCAAGTAGCATCTTTAATTGCACTACCAAGAAAGTGTCAAATCATACTCTCTTTGGATTTCAACATTCTTTAATAGATTTAATTTGGGAGGTAATTTAGTGATTGATTCATACGATTGTTCTTTGATTTAATCATTTGAGGAGGTATCATGGGTTTCCCTATTCATTCTTTCTCAGTAATCTTGGAAAATAATAATTATGTGTCTAGTCAAAAAGGCATCTTGACACATCTCAGGTGGCTTAACATTTTACCTTATCTTTATGAAATCCTACCTAAACCAAACATGCCTAGAAGAAAATTAGTTTGGAGAAACAATATTGAACATGTTGTACGATTTATTTGTTCTAGTATTGATCGTAACATTATGTGTGATTTAATAGGCATTGATTAACCCTACACACTTTGGACTAAGATTTGGGAGATATTTGGAGACCCTCATATCTCTTCACTCCTAGATGATCCTACTATAGTTTGCCTCATTCCCCTTGATGATGTAGATAATACACTTGTTGATGATGATACTTTAGAGTAGCTTGAAAATATTAAAGATATTGAACATTTAGATGATATGGAGACTTATCTTCTTGCTTCCTCTCCTCCTATTGAGATCAAATATTCATCTACTATCGCTTCTAATGGGACTATTGTTGCTAAATCCATGGATCTTAGTGATTTAGTACAATAGGACATTCATTGTCTTCTAGATATAACTACTTGGGATGAGTACTTGATAGACAACGTAGGTTTGTTTTGTGAGTCCTATCTTGTATAATTACAAGACACTATTGAGGATATACATATTATCCTTGATGCTACCTCTTATGGAGTTGCATTGTCTTCTTTAGGTGTTGTGGGGAAATATTTAGACCCTCTTGTTCTTTCTCCACATGACCATTTTCCATAGTTTGGCATTGGCTTGGAAACTTTTGAGAAACATTTGGAGGAGTCACTTTTGTCTTTGGATCTTATTCTTCATTCATCTCTACTAGATTCTAGATTGTCATCTTCATTAGTATGGACACAAATACCTAGCTTGGCAGTGGAAAATTTTGGCATTGAAATAGATACACATGAGTAGAGTTCAAAGGATTCATACATTTTGAGTATTCTTCCTTCTTATTCCTTTTAGAAATGGGAAAATATCATGAATTTTCCATTGGTTTTGTTTCTTTCTAAGGGGATGACTAATGTTTGACGATCATGGACTATCTTCTACATCCAATTTTGACCATCGACCATTGGCATAGATTCTACATTAAAGGGGAATTGTATGATCTCTATTCTTCTCACTTATGGGTGGAGATTTTCCTCACATGAGATTTTTTCCTTTTCATACCTTGAGAGAATTTTGTATTTTCTCTCTTTTGGGGAGGAGTTTTGTCCCATTGGATTTTCTCCTTTTATTTGAACTTGTAAGAGATAACATTTGTAAATGGGTACCTAGCATAGCCTAGTAGTTGGGACCCATCCTTGCATACTTACATCTTTGCATTGTTTTATCATTCTCCCTAAGTTGCACTTAATGGGGGGTGTTGGTTTGAACATGGATATTACATAATTGGTTTACCTATTAGGTCCTATTTTTACTAATCTAGTTAATTTTACTTAGGGTGCACATAGGATACTTATCACTTTATGTCTCATGTCATAAGATTAAGAAACTTTTCATAATCTTATGTTATCTTATATCTCACCTTAGCCTATATAACGAAGGGCCTCTCATACATTATGTAATCCACATGTTCTTTATACTTTCATTCTTTGATAAGAATATTGTTTATTCTTATTGTATTGATCTTCTCATTTCTTTGCACTTTTTATTAGGCCTCTAGATCTTGGGTGACTATCTCCATAACCAAAACTTACAATTATCATTTTCCAATTTAGCCATGTTTGACCTAGGTCATTTATTGCATTAACAATAATTTGAGATCCCTTTCAACTTCCACCTCTTTAAAACCTACCACTTAAGTTGCTTTTAGAATAGAAATAAACATTTCCTTTTTCACATAGTTATTGGTTTCCCCCTAGAAAGATAAAATCTCCAAACACAAAATCATACTTGTTATTAATAACATATAGCTAGTTCCTACTTGATTAGGATTATGTTTTGAATCCCCATCAAAATTCAATTTACCTCCTCTCTCAATACCTACCATGTCACTCTTCCCGAGTACACTATTTTCTTTATTCACCCTTGAACAAGATGCTCATTAATATTCATTTAGTTGGCTAGAGTCTTTTATAAATGGAAATAATTGAATTACATTGGTATCATTTTTTTATATATTGGATAACAATATTACGAGGTAGCATGCATTTAAACCAAAATTTATCTTTCAACTTTAAGCTAATATGAAGTGGATAGAGTTTTCGAGGCAAATAGTCAAGCCAAAAAATTATCTTTTGAGTTTTATTCAAACATTAGAAGATTTGATAACCAATACAAAATCTAAGCCATGATTATTTAAAAAATTAGTTAAATTGTATAAACTTCCTTTTTGATTGGTTTGGGTCTATATGTTAAAAATACCTACTAGCCCTTGCACCTTTAGGAGGTGCAATGGATGCATTGATAGAAAATTTAAGGGGGTACCAGATACATGGTGTGGATGTGTTTTTTAATTTAACTTGTTCATCAAAAAGGTAGAAACACATAGCTTCAAGATTTGGTCTTTTTCAAATCAATTAGTGAGAAAATAATTTTATTTTTTTGATCTTCAATCATCTAAGATAACAAATTTTATTTTCCTTAGTTGTGGATAAAAACACCTAGCCACTCTAAATAGTTTTCTCGAAAATTGCAACATCCCCTTCAAACAACTTCTTTATGCACATCCTTTTAATTATCACACAATAACTCATTCAATTGTTTACTATGATTTCTTCTTTTATAAATATACACCCATTACGAGTGTAAACTATGTATGTGAGTTGAGAAGTAGTGGAAGAGGATAAATTAACCACATAAAGAGCCAAGGACAACAAGAATCATCAATGAAGTTGTCAAGTTTAATGAGTATCGGGTGTGGGAGGAAGGCTCTCTCCTTCCCGAGGCAACTAGGATCTTAATGAGAAATGATGGTTTTGGCTGAGTTTATGAGGTGGTGTGATTTAACATTTAATACCAACTCTCAACTCACATGCTTTGTGGGTTTCATTTGGCTTGTTGGCTATCAGACGAAATCTACTTGCCATGGTTTTTGTTGCTGGTGTTTTTGAATATGGGTGGCGACAAAAGTAGAATTGAGCCACACTCTTGTGCAAGCTTGAGAAAGAAGGAAAAAAATTGGAGGATTCTTCAACATGGGAATTTTACGTCATTCTTGGAAAGATTGCATGGACACGACCAAAATCCTTCGTTGGAGTTTGTTTCCTGTTGGCACAATCGCAAACTCTAGTTTAAGGGCTTGGTTATTGACATCAATGATGAATTGATTGCTAATGTGATTGGGTTGCCTATGGTTGGCCATAAATTCTTTAAAGACAAGAAGAGTAACGAGGAGGAAATGGATCAATTCTTTAAATATGACGAATAGAATAAACTCATCAAGATGGAGGCCTAGGGCTATGAGAAGAAGTCCCTCAAGAAGATTTGTGTGGATATTGTGGAAGTAATAATGCGATATGTGACTCTTGAAGGCAAGTTCACTGCTATCCTTGGCCATCATTTTACTCTTTTAAACCATTTTAAGCATGAGCTATTTATTTCCTTCCTATTCTTTCTATTGTCTTCCATGGAGATCTCTATGTACACACATTTAAAAAATAGGAGGGCACTTGTCCTTCATGAGGGCCTTATTCTTTTAATTATGGAACATGTTAAAGCCCTTGTCCCTACCTCTTTAATTAAGGGCAAAGATAATACTCTTAGTGAGGATTATGGTTCTTCTAACTCAAATACCAACATGCTTGAGGATGAGGAGTGGAAGGAATATGGTGTGGAAGGGACTACGTCCCTTGTGGCTGCCCCCTCGAAAAAGAGGAAGAAAGGTAACCCTAAAGGAAAATATGCAACCAAGCTTTTACATGGGTCAGAGTCCTATTATGATGGTGATGACACAGAGGTGGGCTTTGGGGATTCTATGCCCAAGGATGAAGCTATGGATATTGTACATGCTAATACTGAGGTGGGGGGTAAGGAGGAAGGGCTCCAAGAGAATGTGAAGACAATGGAGGCCAAGGATAAGTCCAGAAGGGTTTCTAAGCACATTGCCAAGATGAAAAACCAGGTTTCAACATATTTGGTTAAGGATACCATGGAGCTCTATATGGAGAAGGTTTTGGAGGAGAAGACGGTGGAAATTGATGATTGCTTGGTACATGAGTCTCCTAATGCGGAACCTGAGGACATGTGAATAAGGTTCAGGAGGAGGTGGATGTTGAGTAGAAACAAGTGAAATTGAAGCCTCTTAAGGTTGATCCCATGTCGGAGGACTTCTCCTACCTTAATGACAATTCCACCTCTATGTTTGAGCTTCTTAACATGGTGAGGGCGGGGGCTATTGGCACTTTTAAGTTGGATAAATGGACTCTCCAAGAACTCAATAGGGTCAAAATAAAATAAGGGGTTTGAAGGAGAATTTGAATTTGTAGAGTATTCTGAAAGGTTTGGTTTCAGATATTCTGATTGATAGAATTGTGGAGCTTGAGTGCTCGTTCATTGAATTTAGGTCTCTTTGTGGGAAACGTTTGTCTAGTTTAGAAGCCAAGGTATTGGAAACCAATACGGATATCAAGAAACTTCTCCATGCTTGCCACCTTTCAGTGAAGAATAGTGAAAACTCTTTGGAGGTTCTATTTCGCAAAATTAGTGAGCTTAGAGAGGATTAGTTGTATTTCTTTGATTTAATGGAAAAGGAACAATTGGCCAAAGGTAAAGGGAGAAAAGGTGCTACTTGGATGATGGTAAAGGCCCTGCTGCTAGAGGGCTGGCTGGCTGGAAGAAGTCCTTTGAAGCTGAGAAAAAAAAATTATTGGACATGATTGGGCTACATAGGAACCAGGACCTTGAGGTGGCCAACACCTTAAGTAGTTTGAATTAGTGTCTTGTTGTTTGTTTTTTACCTATTTTTTTGTTGCCCAATCTTGGCTACTTTATTGTTGTTTTGTTGCGACTGGTTGTTCCTGATAGGTTAGTATTTTATCTTGGGGGAAGTATTTTGTTTTTACTAGTGTTTTGGGTCGTGGGCTATTGCTGATGTTTTAGTGTAGTATCTTTTGAGCAAAATTTTGTACCTAAAGTTGTAAAGGGTTTCGGGTCCCTTCAAAACCCATTTTTCCTGTATAATCAAAACAAGAATCATCAACTTTGTCATATGTTTCCATGTTGAGAATCACACAGATACCAAACTTTGAGGGTAAAAGTAAAATTGAAAAGCTCCATAATGGTCACCTCCATCTCTTGTGGTAACACTCATAATTTTATTCATACAATGCTACTAACATCATTAGGCCTAAAACTGGTTCTATTTAAGAATTTACAAGTATTAACGATCAATAAAAATAAAATAGTGCAAAGGGATGATCAAAGGTCTAAAATTGTATCTAAAAAATTATGAATAACCTTTTTTATTATGTGGCTCTAGTGGAGGTTAATGTGGACACACATGTATAGTCATCAAGATATTTTTTTTGAATTTTACATTCATATGAATGACTTGTAGCTATAAGGTAATGAAGAACAACTATAATTTGAGTTAAGCTATTGCAACCTAGTGATAACAATCTAAATGTGGTAAAAAACCCAAAGGACTTGTTAAGTATAAATTATACTCAAATTTCCAATCTAATTCCATGAATAATTAGAGGAGCGAGGCACACAAACCAATAAATGGAGGTGCAAAAAATGATTCATGAATCCACAAATTTATTCTAGGATCTATCTCATATAGTGGCACAAGATAGTGGACCAATATAATATTTAGTTGGAATTAGGGGGCAAAGTTGTCATTATTTATTACAAACACACAAATATTTTCAAGGACAAAACAAAAGAATAGTACAATAATTACTACCAATGAGATATAACACTTGATGAAAGTCCCTTGGCCTCTTTAATAGATTAATATATTGAACAAGGAAGAAGAATGAATCTTTCCATATTTATGTTGACTATATGGAAGAGAAAATCATTTTGACTCTCCAATAGTATGAACAAGGAAGAAGGATGGATCTTTCCATATTTGTATCATTTCATAAAAGTCGAAGTCTCTTTGCCTCTTCAATAGTATGGAGAAGGAAGAAGGATGGATTTTTCCATATTTGAATTAGTTAAATGGTGCAAAAGTCCTTTGGAGTACATGAAAATAAAAGTATTTTTTGACTACATGGAAGTAATAGTCTCTTTGCCTCTTCAATAGATTGAACAAGAAATAAGGATGGGTCTTTCCATATTTACATTGACTACATGGAAGTAAGAGTCTCTTTGCCTCTTCAATAGTTTTGAACAAGGAATAAGGATGGGTCTTTCCATATTTACATTGAGTACATGAAAGTAAAAGTCTATTTTCCTGTTCAATAGGTTGAACAAGGAATAAGTATGGATCCTTCCATATTTACATTGACTATATGAAAGTAAAAGTCTCTTTGCCTCTTCAATAGGTTGAACATGGAATACAAATGGATCTTTCTATATTTACATTGATTACATAGACAAGGAAGGAGGATGGCTCTTTCCATATTTGTATTGATGATGACATGAAAGTAAAAATCTCTTTATCCATTTAACAATATGAATGAAGATGAAAGATAACTTCTTTATATTTGAATTAATTATATAAAAATAAAAGTCCTTTTACCTCTTCAATAATATAATAAACAAAGAAGAAAAATATCTCATTTTTATATTTGACTAAATGAAAACTAAACTCACAAATTAACACATCAATACATTATAATACAATGAATGGAAAAACTAAATTGAAAAAGATTAATTTGAGATCATAAAATCACAAGGAATGTGACGGAGTCATGACAATGTTAAATACTTCATTGACCATTACAAGTACACAATCTAACTGATAATTATTGAAAAAAAAGCAAAATCTTCTAGACCTTAAGCTTGGGTCGCCTTTTCCTTTGTGTTTAGTGGGTTCCCATATCGAAAAAGATTATAAAACAGTTGACAGCAACCCATGTGCGAAGTAAAAAATTATTATTATGATAATATTCAAGAGAGGGAAAGCAATGTAATGATATTGTATGCTTTAATAGAAGACCCATTAGGGCATGAATGAAGTGGATGACATGTGAGAATGCAAACTTGTATGTGAGAAGAAAAGAGAAAGGTAGTGGTGGGCCTATACATAAAGTTGAATCATAACCTTCATATTTGCGCCTCTTTACTTTACTTTGTTTCGTGTGGAAAATAGACTTCAAAGCACCCAAATTCCTTTCATCATTTCTCTTGATTTTTCTCCACTCCACAAATTCCCAAAATTATCCCTCTTCCAATATAATGACTTTTAAGGATGGTACATTTCACAACATGGAGAGGGCAAGGGGAGGAGCTGTTGGAGGAATGTTTCCATGCTAATTTTGATTATGTAAATTGGTTGTATTGTTGTAATTTAATGGGTGTAGTTGATCTTATTTATGATAATTTTTTAAGTTATACCGATAGTTGGTTTATGTAACTTAATTGTAGATTTGGAGAGAATAGGGAGTTAAGTTAGATGGATTTTATTTATCTCATAATATTCATGTGGTTTATGGTGCCCCTGGTATTTGCATCCAAGTTGACTATTCTACTACCCTATGTGACCATTCTCTTATCTTTTGTACAATATATTTTTCTTAGAAGATTTCCACTTCTTCTCCACTCCCCTACAAACTTACTATATCCAACTTAAAAAAATTGATTGTTTTGTTGCTTTAGTTGGAATTTGGACCTCCATGCCTAAGCCATTAGAGGGGAATTCATGGATTGGATGGTGGTGCTATGCCCTCTCACAATGTATTAAATTCATGTGTTCCTTTAAGAAAAGAATGACTTGACAATGTAAACATAGAGAAAATTCTCTTCAATAGAAATTGGAGTATGCAAGGAAACAACTCAATATAAATCCAAATAACACAAGGATTCAAGCCTTTATTGTTGCTATTGAATTTTAGCTACCTAAATTGGATAATTATAGAGGACAAGGAGACAAATAAGAGCTAGATTACAATGGATCATAAAGGACAATAAAGGCTCCAAATTTTTCTTTAATTATCTAAATTACAAACATAAGGAGAGAATCTATGTCATAATGGATGACTTGGCCTCTTGCACATGAATCCTTGCAAGATAATTATGAGGTTCCAAAACTTCTACAATAGAATTTTATAGAAGAAAACAATTGGAAGGATATTCAACAAATTGTAGAAGAGATTACTAAATAATGCATTTCTACCCAAATTGACCATGGTTATAGCCAATTCTTGGATTGCTTCTTTCTTTGAAAGAAATTGAACATGCTCTTTTCTCTATGGTAACTAATAAAGTTTGAGTATTAATGGGTTAATAGTAGAATTTTATCAAACTATATGGCATCATATCAAAGATGACTTTTATTTTTTTTATTTGAAAGCCTTTGAGAAAGGAACATTAGGTTCAAGCACTAATAAATGATTAATCTAAATTCTACCTAAAGGAAAAATGAGACACCATTTCTAGTTGGTGGCATATTAACTTATTAAATACTTCTTACAAAATCATTGTAAATATGTTGACTATTCAAATTAAACTCGTGGTGCAAGGTACTATGAGAAAAAAACAAACAAGTTTTCTTGGAGGTTTATATATATCCTTGATAACTTGATTTTGGCATGGAAACTAGTGAAGAGTTTTTCTTAGAATAGAGATTTACCATGGACCAAGTGAATCCATGCCCACCTAATTTATATTGGATTTATTGTAAATGCAATTTTACGTGATACACTTGAAAACATGCATGTAAAATGTGGTACTATGTAGGATGCACAAGTGTTTGACAAGAACTCAAAATGAGATGTGTGTTTGCAAATTATTGCATCTGTGAAATTCACAATAAGATAAAATAAAAGATTAAAGCAATATTAAAAACCTCTATTCTAAACCAACATAATCTTAGATCAAACTAAATATTGTTTAGGAATGAATAAAAATGTATGACAATCTTATGAACACAAAATCCTCTTTGTTGAAGTTGATTTTCTTGAGATGCATTAAATGTGGATGCTCAAGGACTCATGCAATATTTTTGTAGTATATATTTGGCAAGCTCACATTTTTATTCTCTACTTCTGATGAAGGATTGGATTAGATTTATAAATGTTTAGTTGTGGATGTGAAAGGTTAGGATTTAATATTGGATGAATGGTTAAAATCAATTAAGAGTGAGCAGTGAATCTCAATTGATTAAAATAGTAAAAAAGGAGTTATGAAAACTCCTTAGTGTGCTTAAAATGGGTGGGAGTACCTAGTTATTATTTATTTATTTATTTTGACTAATTAGTTGTGCATCGATTAAAAAAATAGGAGGGAATCGTGAAGGAATTATAATGGAATATGAATGGATAATTAGATTATTTATTATTTTGTGAAAGATAATTAAAAATGGATTTAAAAAAATAAATAGAATAAACGGATGAACATTATCCTAATTAACTAAATAGTATGAATTATTTAATTAATTAGTGGCAGTAAATGAAAAGGGGAGTATCATGGAATTAAGATCCAATATTAGGTGCACCATTAGTAGGTGCTGAAAACTAAGTGTCTACATTTTTCCCCTCTTTGAAATGACATTATAAAGTAACAATGTTTCAGAAAAAATAATATAGGCACATAATACAATAACATTATCAATAAAATGCCCCAAGAATTTATTGTAGCAACAATAAAATGTATGTAATATCTAAAATAGTTGCACAAATGAATTAGCACATAAAATACCAAAAACTATCGTAAAAGTATGCGAATATACAATAAACTCCTTATATATGTAGGACAAGGAGGAAGAAGGAAGGAGAGAGTGAAACAATGAATAAAACTCCAAGAAGTGTGACACATATAGTTCTAACACTTGGGAAAAGTGCGAGAACACATGTGATGTGCCTATGAGGTAAGACAACAAAACCTAAGCTAGTGTGAATATGTCTACTAGGTAATAGATAAATGTAAACTAGATCTAGGTAATATCTATGTTCACGTAACATATCCCTTAAGTGATAATTAGGAATAAATATAATCACTTAGGAAGGAGTCCCAAAAATAAGTCCTAATGAGATACTCATGTGAAATAAAAGTTTCTCACAAATAGAGTAAAGGAAAAAACCTAATGAGCAAAAATTCTACCCAAAAAGGAGAACTAAATAAAAAGGAAGGAAGAATAAAGACCCCCCAAGGATAACTTCCTTCAACCCAAGAATATGTTGCAACTCAAGATATCAAGGTCATGCTAAAGGTTTAGTAAATATTTCTCCAACTTTCTCTTGAATAGATAGATACTCTAAGGAGAGAACACCATTAAAAATAAACCATCGAGTGGAATAATATGTACTTCATGTGCTTCATCCTTTGATGATCTATTAGGTTGCATAAAATATGAATGGCACTTTGATTACTACACCAAATAATAGTAGGATGATCAAGTGGTAGACCAAACTATATCATAATTTGTTGAAGCTATAAAACCTTCTATATGGCAAGAACTATACCTTGATACTCAACCTTAGTGGAAGATAATGCAATAGTAATTTTCTTCTTGCATCACCATGCAACTAGGCCATAACTAAGGGAAAAAATAGAAATGGACTTCCATGAGTCAAAACCACTTGCCCAATTTTAGTTGGTGAATCCTACTATCTTTAAATCGCTTGGTGTGTAATGAATTCTAAAATGTGTGATGCTCTAAATATGCCTCAAAATGTGCTTGGTTGCTTTCCAATGAATCTCATGAGGATCATTGGAAAAGTGAGATACAAGCCCAAAAATGAAGGTGATATCAAGATGATTGTGTGTCAAATTCAAAAACCGCCATCTATACAAAGTAGCATCAAAACTAGGTGTAGTACAAGTGGAAATCAAATTGACATTGGACTGATATGGTGTAGGAGTAGGATTACAATAAGACATGTTGAACTAATGAAGCAAGTTAATAACATACTTCTACTAGTATATGGAGATCCCCTTTGTAGACTAAAAACCCTAAAGACCACTTGAAAGTAATGTAAAAGCTTGAGATTTATCATGCCAAAGTGTTGCATCAAAGTGTGTTGAATATATTGAAGCATGATTGAGGAACTACTAGTAAGAATCAAATCATCCACATAAGGGTGGACTCACAATAGTGAGTCTCAATTGTGTGACACAACCTTTTTGAAAGTGTTGGGTGCTCAAATCATCCAAACATCTCTAAGTGAAGGTACCTTCATTCAAAGGTGGTGCAAAAATAACTTTTGAACAAAGGGCCACCTTCGTTTGAAGGTGTATTTTTACCATTTAAAAAAATATATTACCTTCATTCGAAGGTCTTATTTTAATGTTAAAAAAAGTAAAAACAACAAAATAAATTTTTGAAAGTCATTTTTCTTTCACTTTCTAGGTAGCACAGTCCACACAATGCTCTCGGGTCGCCTTCAATAGGGCTCCCATCCTCATCAAAAGTGGTAAATCATGAGTTTTGAAGCAATCATTTGCAATCGAATTGACATGTGGCTTTGAACAAAGGTTTGTTACATCCAACCACTTGGAATATTTTCTATTTAATGGATAGTTTTAATACCAGATAATTAATTTTTCAATTCATCAATAGTAAAAAATTATATAATTTTTTAAACCATAAAATATTTAATTCAAACCCTAAATAACTACTTGAAACCCTAAAATATTTAATTTAAACTATAAACAACTATTTTGAAACCTTGAAATCTTTAATTGAAACCCTAAAATCTTTAATTGAAACCCTAAAAAACTAGCTTGAAACCCTAAAATATTTAATTAAATGCTTAAAACATTTAATTTTGAAACCCTAAAATCTTCAATTGAATCCCTAAATAACTATTTAAAAACCTAAAATATTCAATTAATCTCGGTATATCCCCAATTGCTTGCTGGGTGATGACAATATGCTCCCTTCTATCTCAATGTCTCCTTGATCAATTAGGTATTTGATCCAGTTTTTAAGTTTCATGCATTTGTCAGTAGCATGACCTTTAATCTTATGGTAATTATGTTGATGTAGGTTTTTGTTTTCCCAGTGGGTTAATTCACTTAGTCATAGGTTTTCCTGTACTTTTATTAAGTATTTTTAGGATAATAAAGCGAGTTTATCATTTAATAACTAAGAGATAAGGTGATGAGGTGCCTCCACCCTTAAAGGATGGGTCATTTACCTTTTTCATCACTTTATTTAATATTGGTGGTTATTGGTGGCCAATTCCTACTAGTTATATTTTCCACCTCCATCCTCTCCTTAGTTCTATAT
The DNA here is from genome assembly GCA_007115665.2 of Sequoiadendron giganteum. Lineage (NCBI taxonomy): Eukaryota > Viridiplantae > Streptophyta > Pinopsida > Cupressales > Cupressaceae > Sequoiadendron > Sequoiadendron giganteum. Next base: position 187,052,049 of record CM021106.1, read on the forward strand.
AAACTCACTACCTAGCTTGTATTTGCATACTCTTAAATATTCATTGTTGCATACTTTAACATACATGTACATTAATGCATGCAATCATTATTCTGTAGTTTTGGTTTAATCTCCTAATGTAATCTTGTCATCTTGATATTTTGACATCTCTTGGAATTTTGGGTTTGTAATTATGTTATTTCATTTACAACTTTATAGCTTATCTCTCTCATAGAAAGATCTTGGTTATTTACCTATTTTGGATTTCTAACATGGTATCATAGCATATATTTTGAGAGTTTTGAGTACTTGGATTCCTAATTAAGAGATTGGATATTTTTGTATGATCTTGTAAATTCCCACATGCTTTTCTCTTGTGTTTCAATACAATCTATAGAATCAGAAAGAAATTATGAAGATCTATTAATCCTATATTTGCATGTGTGTTTATTGTGAGATTTAGTGATTGTAGCTATTCTAGCTATAGTGGTAGTATTTTTGACTATCCCATTATGTTTGAGAGGCTCAAGAAAGTCATATTTGGCTTTTATTTCACTTAATTTATGAACCAACGGAAAATATGTTTATGTGGGAAATATTATGAAAGGGGGTTCGCCACAAAGACCTATTTCTCTAATTTCATTCAAGGAAATGAGATCCAAACAATGAGATACTAACAACCAAAAAGGTGAGTCAAATCAAGGTATGAATAAAAAAAATCCTCTTTATCCAAGGACAGGGTAAGATTCAAATAACACTTTCAGGAGAAAGATTACAATCATCAAATAAACTCCAAAATGCAAGCTATAAAATGCAAGTAGAAGATAATACAAAAATTGATAGAAACAAAAATTAAAAGGTAGATCTGGAAAGGGGGAATGATGTGTACCATTAACCAAAAGTCACTTTTTGAAGCTCACTGAGGACTCATTTTCCCTATGACGAACGGGTCTTGGCTAGGGCTCTACAAAAAACCTTTTTGGGTTCTCTTTTGTTGTGTCTGCACTTCTAGATTCTCGATTTTCACTGTTGGACAGTTGAAAAATAAATCATGTGGAAGAGTTTTTGTGAAATGACAAATTTTCTTGACACTTTGACAACTTTACAACTTTCTTCAAATTTTCTCTTCAAAGGATCTTCAATCTAAAATCTACAATCACACATCAAAGAGATACAAATGTTGTTTATTAGGTGAATGGGGGTTTTCCTTGGTCAAACCTTGTTTTGGTAATTAAACCTTGAAATGAAATAAAATAGCATGAAGGAATGATGAATGAAAAAGCAATTCCACAACTCACCAAACCTTTGTTTGAACATTAGATTGTAGATCTGCAACTAGCATGAATTGGCTTCAATGGATGTGGATCTTGATCATGAAACTTGTCTTGAAATAATGCATTTGATATGCTTGAATAGATCTTGAACTCTACATCACCATATTAGCTCAAACAACATTCATGATACAAGAAATATTTGACATGACAATGGAATCTTGATTGCTACAATAATCTTCAATAATTCTGCCCTTGAATGCCTTGAAAATGCTCTTGAATTTCTCTCTTGAAAATACTAAGTGCTCATGAAAACTTTCTAGGATCAAATTGCTCATAAAATTGCTAGTTGAAAACATAGTGAAATTACCTCTTATTTATACATATCTTAACATTAATTCCTGAAATTCAAATAACACAAGCCGACATCTGAATATACATTTGAAATCATTGAAAAACTACCAAAAACATAATTTGAATTTAGGTCCTAGGTGCAAGTGAGGACACATTCAACCTATGGTGAATGGGTCCTAGGTCACTAACCATGGACACACATTGCTCAATATTAAACATTATGCTATGGAATTTATGAATGTCAGGTTTTATACCTCGGGAATTGCAATTAATTAGGCTTGGATGTGAATTAAAGGGGCAATTAAGGAAAATTAACCTCAATTAATTAATAAAGCCCTAGATTAATGTGAAAGTGTAAATGTACACTTTACAACACCAAAAAATAAGGCACAATTAAGTCCATTTTAATTAAAAGGCTCTAAACTTAATGTGAATATGTAAAACATATTACAATATTAAATTAAGGCATGATTAAGTTCATTTTATTATTAATTATTTTTCCCAAATTAAGTGTGAAAAATGGATACTTTTTCCTACACTACATTTATCCCCCAATTTAGTGTGAGGATGAGCACAAGTGAAAACTCACACTAAAGTATACATTCAAGACACTTATGTATGCAACAATGACAAAGATATCTAATCATAGAACATCAAAGACCAGGAAGATTAGGCCTAGACTGTTTGATCGGTGTAGAACACATCTAAGCTTTCAATTTTTGTGCTCACTCTGAGGTAGTGAAACCTTAGGCTATCCATTAGGTGAGTATCCCAATGTATTAATGGAAAAAGTGTCCCTTTTCTTTACTTTATTTGAGAATAATTGTCATTGAATTACCCTATTTTTGCCTAGGTCTAATGTTGTAATGTGTTGTACACATTCACATTGATCTTGGGCCTCTTTTTAATAAAATGCACCTAAATTATACCCTATTTATAGTGTTGTAAAGTTTTGTAACATACTTTCAATCTTATCTAGGGTCTCATTAATTAATTATGGTTAATTAGAGTTAATTAGCCCCTTTAATTCAAATTTAAGCCTTATTTGTGACACCTTCCAAGGATCAATCCCGACACCCATAATTCAATTTGTAAAACATTTAATTGGAAAAAATCAAGGTCCTAGAAATTGGTGCTAGGACCCATTCACCCTAGGTGGTGAATGGGTCCTCCCTCTATAGGACCCCCCTTTCTTTGCACATTTGACATGGGTTTTTGATGTTATTTCTATTAGAGTAAAGGTTTTAACTTAATTATGTTGATTAAGTTACTTTTATTCCCTTCTTAAGATTTCACTTTAGTTTGCATAAAGTGACATTTAATAATTATATTAATTATTAAATGTTCTCCTTTTAGGGTTTCTTTTAGGGTTACACTTTAGGGTTTCTCGATCTCCTTTTATAAGGATTGATCTCATTGTATATCACATCAATTCATTCTCTCATTCTCTCTAATATATACATTTTTAGTTTTCAGAGAACCCTTGCTTGTTTGTCTCCATCTCTTCTTTTGTGATAGGTTATTTGCATGCAGGTGATCTTCAGGGTTTGTGGAGTTGTATTTTCTCAACTTCTACATTGTATTAGAGCTCTAGACCTGCTGCTTCCTGTTCTTGTTTTGAAGATTTTTGGAGCTTCAAGGGTTTGGGGTTTGTTTTTTTTATCCACGGCATACTTGCAATTTCAAAGATTTTTGAGCTCAAACGAACCTTGCCATTGCGTCCGCAGCGGTCGAAAACCCCTAAATTGACTGTTCATTTGTCCATTTTGGACATAGTTGATTTGAGAGGCAATTTTTTTTTTCAGCAGTACGACCGCCCGTCTACCTGGTAAAAAAAAGATTTCGTCATTTTTGTCAAATTTTAAAAAAAAAATCGAAAAAAAAAATTCAAGAGCAATTTTTTAATTTTTTTTCCAGTTTAAAGGCTTGTGGGCCTTGTATGAGGGTACCCGTAGGTACGCAGGTACCTGCGGGCCCTTAGGTACGTCGGTCGGTGTACTACCAGTCGCCGATGACTTTACCGCTGACTGGGGCCTGACAGTACCATCGATGACGGTACTCTGTCTGCTGTAGGCGGCGGCCCTCGCCCCCTTCATTTTTTAAAAATTAAAAAAACATGTTTTTTTTTTTAAAATCAAAAGGTTTTTTTTATTTAAGAAACATTTTTTTCTAAAATAAGTCTAGTTATGCTTTTGCGGTGACGACCATTTGGCCATCAAATTTAAGCTCAGATTTTGCTGCGACAGTCGTATGACCGTCAAATTTAATCCTGCACTAGCTCTTTTTTACCCTTTGGAGCTTTTTTTTTTCAGAGGTCATAACTTGGACATATGATATCGTTTTTTGGCAAAAGCGATATCGTCAGAAAGCTAGTTTAGTCAACTTTCCAGTGGTGTGGGTGTCATCACTTCTTTTTTCTGTTGGTGCATTCTACAGTCATTTTTTGGCTATCCTTCATGTATTTCCAGCTTTTTGTCCTTTGTGGGCATTTTGAGCATCATTTGTAAGCAATATTTTTTATGTAAACGCACTGAGATAAAGTGTCATATTATTGTAGTTTGGGGATTTTGCATATAATCTTGTGCCATATTTTGTACTCGCACTGTATTATAAAGTGTCGTGGGGGGGTTGTGTAGTTTTCCTTTGTTTGCCATCACACCTTTGTCTAGTGAGTGTCCCTCCACGATGATAGTGGATCCATATGATTCTAGCCTCATGCATGTGTGCTTTGTTTTGCACACCACTTTTTCAGTTGCAGGTGCTTTCTTGCGCACTTTCAGATGTTGTATCTTCTCCTTCATGCACTACAAGGTGTTACACACCATTTCAGTGGATCTGTCAGGCTCTCCCAGTTTAGCATTATGGGGGGTTATTATACTATTTGTGCTAATGCTTCCTTGGTTTCACCTTGGAAGGAATCTTCCATTCTCAGTTGATCGGTGTTTCAAACTATTGGTACTTGTGCCATCTGTATATTTGTTCCAAGTGTTTTCCTTTGTTTGCCATCTGATTCGAGTAGTGTCGTTTGGGGCACTCATGCAGATTGTTTTTTTCTTGATCTTGATCATCCTATCTTCAGCGGAGGTTCTTTTGCACCATAGCAGTCATCTTTCGATAGTTGCTTGCAGCTTCTTCTGCTTCAGTGATGTTCTTCTTGGCTTTCTACATCTCTTTTTGGAGTAGAGTTTTTCCCATGAGGTTTTCTCTATTTCTCCTCTTTACAGAGATTTGGTTGTGTTTGGGTACCCGATCTAGCCTAGTTGTCGGGACCCATGTTTGCCTTCTTGCATTGTATTTACCTTTGCTTTTTTGCACATGTTTGTAGCTGCACTCTTTCTCATCTTAAGGGGGGTGTGTTAGAGCAAAGGTTTTAACTTAATTGTGTTAATTAAGTTACCTTTATTCCCTTCTTAAGATTTCACTTTAGTTTGCATAAAGTGACATTTAATAATTATATTAATTATTAAATGTTCTCCTTTTAGGGTTTCTTTTAGGGTTACACTTTAGGGTTTCTCGATCTCCTTTTATAAGGATTGATCTCATTGTATTATCAAATCAATTCATTCTCTCATTCTCTCTAATATATACATTTTCAATTTTCAGAGAACCCTTGCTTGTTTGTCTCCATCTCTTCTTTTGTGACAGGTTATTTGCATGCAGGTGATCTTCGGGGTTTGTGGAGTTGTATTTTCTTAACTTCTACAATTTCACCCCCGAAGGCAAGGTCCTAGAAACTTGTGCCATGATCCGTTCACCCTAGATGGCGAATGGGTCCTCCCTTAATGAGGACTCCCATTTTGAATTTGATTATGGCGAGATTTTAGTAATATTCATTTCTAGATTTGGTGTCGGCTTGAATTATTTGAATTCTGGGGTTAATCTCTAGATTTAGTATAAATAAGGGGTTAATTCACATTGTTTCTCCTAGAAAGTTTACAAGAGGTAGAAGCATTCAAGTTTTCAAGAATTAGAGAACTTCAAAATCATTTAAAAGGTAGATTATCAAGAGTTTGTTGCAGCAATTCAAGATCATTTCATCATGACAAAGGCATAGTGGTGCATGTTGAGCTAAGATAGTTGAAGTAGCATTGAAGATATACATTGCAAGCATTGTTACATATCTTATTTGAGATCAATATCTACTTCTTCATGGCCACCACATGTTATTTTTCAAATTTACACTCCAAGACAACTTCCAAGGTATCAACATTCCATTATTTCATGCTTCAATTACATTATTTCATCATTTGGTTTAATTACCTACAAGGGGTTTGACTTAGGAAAACCCCTATTGACTAACAATCAACAAGTTTTTCTTCTCTTGAATGTGTATTTATAGGTTTACAGGTTGAAGATCAAGTGGAGAACAAATTGGAAGCAAAATTGTCAAAGTTATCAAGTAGCAAAATTGTTGTTCATAGTGCAAGAACACAAAAACAAGGCTATATAATTTATTCCACTTTTGGGAGCTGAAAACCTGGGAATTGAGAGTGCATACATTGAGGTACAAAACCTAGAAGTCAGTTTTTCGAAACCCTAAAAGCACCCATTCACCACTAAAGGTGAATGAGTCCTTTGTGAGGCTTGAAGCAGTGAAAACCTAGGATCTGGGAGTGTAGACTGAGAGGAATAAAACCTTGAAGCCAAAATTTGGAATCCTAATAGGGACCCATTCACTAATAAAGTCGAATGAGTCCTTTATGGCCTAAAAACAACAAGTTTTCCAGAAGGTACACATTGTTTTAGCCTTCCAAAACTTCCCTTTTTGTTGTTATAATAGTTAGGATTAGTTTCTAATTTTTATTTGCATGTTTTTGGCCCTCATAATTGAATGGAACACACTCCTACTGAGAATTAGGTTCATCATTGATACCCTATTGATGGTGAACCTCTTTTTCTATGTTTCATTTTGGTGAACCCGAATTATTGAACATTGCAATCTTTTGATCATCCTAGGTTAGATATTGCATTCATTTGTACTCTTTTGTACTGAATTAGATCTTATTTAGGGTTTCTTTCTTTGCATTCAAACTTGCATCTCATTTAGGGTTTAGAATTGCATTGTTTTTCATTTCTTAAATCTGAAAAATACAAAAACAAATCAGTCACTTTGCATATCATTTAGATCATATAAATTTTCATTTGAAAAATAAAATAAAATTGCATTTAAAAAGGTGTTATATATATCATCATTAACCCTTCATTTCACTTGCATTAGGTCATCAAATTCTAGAAAATTCTATCACGATAGTTATAGTTTGAAACTGGGCACAAAAAACACATAAAATAACTTAAAAATTGTAATTTTCACCTCTTTAAAACCCTGATCTAGGACCCATTCGCCCCTATTGGTGAATGAGCCCCTAATAAGGCTAGACATGAACTTTCTGGCATTTGAACCTCACTAAAAATCACTTAGAAATCAACAAAAACATTTCAAAAATCCTTATCCAAGACCCATTCACCTTTACTAGCAAATGAGTCCTGATTTGCATTTTCTGGAAATTAAAATCTCAATTTTAGGCTTCTATTTGTTGCTATTACTTTCCTATTTCAGTTTTTTGATTTGATGTTTCATTGAAACTTCATTTCATCTAGCTTAATTTGCTTCATCTAGTGCATTGTAAAAACTCAAAATGGCATTTACAACATTCATTTTAAAATTATTTTATAGTGTAATCAGTAAATTAACTTGTTTAGAATCTAAACATTGCATTTATACATTTCATTCTAGGTCATTGCATTGCATTTCCATTTTGAGTTCATATAGATTACTTTTCACAAATGACTAGTATCTATCTTTTCCAAGTTTGCAAAGAAAAAGTTAGTCAATAAGCATGTTAGTCATTCATTCAATACATTTCCTAGTTATGAGAGTCTCTTAGTGCAAGAGAATGTCGACTCTTTCCTTAAACCTACACCCCCTCTTATCTCTCCTATTTTTGGGAATGAAGTGATAGAAGAAGACGAAAGTGTAAACAATCATGATAACCATAGTTGCTCTTCTCTTAATACCTCTCCTACATGTGATGAAGGTATTTCGGTGTTAGAAGATGCACTCATAGAGAATCATGACAATGTTGAAATACCCTCTTCTATAAACTCTCCTACACTGGAAGATATTATAGCACAAGAGAATGAGATCATAGACACATTTCTAAACATCACCTTACCTAATCTCCATTCATCTCTTGCTTGTGACAATGTTTTAGTGAAAGAGGATGCAATTCTAAGGAATCATAACTATCATATTGTAAGCAAGGATGATAGGTTGGTGTTCGATGATCGAACCTTTAAGGTCTCTAACAACCCTCTTTATGTTCCTTCTCCTACCTATCCTATTTTGGAAGACATTATAGGACAAAAGAATGAAATTATGGACAATCATGATAATCACATTTGTTCTTCTCCTAGTATCTCTCCTATTTGTGAAGAAGATATTTTGATGTTAGAAAATCTAATCGATGAAAGTCATGATATTATTAGTTTCCTCTCTTTCCCTAGAGAAAAAATCATCGAACAGGAGAATGACATCATTGATAAACAAGAAAACCCAACCATTAAGGAGTCTCCTACTTGTGATGAAGCTATTTTAGAAGAAACGATCTTTGAATATCATGAACATCTAGTTTGTAGCTCTCCTAAAAACTCTCTTACTAGGGAAGATATCACGGTGGAAGAAAATGAAAACATTCATGATAGTAATTCCTTAGATGAAGATGATGAAGTAACATTAAAAACTCCCCTTCACTAAGATATCATGAAAATGAGGATAAGTCTTATGAGGTTATGCATATTAGATATCCCTTGAAGTACTCTCCTAAGCCTAAACTTACATTTATCCACCCTCTCAAAAACCACAAGTTCAAAATAAACTCGTGGTTATCTTGGAACCACCTAAAAGGCAACTTGATAATGATAATGTTTCATAGCAACCAAGTTTCGATATCGTTTGTCATACATATAACACAAGGAATAATCCACAACCAAGACAAACAACATAAACATTTGTCCCGTTGCCTAACCCTATCTTGTCTGGCCCTCCTTGTTTGCCTTTAAAAAGCGAAAAGGAGTATGATCTTGTTGAACAACTAAAAAATACTCCTGCTAAGATATCCTTATGGGACCTTTTTCAAGCCTCACCTATTTACCATAACATGCTTCAAAGTGCTTTACAACAAGTCTCTACCATTCTTATTGTGCAATCAAACAATGTGGCAGCCTAAATTCAAGCTATAATTTTAGAAAACATAGACATTACTTTTCGTCAAGATGAGTTACATTTGTTAGAAGAGAAAAAAAAAATGAAGCTTTAATGATAGCACCTCATATTAATAGGATCAGGATAAAGAGAACCCTTGTTGACAATGGTTCAATTATTAATGTGTGTGGTGTGAGTCTTTTGGAAAGATCAAAATGAGTAGAAGCGATATTCAACCTGATTCTTTTTTTATTCATGGGTTTGATAACGTAGGAAAATAACCGCTTGGTGTGATTACATTGCCTATTAAAGTTGGAAAGGTTCCATTGCAATCTCTAGTCCATTTTATGCCTCGGGATCTCTCATACAATCTCCTCTTAGGAAAACCATGGATTCATGAGATGCCCTCTACTCTTCATCGTAAAATGAAGTATGTCTACAACAACAAAGTGTACATGCTCAAAGATGATACTGAGCCTTATAGTGCTTTGCAACTTGAAAAAGACAAGGAAAATCCTTTGAAAACATTGAAACCAACTATATAAGTGGTGCACAAAGAAGAAAAAGATAAATGTCCTAAACCCTTCACAATGTTGTCGATAGATGATTTGGGATAACTAGATTTCACACCTAAATTTGATGGGAAACTGAATATCATAACAAATGATTCTAAGAAGGGAAAATAAAAAGCAGTAATGTCAACACAAAATTCAAAATTATCCACCTTAACTACTTTAGAATATCAAGAAAATTACACAATAAACTTTGATGAAGTTGATTATGAGCAACCACCAAATCTGAAAGAAATGCAAAAAAATTATGGAAAAGGTTATGAACTTATGAGAAAAATTGGTTATAGTGGTAAAGGATGTGGTGCTAGATAACAAGGTATCCATGTCCCTATAGAACCTAACACGCAAGAAAAAACTCATGGTCTTGGTTATTGTCCTTTGATAGAAATAAAAAAGCCTTCACTTAATATCAACAACCTTACAAAAGATTCTCCTAAACCAACTTTAACATTAGTGCATCTTGAATTGATAGACACTAGTGGTCTTGGTTATTGTCCTTCGAAAGAAATGAAAGAAATAGATAAATATTCGCTTAACATAAATTTCATCACACAAAATACTAATGATTCGAATTTGATATATTTTACACCCTCTTGTAAAGGAGAGTACAAAATCTCACAATCTAAAGAGTCTTGTGTAAGTATGACATCTTATACTAAGCAAGAGATACCTTTGTCGCAAAATAAAGGAAAATCTCTTACCATTGATCAAGAGGGTATCTTGTTGAGACTACTCCAAGATTGTTTGATATCCCTTCCTCCAAGAAAATGAAAGAAATTTTACTACAAGAGTTCATTTCGTGTTTTTCATAGAATTAATGGTCATTCTACTAATGAATGTAAGGCTTTAAGTGATAAAATCCAACATCTTAAGGACCGTAGTGCTCTTCCTTGTGTTGAAGTAGCTTGTTCCTCTAATTGGTACAAATTTTCATGTTTTTTGTCCTTGTCCCGCACTTAGTGGGGGCAAGGGGTTAAGTAGTGGGACACTTTGCACGAAAAATATGGACGCTTTATGCCAACCTTTAGCTTTATCCACGTATGCCACTTGTCGATTGTCTATTTTGGCTAGTTGACCACCTTCCATGTTTATATAAGAGCAAGGTTGGGATGTGATTGACATGCCTTAAGTTGGCTCGCATGTGACGTACTGAGTTATCTTTAATTATTGTATTTGTGGGGGCAACCCTTCATTCCTATTTCATGGCATAGCTTTATTTTAAAAACATATGACTTGGAATAGGGTTTTTCGAGGAAAACTCTCATTTCTTAGGACAGAACATTGGCTACTTTAAAGCACTTGCTCATAGTAATGGTGTTAGCAACCGCTTTAAAGTGGGGGCATACATCAATTACATCTTTCAACATATTTCATGGCGTGATTTTTCTTTTTCTTGTGACATGTCCTTTTCTTGGTGGTGTCATTGGGTTTGATGTCCTCCAAGAGTGCGATATTTCTAAGCATATGATCTCCCTTCATGGTATGATGCGAATGAGGCATCCCATAAGTGGTGATCTAATATCCTTGACTTGTCCTCTCTTGGAGATAATAGGCACAATGCTCCCTAAGAAGACCTTACACACACAAAGCAAAATCCCCTTTAACAAAAACTTACATACAAAATTTTACAAAAGCATTTACAAAATGCATTACATTGTGGTGCCTTATCAAAATTTTTAGGAGGATAACTTTGATATGGTATGAGAGGCTAATATGATTCTCTCATTTTCTACCTCGTTGGGATAACTCACCTAGTGGATAGACTAAGGTTCCACTACCCTAGAGTGAGTATATACATATTTTGGGACAACTCACTTAGTGGATAGACTGAGGTTCCACTACTCCAAAGTGAGTAGTGTATGTTATGAACAAATAGCCCCGTTCCACATCGTGTTGGAACGGATGTGCTTGATCCTTTTGTTTTTCTTTATTTTTCTTGGCCTTTGACAGGGTATGATTATGTATCTTTTTTATTGTTGCACACTTAAGTGCCTTGAATGTCTACTTTAGCATGAGTTTTACATGGGGTCATCCTCTCACTAAAGTGGGGGAAAAATGCAGTAATGAAAAAAGTATCCCTTTTCCTTACTTAATTTGGGAATAATTATCATTGAATTAACCTAATTATGCCTAGGTCTAATGTTGTAATATGTTGTACACATTCACATTGATCTTGGGCCCCTTTTTAATAAAATGCACCTAAATTGTACCCTATTTATGACATTGTAAAGTGTTGTAACATAATTTCACACTTATCTAGGGTCTCATTAATTAATTATGGTTAATTAGAGTTAATTAGCCCCTTTAATTCAAATTTAAGCCTTGTTTGTGACACCTTTTGATGATCAATCCTGACACCCATAATTCAAATTGTAAAAAATTCAATTGGGAAAAATCAAGGTCCTATAAAATGGTGCTAGGACCCATTCGCCCTAGGTGGAAAATGGGTCCTCTCTCTATAGGACCCCCCTTTCTTTGCACATTTGACATGGGTTTTTGATGTTATTTCACCCCTCGAAGGAAAGGTACTAGAAACTTGTGCCATAACCCATTCACCCTAGGTGGTGAATGGGTCCTCCCTTAATGACGACCCCCTTTTTGAATTTGATTCTAGCAGGATTTTAGTAATATTCATTTCCAAATCTAGTGTCGGCTTGAATTGTTTGAATTTTGGGGTTAATCTCTAGATTTAGTATAAGGGGTTAATTCACATTGTTTCTCCTAGAAATTTTACAAGAGGCCTAAGAATTAAAGTTTCCAAGAATTAGAGAACTTAAAGAGCATTTCAAAGGCATTATAAGGTAGATTATCAAGAGTTTGTTGCAACAATTCAAGATCATTTCATCATGACAAAGGCATACTGCATTCATACATGTTGTTGAGCTAAGATAGTTGATGTAGAATTTAAGATCTACATTGAAAGATTTATTACATATCTTATTTGAGATCAAGATGCACATTATTCATGGCCACCACATGTTAGTTTGCAGATTTACACTCCAAGATAACTTCCAAGGTATCAACATTCCATTATTTCATGCTTCAATTAAATTATTTCATCATTTGGTTTAATTACCTACAAGGGGTTTGACTTAGGAAAACCCCTATTCACTAAAATCAACAAGTTTTTCTTCTCTTGAATGTGTATTTGCAGATTTATAGGTTTAAGATCAAGTGGAGAACAAATTGGAAGAAAAATTGTCAAAGTTATCAAGTTGCAAAATTGTCATTCATAGTGCAAGAACAGAAAAAAAGGCTACAAAATTTATGCTAGACTTTTGGGAGCTGAAAACCTAGGAATTGAGAGTGCAGACATTGAGGTATAGAACCCAAAAGTCATTTTTTTGAAACCCTAAAAGGACCCATTCGCCACTAAAGGAAAATGAGTCATCTGTGAGGCTTGAAGCAGTGAAAACTTGGGATCTAGGAGTGCAGACTGAGAGGAATAAAACCTAGAAGTTAGTTTTCAAAACCCTAAGAGGGACCCATTTGCCACTAAAGGCGAATGATACCTTTGTGGCCTAAAAACACCAAGTTTTCCACAAGGTACACATTGTTTCAACCTTCCAGAACTTCCCTTTTTGTTTCTATAATAGTTAGGATTAGTTTTTGATTGTTATTTGCATGTTTTGGCCCTCATAATTGAATGAAACACAGTCCTACCAATAATTAGGTTCATCATTGATACCTTATTGATGGTGGACCTCTTTTTCTATGTTTCACCCAATAAAGTGGCTTAGTGAGAAATTCATGCTAGGTCTACAAGATCTCACTGTACAATGAGAAATTCATGCCCTTGTTTAGGCTTGTCATTGTACTAACCATACCGAAGCTATCCCTTTGATAACCTCAATAAGGCACCAAAAGGTAAGGTTTCATGCTCCATAGGGCTTAACAAGCCGTGTTATGCTAAGCACCTATGAACAAGCCAAGCCTCCATAGACAAGCAAGGTGTGTTATGCTAGGTGGCCTTGAATTTAGGGTTTGAGCTTCATAAGGTTAGCAAGCTGCGTTATGCTAAACACTTATGAATAATAATGTTGGTAAAGGTTTTTGTTCAAAGGGATTTTTCTTAGTTTGTCTAAGGTATTCTTCTTAGGGAACATTGTGCCTAATGTCTCCAACAGAGGAAAAGTCAAGAGTAAAAGATTCACAGCTTAGGGAATGCAGTGTGCTGCATCACCACTAAGACGAAAGTTATACATGAAGAAATATCACACTCTTGGAAGACATAAAACCCAATGACACCACCAAGAAAAGGATGCATCACAAGAAGAAATAAAATTGCACCATGAAACATGAGAAATTGCAACAACATCCAAGATTTCCACCATCTCAGGTAGCAGTTCTATCCATCCTCCAAAGAAAAGGAATGAGCCATGGTGTATATGCACCAGTCTAAAGAACACAAACATCAAATCCAATTGATAGCAAAGGCTACATAATACTACCACCACTCCACTGTGCTCACAAGCTATACAAAAACAACAACTTCAAAGCTTCAACCTGAACATATCCATGAAGACATCCTCCAGAAAACAAGATAGAATATCAGCTAGAACAACAACCAGGAAACTGATTGCTCCCATCCATTTGACCAACCCATGCGACTAAACATAGCACACACAACAAGTGCTAATCCATCCAATCACACATATCTCAAATGTATCCACCTCAAAAAACTCATGCCACCTACAGAGCAACCCATCAACTACAAATACAAGCTCCATGTGCTAACCAGTTGAAGAAGACCAAACACATCCATGAATTCCCACTGCATGGGTAATGCTGAATCTAAAAATATCAAAGGAATATTGAGTCTACCGATCAAAACACATAGAAAGTGTACCCATGTAGTACCAAGGACCATCCACAATGATCAAAAAATCTTGCAACCAATTGCTACAAGAAACATCTCTCTCAAAAATCTTCCACAACTCTCCCATGTTCTCCATATTCGATAAAAGAAAGAGATACAAGAACCTCCATGTCATCACTCAAGTGACAAAACATGACCACAAAATAGTGATCACCATAGCTGCACATATAAATCTCACATCTAAAGTTATATGAATCTAAACATACATGAAGAAGAACTAGACTAAAGAGAAAAATCTATAAATCATAAACATGTAGCATGCCCTTCTACATACACATCTAAATGCCAACTGTATCAAGTAGGATCTCCTTCACAACCCTAATATAAAATTCCTAACAATATCCAACCCTATTCAACCTCAAGAGATCAAAAATAACATTGGCATCATATATCTACACAAATGTAAGATTCTCAAAGAAGATCAAACTACTCCATTCCCCATCTCAGGAAATCAACCCACTACCACTCCCTATGATCATCATAAATGAAAAAGCAATCCCAAGGAGATAACCATGCTATCCATCTCTCATAATGAATCCTCTAGAACCATCTACATAGTTGAAGATCCATATCTATGAAAGATTAAAGAATTTGAACTCATTCTAAACCATCCTCAAATGAGTCTCCATAATCAATCATCATGAATCAACTCAATCCCATGAGAATCGAAGCACGAAACATAAAATCATCTAAAAGATATAATGGGCAAATACCTCTCAAATAATAAACTTCTGAGTAGACCAAGAGTAATCTCCTCATAGGTCTTTGTTGAACTCACGTCCAACCAAGGTGTAGGCTTCTCGAACTTTCTGCTAAAATATCATCAAGAGTAACCATCTCAACAACCATTCTCTCATCTCAAGAGAAATACAACCTTACCTCATTCTCCATCTATCCATGAGAACCTACAAACAATCATCTCATGCTAAACTCCAAATGCATCACTGCACTATCATGAAGTTCACAAGCTTATGACCAACACACCCAAAACAAAGAGAATCACTAGACCACTATCAAAGCTCCAATCATCTGAATCATGAAATTATCATGAAAACATGATATTACCATCCCCCTTAGGAGATCCCATGCTCCAAGTGAAAATACCATGGTCTCAAGAGAAATGCATCATGCAAAAACTCTAATGTGTAAACAAGAGTATACCAAGACATAAAACAAAAAAACTCTAAACCAAAATCACCTTGTCAAGCACCATAAACACTTCAACCCAAAGAACACAAAATCCCTCCATGGATCTAAGATATTACACATCTTCAAGTAGTGTCCATGCAAATGTGAAAGAACCCTTCTACAACAACATGATCTAAGAGCTTCTCCTAGTAACATTTGCAACACTAAATAAGATTATTCATCACTAAGTGATGAATCCACAGTCATTGCTAAAGCTCCCATTGAACCGTGACAATCAAGCTCTCCAAGCATCATGACCAGGTCACTGCTAAAGCTCCCACTGAACTTTGACATCCAAGCTCTCCAAGCATCATGACCAAACATCTGCTAATCTTAAAAACCTCCAAGTCCACACATCAACATGCCCATCTAACAATAATACCTAGTGGCACCAAGATCTCCAAACCAAGAAAAACACCATCATTGTCAAAATATTACACAAAGATGTGTATCCAAGCTATTCATGACATCGTGATACACATGCTACAGGTCCCCATAACCGACTATCTAGGTACCCAACAATATAATCCATCCTCTCATCTCAAAGCAACTACACCAATGCACAAGTGACCACATACAAGGCCAACTAACAAGTCTGCATCAACACATAATCAAACCTTGTGGATATAGCCAGTCCACTTCCGAGTTGTCCCACAACAAACATGTAGGTAAAGACATCCCACAACTCTGCACAATCCATAGACCCAGCCAATATAACATGCAAAACCACTATCACACTAGAAACTACAAAATTGAGATCTCAAAGGGAATAACGATGTAGACAATATGACTCAAGCACCAGATCATACACAAATCTATTTCGCCAAACAGGTCCACAACCTGAGCACCATAGTTTAGAAACCCACCAAGCATCACCACACAAATGATGAGTGAATAATCATGTACCAACATTCCCATGCAGAGAAAGCATCTCACCTCCTCAAATCATGCATGAACCATGCATGCAAAACTGCAACTATCTCATCTAGTAACACCCCTAAAATCCAGGGTCTAGAAAATAGCTTAAACATAGGTCCACAAAACCACAAGTCTTTCTTGATCGTGTAAAACCTGCAAAACCATTGTGTTTGAAAAACATCCATGCACATTCACACCCACTTCACATGTGGAAGACTGAAAAGTTTGAAACAAAAAACACCATAATGATTAAACTAGAATAATGGATTATCATAGATGAGCATAACCATAGATTTTTTTTATTAAAATCTATAAAACCCTCAGATCCAAGAAACATGAATCCAAGCCATGCAAGTACAAAGCACCCATAAAAAAGAAAAATTAGTTCAGGAACTCCAAGCCTGTTTTAGGCCAACTCCACGACCACCAACATGTACATGCATCCAAGGGAGACAATATATTGTAGAACCTTCTTTATCATCCAATGATCAACTCCATAGCCTACATGCAATCAGGGTAACAAAAAAACAAAGCCTTCTAATACTAGGAAAAGATACCCAACATAAGCACATTACTCTTTGCTGAAAAATAACCCAAGCTTCTCAATATCATCAAGGAGCCTCTCACACAGACACACAATATGAAAGCTTTGTTGCAACACAACCACAAAGAAAAAATCCCACCCCATGCATCAGGATTATTCCGCTGTCAACTATGAGCTTCAGATCACATTATTTCAATATGACCAACTCTATTTTCTCTATCTTCACCATCCTTCAAGGTGTGTGTTGTCTCTTGAAACTAAAACAAAAAAGAAAACAACTTCCACTCACCAAAGGATCAATATTCAACCGATTCCTTCAAATTTACTCAAGCTTTCCAGACTAAGAAATCTTCACAAAAGGAATACCTAGAACCAGAAACACCAGGAATGAGAAATTCCCAGAAGAAAGCTTTTATACCAATTAAAAATAAATTTGGTTCACCCCAGAACAAACATCAAAGACCACTAGGTTCCTTCAGTAACATGCATTTCTTCAGAAATCCTCAAAAACACGAACTACTATGCCATAAAGTGGAATCAAACATAGTTCATTTCCCACCATTAATCCTTAAAGGAAAGTTTATGCAATTTTAGATCTTTGAAGATCAACTAGTTTCAACAACAAGCATTAACCGGATTCAATAAGAAAAATCATAAAACATGAAAGATGGAACAAAATACATGAACACAAAGATTTACGTGGGGAAAACCCTTTCGGGTAAAAAAACCCACTCCAAAAGCATAAATCCATTGTATTATTCAACAACAAAATAAACAGTTACAATACAATGCATGCTCTAATCCTTACATGGAGATTTATATTTTGTTCCATTTGGAGAAAATACAATAGCATAACCCCTTCAAATTCAATATCTCCTCATGCTATTCCAATGCACTATGGCATTCGTACATACATCCCAAGCATTCCAGGAAACCATTGTTCCAACTTCCATAACAAATGAATGGTCACAAACAACATAACTGTCATTACCTTCTGCCCCACTGAAGTCATATCGGAATGTCGAAGAGACATAAAATCTTGTCTCTCTGAATTCCCTTTATCACTCTGTCATGCCTATCATTACATCCTATGAGGATGTCAAAGGGACGTTGTAGCAGCTCCTTTCAATATGTCGAAGTCTTATTGACAAACCTTGTAGCCTTGATTGGGTGGTCCACACTACCTACATGTCAACCATGTCATCACCGTGCAACTGACATTACCCTTCATTTCATTCGGTCCCACCTTATCGACATATTGAAGGGACCATCATCTATGTCTCAACAAAATCCATCATTCTCTTCGACAAAGAGACCCTACCGTCTATCGGGATGTCAAAGGGACAATCAAGTGACTCCCTCTGACATTGACCTATTGCTTCGATGAATCACTTCTTGCAGTTCATCGGTATGTCGAAGAGACTGCTCAATTAGTCGCGTTGAAACTTAACTGTCAATCCGATGAAGTACTTAATGCGAACCCCTGGAGCGCTTATCGGGATGTCGAGGGGACTCATATTCCATCTTGTTGACATATGTCTGTTAGCCTGATGAGGCTTATGCCCAAACTTTTGAAACCTTATCAACATGTCAAAGAGAGTGACCATTTAGTCTCATTGACATTCACTTGTCAGTCCAATGAACTCGAAGCCTGAAGCCTTTTACACCAATAAGTTTGAGACACCCTTTCTCAACACAAAGTACCATTGCTTTAGCCAAGAATCCAATTTTTCATGCAAGGACCAAGCACATTGCTCTTCAACATCACTTCATTAGAGAGCACATTGAAGACAAGAAAATTTCTCTTTTGTATTGTAAAGGTGAAGATCAAGTAGCAAATATTCTCACCAAAGCTCTTGGTAAAGATAAATTTCTCTTTCCTTGTAAAAATCTAGGATTACAACCCATTGAAGGGTTTGATGTAAAATCCCCAATTAAAGCTTAAGGGGGGATGTTAGAAGATTAATATTTACTTGGTAAAGGTTATTATTTAATTGCAATTATTTATTTGTAGCTCCTCCTTAAGAGACTTTTGACAACTTGCACATACATAGATGAATGGTGGCATTCATTAAGTTGGAAGTTACTTTCTAATTCTAACTTCTCTTCTCACCTCTATATATTGAGGTGCCTCTCCTCTCATTCTTCATTCAGGCAAGAAAGCTCAAGGCTTAAGTGCTCTCTCTCTCTCTTTGTATCATTCTTAGGCATTTTTCCCCCATTCATAATACCAAGCTTTTTTCTTATTTTTTTTCCTTATCAAATTCTTGTGTCTCCTTTGCATTTGGTGGTGTTTGATTTGGCTACTCTCTCTTTGGTAATATTTTTCCTTCAAACAATGCTCATTGATTAGTTCTTTCCTTTTCTCAATTTATTTTTCCTTTTAGTTTGGATGAATTACATGTCCTTGATATTCATCCTACATAGTATTATCAAACATTTTAAGGTAGTCTTGTTATGATACTCTTCATGACATTCATTGGCATAATCAAAGTATTCATGCTCATAGAAATTGTTAATAAGATACCAAGGGTCCAAAGGAGGAATGCACATATCAAAATTTGGGATAGAAGATTTATTAAAAATGGGTTTCTCTGGAGGTCTTCTAGAGCTTGACATATTCAAGGGTGCCTAGGTACTACAAAATAAATGGGTGGATAAAAATGGAAGATGAAATAAATAGATAATTATTTTTACTAAAATTAATGTCATATTCACCAAAATATGCATTCTACAAATTCTACTCACTACTATTGTGTGTAATTCAAAGATGGTGGGCACATGTATGCACATGTGTGGCTTGCATAAATTTCAAGTGTACAAGGTTGCTAAAATGAAACTTGTTAACTAAAGACACACACATGTAAGAATAAGTTAGAAAAAGAAATCCTATGATAATTAATTTTTTCCTTTTGATTTAAATGCGATTTTAAAAATAAAACTATGAAGTAACTATTATGTATGCAGTTAAAAAGCTAAGACAATTTTTTTTTTTTGTGCTTTTTTAGATTAAAATAAATGCATGTGAATATATGTCTAGTGCATGGATCAATAGATAATTTTTTTCTTTTAGAAATTCAAATAACAAAGCTTGAATAGACTAGAAATAGAAAAAATACACATGCAATAGCTATGCTATTTATTCTCCTTGTCTCTCTCCTTCTTGTGGGGTCTCCTTTAGAGATGGATGTTTCCAAATGAGTTAAAGATAAAAAAACGACAAAGGGGCTTATAAATATTGCTTAAGGAGTAGACATTATGAATAATATTGTATATAAAAGTCTAGTGACTTTTTAGATGTTGTGTAGGATTATTGTAGACTTGGGTAGTGCGATCTCTTCCTTTCTCTAAATCTTTTGATTCTTTCTAGGAGTTGGTTGTGTGTTCATAAAGCTTTGATTTCCTATCTCTTTCTTGAAAATTTCCCCACTCAAGAATGAAAGAAGGATCATCAACAAAAGTTGAAAAATATCCTATTTATAGGCTCTCACATAATTTTTTTGAAAAGATCTATTCTTAGGGTTTTTGGGTGCTTAAACACATTAAAGGAAAAACAAAAAGGCTCAAAGAAAAACACCATTGAAGGGGGTGACAAAGAAAAAATAAAATGAATTGTTCATCCTTTCACCAATAATTCATTCATTTTGAACTAATATGAAAGGAGCGGAGGTTCTATTTGAGAGGCAAAGTTTAAAATGGCAAAGTGATAAGTGACAAACACTTGATAAATAATTATAGAGGCATAAAACAATAACACAGAGAATTCTTAGGGGCCAAATAAGCACATCCATCACTTTGGAATCGATTGAGAGAGAATTTTATTGTTTCTACACCAAGTAGGGTTGTGTCCTGGTTTGCCACACCATCATTAGATGTTGAAATGGTTGTCAATTCAAATTTCAAAATTTATAATGAAGCAAACAAAAACAAAGTAAATGAGACAAAATAGAGTGTGCAAGTGTTGCGACTAGTTTTCATTTCTATGTCATGATGTGATTTGGATAACATCAGTCATTGTCAGACTTCAAGATTTGATCAATACGTAAAAGTGCAAAATTGAATATTTATAAAGACAACTTTCTAATAAAATCCTAAAATTTAAGTGCCTTGGCAACTAGATTCATAACATTTTTAACATAATCTAATCCAGAAAACAAATTCAGATTTTTAACATAATTTCTCCATTTCTAAAATTCAACTAAATACCACATTTAAACTCATTTAATTTAACATTTATTAATTTTAATCCCAATTATTTTATCTAATTCATTATTAAATTAATGAACCAAAATATTTTATATAAGATATGTATTTAGCCTCAAAATAATATTCTTATTGTTAAAAAATCTATTGATAGGATGAAAAAATTAATCATAATGAAAATGTAATATAAAAAATAAAAAAATAAAAAAATTGTTATAATATATCTAAATGATCAAAATAAATTATGTAATAAAGACAAATCAATAAGAAAATAATCCCATTTGTCCAACATTATATAGAAACAAAAAATGGTAAACAAGAAATATTTTAAAGATGATGCAACCTCCACTAGAGATAAACTCTAAAGTCAATTAGAATAATCATTGTAAATATCTCCAAAGCACTT
This sequence comes from Sequoiadendron giganteum, assembly GCA_007115665.2. NCBI lineage: Eukaryota > Viridiplantae > Streptophyta > Pinopsida > Cupressales > Cupressaceae > Sequoiadendron > Sequoiadendron giganteum. The sequence goes on from CM021106.1 coordinate 187,073,564, forward strand.
GGTTAAATAATATCACGGCTTCAAAATTAGTATAAAGTCTGTTAATAAAGATTAGCAAGCAATCATAGTCGGTGGAAGAATCTCCCCATCACAATGTGACGTTAATTCAATAATGATTAAAAGTAGTAATAATTGAAATCACTTTGGATCCCATATCTCACATTCCAACCCTTCTTTTCACGTCCTTTCGTCAAAATTCAGTCATGTGGATTTTATTCTACGAATCTAACACGCAACGGTTCCCTATGTTTTCTAACCTTTCTCGTACCATCTCTCCAAGACTTTTGTTGGGATTTTTAATTTTTAATTAATTAATGAATACGGTCAAAGGTGCATTTTGAGGTTGGATAGACGTTTTTCTTGATAATCTTTTATGGTCGATAATATTATTTGTTGTTTGAAGTAAAAATGTCACATTTATATAAGAGAATACAATGCACCCACAATTAATTTATTATATCTAATGAATTGTTTCTATAATGGGATTTCAAATTAATTTAAGATTGATTAGTTGAGACACTAGATAAGAAATACAGGATTAGGGTGTTTAATTGGAAAGTGGATTGATGTTGATTTTAAAGATTTGGAATAGGATTAAGTTCACATTTTGATTTATTTGATGTGATTATGTCTTTTTTTATAATTGAAGTTGATCTTTGGTACATACATAAAAGTTGTTCTCTTGATTTTTATTAGAAAAACAAATTGGTATTAGAGATCACTATTAAGAACCCACCAAATAAGTGTGAAAGTGTGAAGCTTTCTTGAACTTGAGTTAGATCCTTAAATTGATTTAACAATAATGAAAAAGAAATAAGTGTTGGTAGTAAATATCTTTCCGGTGAGGACAATGAATATTGACTTGTTGATTTTTGATGTGCAATATCAACTAATGATTAATACGACTTGATTCATGTGATAGGAAATGCTCTTATGTGATCTTTTAATAATCTTCAAAAATTGAAATACACACTTCATTAATTTCTTCTCTATAATATAGTAGTCTCATATTTCTAAATATTTAGATTTGCAACTTTAATTTTAATTGTAGTTTCTTGATAATAGATCATAATGTTTGATACAAAAGATCGAAAAAAGAAAACTCAAAAATCAAAACTAAAAACTACACACTATAAACTTAAGTGGGTTCCATGTGTGTTTAATCAAAGTATTTAGGTTTGCAACTTCAACACAAGCAATTGTTGTAACATGAAGAAGCACAGCTCCCGCCGACGATTAAGGCGATGTAACAGTCCAACAAAAATATTGAAGTAATTGGGAGTGGGGCCCATCTTAGGACTTGGATCTTGCTTCTGACACCTTTCACATGGTGTGGTCATGTTTTGCTTTACAAAGGGTTGGAAAAGAATAATAGCGGTCAATATAGACCGTCAGAGTCACGTGGTTAATGTCTAGTTGGTAAATCTGTTTTACTTTATTCTTCCGGATTGCTTGGTGGGATTCTCTTTGATAGATAGCGCTGTCGCATTTCTTAATTATTGAGGTCTGACAAATTTAAATAATTAAATAGGTTTCAAGAAGTGTTTAATTTTTTAAAATATTAATATAATATATAATATATACGTCTCCAATGATTCATTTAATCAATAGTCATGTTTGTGAGGCTCTATGATTTCAACCTGCTTTAGCTAGGTGTAATACATTATTTGATGAGGATTTTTTTTATTAAGTTTATTTGATGATTAAGATGTCATGCGGTATTTTTCTATTTTGAATTATTCAATATTAAAATGTTACAATCTATTAATATTTTTTATATTATTATATATTTATATTTATTTATGATTAAGATGTCAAGTATTTTTCTATTTTGAATTATTCAATATTGAAATGTTATAATCTATTAGTGTTTTATATACTATTGTATATTTATGTTTATTTGATGATTAAGATGTTATGAATAACATTATTTTTTTCTATTTTGAATTATTCAATATTAAAATGTTACAATTCATTAGTGTTTTTTTATACTAATGTATAATAAAAAGTTGTATTTATTATAATTGAAGATATGTTTTTTGTTAGTTTACATATTATAATTAAAGTTTTTTTTTTTTTTGTTCAATTATATAAATGAATTTTGATTTTATGATTAGAAGATATTTTTCTATAAAATTTACTTAAAATTTACATATGAGTTTTATAAATTGAAACACAACACATCTCAAATTTATGTTTTGAATATTTACTTGATTTAATACAATATACAAAATTTAAACATAATTTAAATCATTGAAGCCTAAGAATTAATCATTTATTTATTGATATGTATATATATTCTTTGAATTCCATTAACCTACAATTATTAGTAGACACAAATAAATAAAATTTTAATATTTAAATTTATGTTTATTTTAGCAACTAATATGTATTTTAATTAAGTTCTACAATTGTATCACAAGTATTTGACAAGAGTATGGTATTCAAATGTGAAAACTATAATTATTTGTTGTCAAAGCTAGACAAACATAATAAAGATAGGTGGCCCCTCCCATCCCTTTGTCAGTAGATAGTATTTTTGTTGCTTAGTTGGTGAGGGACTAGACTACAAAGTGTCCTCCTTCACTTGGTCAAATTCAATTCCCTTATCATTTGTGTTGGTATTAAATAATTAGTGGAAATGAAATGTTATTTGAAAAAGGTACACAAGCTAAATTGTTTGTTTGCTTTAGAATATGGTGAAAAATGAGTGTTTTCTTAAATAAATAAAAAATTATGACTCATGGGATTAGAGGGTGTTTTGGCTCATAAATGAATGTCTTCTATCAATTAAGTAGTCTATTCATAGTGTTTTTTGGCTATGTTTTTGTAATTTCCAATTTTGATCAATATAATAAAATCACGAGGAGAAACCTCAAAAACTATTCATACATTAGAGGCACCAACCACTTTCAAAATTGACCATAATAAAATGAAATCACCTATCTTTGGAAAAGATATGAAAAGAAACATTTTAACACATCTTTGTCTTAGAATTCTCATGTAAAAGAAATACAGTAAGGAAAACCAAAGTTAAACCTTATGATTTTGTGAAACTTATAAGAGATAAAGTCCTTAATTGGTACATAAAGACATGTCCAAACCATAATAAATAATGTGTTGAACTAAAAGAACAATTTTTAAACAACTCTTAATTCCCAAGAAACCTCTTAGAGAGTGTGAGAAAGATGAAAGAAATGTTATACAAAAATGGAGAGTCAATAAAATAATTTGATCAATAGTTTAAAGGAGTTGTTAGGAAATTGGAAGAGCCATTATCAAAGAAACAAAGGGTAGAATGGTTTATGTTTGGATTGTTACCTATAATTAGAGCATCACTTGATGGAAGAGTTTTTGAGACATATGCATAAGTGGTGGACTTAGCTTTGAGAATTGAAGCAAAATCTTGGAGGAGGAAAAATGAGAGAAAATAAAATTCTGAGATAGAAAAGATAAAACTAGATTCAAAACAATTAAAGATTAAGCAAGAAATTGTACCAAGAGGAGAAAACAAAGGAGAAAACAATCAAGACATTCATCTAGTAGAAGGAAGAAGATTTGGTGCTCTTAATATTCAACATTAAGGGCAGAGTAGATCTTGGAGAGGCCCCAATAAGATTAAAAAGTGTCTTCCATGGTATCTACATTGAGTGAGATGATAACAAAACTAATGACTATCCATATTTGCTGTTCCAATTAAGAAATGAGGAGGAACATGAACCATGGTGCAACGAGAAAGGTGAAACCAATGAATTTCTCCATAAGAATACACCAAGAAGGAACATTTCACAAATAAGATTATAAACACATAAAATGTTGATACAAGTAATTAATGATAGTCAAATTAAAAATCAATCTCAAATTATCCCCCAAAGTACTTCCAATAAATATATATATACACCGTCATTTAAATAGCACAAAAACAAAATAGCACAAGCGCCTGACAAGATAGTGTAATGGGAGCCCAGTGTGGGAGTCACGTTCCGTTTGAACGTCATCTACAGTTTTTATCGATCATCATTGTATTAAATATTTAGGCGGCGTCCAATCTATATTGTAATAAACTAAGGTCGGTGCAACTGCTGAACTATAATATTTAATTCCAATTTCCTGAACCATAACTTTTTGAGGATAAATGCTCGGTATTTCATTAAATTTAGTAAGTACAAAGCCCTACATTTATCTCTGCAAGGCCCTGTGTTATCAATCAACTATACTAGTCCAATTTTCAAGCTTTTTACAGGATTTATTTAATTGAAAACTTTAGTATTTACTTTAATAAACTGTGAAAATCTAGTACTGCTAATGGACTCTTCTGAGCTCACCTAAATATCGAAATATCTGATTCTAAATTCAGATTTCCTTTTTCCTTGTCATTGTCAAGGCTAATTTAAGCTGTCGTCAAGAATTTGACACATATTTATTTTAGAAAGCATTCTTGTCCTGTCTGCCCACCATTTGAAGACACCTCATGTTCTTGGCAATTATAAGGAGAAAAGGAGTGTTCAACTATAGTTTTTAATTTAATTTTTAATCCTAGACATAATTAAATGTTTCAAGTTCAGTCCTTAATTTAAAAAAAGAGAGTTATGATTGAAATGATGATACGTTTATTTTCGTTAAACTTAGGGTTTGTTTTGTGCGCAGAGCAGTCGTACTTGAATGTGCTCATTTTTTCTTGGGTTCGTTGGCCAGGGTTTCAACTATAAACCGTCATATTGTCTGTGTAGTCAAAAGTTGTAAGACTAAATATTAAGGAGAGGCATGTGCGGCGTACAAAAGTTATTGATTATTATGAGCATTCTGTCGTATGTTGAAATGAGTGGAGGGCACTTTCATTAACAAGCCGGAAAATATTAAGAATGAGTGGAAATGATATGGCACTTTATTTTATATTTGTTTTATGGCAAAGGTCGGGATGTGACACTTAACCGGCACATTTCAAGTTTTGATTGGTTGATGTAGAAGTGGGGTGCATTAAATTAAAAGATGATTGTAGTTTTTTAAAAAGGTGAATAATATTGGAATATTTATGATAATGTTGTTAAAGATAAAGGTTTTTTTTTAATCTTTTGGTAAAAGTTATTAGTTGAAATTGAACATTGATTATTTGTTTTTAGTTCAACATTGCTTTTGTACACTTTCATTAATATTTTACGAACGATGCAATTATAAAAGTGTATCTTTCCAACTTAGTTTCTTCTTAAAAATAGTAGGGAGTGAAATCATAATAGTATGCCAATTTTGCTATACATGATTACAAGTATAGAAGACATGTTTGAAAATATTTGTTCTGTGATAGAATGTACATTTGATAGCTTGGGTAATAAGAAAAAGTGAAGTATTATTCCACAACATTTTTCTAGTTTTCTAGTGCACAATTTTCCAAACTATAAATTATGCCTTAGCCTCTACTTTTAATTTCCAATTGATAAGGATTAAGTTGAACTATCGAACTTAGACAAATTCACTTTCCATTTTGAATTGGAGGGAGAAGTTTCAAGTAGATTAGCTTCAAGAGGAATCTTTCAATATTGTATCCTAGGAACCACCTCCAATCTTTTAAAAAATTGCATAAGATGGGGGTTGAAAGTTTTAGCTATAAATTTGAAGTAAAGCTTGAACTTTGTGGATGTTGATAATATGAATGTTGGACATTTTGTTATCACATGCTTAAGTTGCATCACTTTTCTAAGTAAATCTTGAGAAGTCTTAAATGTCTATGAATTTCTTCCTTTAAATAGAATCTTGCTAAATAATTGATTACTAAGAATTGAAGGTTGATTATTTAAGCATATCAACTTCCTTCGTTATATTGACAATCAAGAGAAACTCAAACTATAACTAAGTGAATGCCATTTCCATTCAAAAAGAGAAAAGATTGATTCCTAAGCTTTCCATTCATTCAAGAACTGTTTGAAAACTTAAAATTTGAAATACTATTGTATAAAAACTTTCTCCTTTTACTTAAACTCTTTCCCATCATTTTTGTTTTTAATTCAAAAATATAGATCTTTGAAAAAAATTTATCATCTATTTTACTATAAAACAAATTCTTTAAGTAAGGAAATCAATCACTCATATACCTTTACTTTTCAATATCCCCTTTTTCTCAAAATTATCCTCTAATGATTTAAATTAACTTGTTAAACTACTTTTTGACCCCAAAACACAAAAGAAATGAAATGGAGACCTGACTGATAATAAAGCTTTTGTTTGACAATTTGGACTTGTCCAGCCATATAAGGATTTTGACAGCACTATACTTATGTTAAATGGATATTTGTGCAAGGATGGAAATAAAACATTCGTTTCACCACAACTTCCAGATTAACTCTTGATGGCAAAACTATCAACGAAAAGTTAAGGTGTATGGAAGATAATGGATATTTTATAACTGGACTCAACTAGTTTGTTAAGATCATACAATAATTGAAGGGACCCGTGTGTCACAAGCTTACAAAGTTGCCTGCGATTATTTGTGGGGTTTTGGAATGTTGGAAGGTGACCGTACTTACAAAAAGTTAGGGTTTTCTTCTTTAAAGGAAAAGAAAGTGGTTAGGTGATATGTAAACTTTAATCATATGTAATGTCTGCTAAAACTTTCCAATTCGTTATGAAAAAACTAGAGTAGACAAATTTTGTATTGGATTATATGGTAATGCCAAAGTTTTCTTAGTTGAATGGAGCAAGAGTTAGCTAAGATAACAAGAGTTCTAAGGTAGTTTAGTATAAGTAGGTTTGTTTTTGTGTTGTATATTAGTTAATGAAGAAGAATTATTATTTTTTATTTTTAAAAATGTTATATAAAAGGAGAGTTAAATTTTGGTGTAATTAATATTGAAGTACAATGGGGAATGAACATGTTCTCAAATAGTTAAAGGTATATTTGGAGAAAGGAGCTTCAAATTTTCACAAATGGATTGTGGAAGTAATCTTTAAGGATCCTTTGGATTATTATAGAATCCTATCAAAGAGTAAATGACCAAAGATATATAAAGATTTAAAATGAAATCAAAATAGTTGAACATATCGATCTTGTGTATAGATTGAGCAATTGCAAGTGTAATATAAATTGATACAATTAGACTTATGATAGCAAATTTCCATGTCCAATTGATAAGAAGTTGAAGTGTGTTATGATCTTAAGCATAATTTACAAAGTTGATAAGACACCAATTTATGAGTAGATTGTTGAAATAACAAACCTCAAATAGAAGCATTCCAATTTGATTTATTTTTTATTTTTTACGAGTATATCCTTAAAATAACACATATATCCATTCAACTCTTAAAATAATCATTACTTATTAATGCAAATCAACACAAAGTAAGCTAGTATATCTAAGTTTATGCAAGTGATATATTAATTGGTATAGAAGAATGCAAAGGCTTGACAAGTATTCATATATTTGAGATACTAAATTTAATAACTATATAGCTTAAAGTTGGCTCTTCTTGGAAGAGTGTCATGGGAAAGGAATGATGAATGGTGTTTTATGGCATTCAAAGGGTAGGACACAACAATACATTGAACCATATAATAATTGTACGCACAAAATGTAGAATAAAATGATAAAGCAATGGAAAAACAAAGCTCCTATTTTGCACCTAGCTACACCTTCATTAGTGCAAAAATAATGTAAACTAAACAATAAGAGAACAAAAAAGTAAATTACCGACACCCTTTGCATGTCACATATGTGCTCGAGATTTGTTGATAGAGAGGATGTCCATGTAGTTGCTTAAACATTCAATCACCATGACCTTTCTTTGCATCCACTTTCTACCCTTGGCAATGACTTGAGGAATTAGAGATTTATAAATTTGGTGAGGATAGATGGAGGGTCAATATTGATTTAGAATGGATGCACAATATTGTTCATGTGAGGAATACTGAATTTAAATTTGAGAGGGATGAGAAATGAAATGTTGGTAGTTGGTGAATGGAGGGTTGGGATTGACTAGATTAAGTGGATACCTATGATTAAAAGTTAGTTTGGATTTAGGTAAGATTTGCTTGATTGATTTGATGGATTAGATTTAGAGTTGACTCTATTTTGAATTGATGACTTGTATTTATTTTAATTTTTAAACATGGACGGGACATGATTGTCTTATTAATGGAAATTAGACTAAGGTTTAGAGCTTTAGGCTAATTAATTAAAATTTTAGACTAAATTAATTAGGGGAGATTGATGTAGGATATTAGTTTAATCTTACCATCTAGTGGAGGGTTTTGTCGAATATTGACCCATAATTTTCTATGGTTTAACCCATAAGACCCATCAATAAGATAGTCAAATTCCTCTTTCGAACTCAGTATTATTAATTAAATAATTATTTTCAACTAGAAAATGTAAGTTCAAATGATTAATTAATCTAAATTTAAATAAATTAATTGATTAAATTAATAACAATAAATCCAATAATACTACTAAATTAATTAGATATAACTATAATTAATTAAGCTAAAGGTCCTACTATTAGAGGGAAGGGCAACCTAAGGAAATCCTTTGAGGAGGAGAAGAAAGAGTTGATGGACATGGTTGAACTGCACAAGAACCAAGAACTTGAGGTGGCTAACACCTTAAAGAACATGAATTAGTGTTCCTTTCTACTTTTTGCTCTGTTGTTTTCCTTGCTTTCAGGTATCTATTTTTTATTTTTGTTGTTTCATTGTTGTTTTGTTGCTAATTGTTGTTGATGGCTCAATGCTATTATCTAAAAGCATCATTTTATTTCTATAGTTGTAAAGGGTTTCGGGTCCTTTCAAAACCCGTTTCTCCCTTATAATCAAAACTATAATTAATTTAATATATTAAATCAATTAAAATATTATATAGCCAACTAAAGCATGAAAATAAAATCCCTTTTTCAAAAATAAGTAGAAGAAATAATAGAACTAGTAAGAAAAAAATTCTTCTTTTTGAAATACAAACTTTCAATAAAAAATCAAAGGAAAATAAGGAAAAAACAACTAACAATAAATATCTTCTCTTTTCAATAAAGTTTGAGTAGAGTGCAAGAAATTAAAAAATACTTTTGTTCAAGTTGATAGTGAACGTCGTAGCTCCCAAAAATCACCTACAACCAAAACACCTATCACATATGAAGAGAAAAAGCCATTCATATGCTCATGCAACCTTGAGAATAAATGATCCAAAAAACAACTAATTGTGCAATGGATTTAATCTAAATTAATGATTACAATGAAGCTGAATCCTTATAAAAGGAAAAAATAAAACGTAGATGAGGATTTGATTAGATTGTGACAAGTGTCTTGATCTCATACAATGAGATAACTTGACTTATATTCAGTCCAATCTAATAAATAAAAAAGAACTCATAAGTTTAGCTTAAGTGAATGAAGTAATAAGGGACTTAATAATTGGGTGAGTGCAAGATCATGGGGGTCCAAAAAGTGGCGATATGACAAAAAGTGGTTGGCAAGTTTTTTTTATCCAAATTTGATGAAATCAAAAGGGTTTATTGAAAAAATTGCCAGCTTCCCATCAATATAAGATATGCCTTATTTTGAATTTAATAGATAATTATTATTGATTTTCTACATGCATTATGAGTAAAGTCCCGATTGATAGGTTGATTGAAAAAAAATAAATTCTCAAATGATTTAACATTTTTTGAATCTAAAATATACATCACATTCTATGATTCCCATACTATAGAATTTAAAAAATGAATTTCATAAATTTTTGACCAAGTTATTGTGGTTAGACAAATAGTTTTAATATTTTTAGAAATTTCTAATAGAAAAATCATAACTAATTATTTACTTACAAAAAAAAACAAAAAAAATGTGGCACATCTTGACATATGTCCTCTACTTATATTGAAAGTTTCAATTTTTTTTTTTTTTTACTTGTACTTAGTTTGGTCAGACATATACCTGCTTTTTATTTTTTGTTGAAAATTTAGTACTACTACTTTGAAATTTTAAATTTTCACCAAATAGATTTATTTTTTTCCAAAAAGGACTAGTATCATAGAAGCTACATTCAATTTGCTACAAATTTTGTTACATATTTTTCAAATTATGTTAATAACCTATTCAAAATTTTATGTCAAGTTGTCTAACTCTGTTTTTCTAAATTTTATTGCCACTTAAGGGCCTAGTTTGGACCCCCATGATCCTACATTGACCCAATTAATTAATGATTAATTAATTATCAAGTGATGTCCTAATGAATCCAACACCCCCCCTTAAGATCAACTTAGGGAGAAGCTAAAAACCTTGATGAAGAATGCAATGATGGATGGGTCCCATCTACAAAGCCTAATGAGGTACCCATGTATAAAGAAATGAAATCCTTCATAGCCAGAGAAAAGGAGGAAACCGCATGGGAAAAACCCCTCTCCAAAAGAGAGAAAAATGAAATGATTGCACTAGTGAAAGAAGGATAGAAGGAGGACTCAATGTGATCCCCCAAGGACTGCTTCTATCATATAAGTACAATAGATGTCCCCCAAATAGATGAAATAAAATGAGGATATGAATCCCCCCAAAAAGAAAAAGCTCATGTGCCAATGATAAATGCCTATAGATAGAATACGACCCATTTCCTACAAACAAAATTTCTCATCATAGGAAGAAATAAATCCACTAGTGATTGGAGAAGCCAATCCAAAAATATGGGTAAATCAAGAATCCAAATCCAAATGATGTGTGCCTTTGAAAAGTGCTCAAGTGTTTACATGTCAGAAAGAGATGATGTCAATCCAAGATCATGTGAAGGTTGATGTAGAACTAGATACAAAGACAATGAAGATGATGGGCCAACAATGATGATGTGGTTGTCAACAAAGAGGAGATGAATGCCCTCAAAGTAATCCTCTAAATATATAATCTAAGACTCTACAAACAATGATGATATTTCCGCAAGATAAGAATCCCAAGTAGTTATGTCTAAGAGATGGTGTGTGTCATGTTGTACTATTCATGAGTTTATAGTGAACTCCTCAGCACTCTAGGATCACTTGCAAGATAAAATATCTTCAACAAGAGAGAAATGGCAGAAATATCATGCTATGATTATGGATGCAAGATTTCCAGATTGAATATTGGTAGATTGAATGTTGTTACAATGTACATATGATGCCTTGCTTATATAAGCAAGGTGTGATGATGTACAAACATTAAATATCTATGTCATAATTAAATGACATGATCCAGTATTAAATAACCTAGGACACAAGCATTAAATGCCAAAAGATAAGTGAAAACTAATGCTTAACTAGAAATATTCCTTCCTAGGACCTAGGTGGACTTAACATGTAAATAGGACCTAGATAAGACTAGATAAGGAAAATGTACCTATTTACTCCAACATTATCATCATCACATGAAATCAACCAATTAATTTATCCCAACCTCATTTTGATCATATCATCTAACAACAATAATTTTATTATAAGAATAATTCAAGTCATATGAAGTTTGGACCTTACACTCCCCTCCCCTTAAATTCGACTTCCTCTTGGAAGTCATTAGGATTTAGGGTTAATTTCATACATAGTCCCATATAACACATTTGAAAATAAACTGATTTATTTATGATAGATTGTAAGTATGTTCTTAACCAAATTTTATCCTACCAAATAAAATACCTTAAGAGATTAGAATAAGCTCTATAACCAAATATTTATCTATAAAACATAACCCAATATTGTCAATTTTATCCATATTAGACCCATATTAATAATTAAAATAACACTACATATGTACATTCTAGGTCCACATTAATCATCACTCAACATATGTACCTAATTCTTTTCAACATTAAACAATAGCCACAATCTCAACCAAATCACATTTCAAGGAAAATCTCACTTTCTTTCACATATATCAATTTCTATCACTAGTTCATAGGTATTCCACATCACATTAATTTGTATACAAATACATATACCATAACTATTTATCCAAAAAACATATTATAAGGATAAAAAAATGGGATTTATGAGGATGAATAGTGCCAAATACCACTAAATAACCACATGCTATATCATTGTAGAATTTGAAAAATGAAATAACATGTAACTATAGAGTCATTGTGCCATCACTGAGTATCCATATAACCATGATAATAATAGTAAAGACGGTCTTGAGGCCCCTTTCCTAAGGCCCCTCTATACATTTTCTAGTACCTTCCCCTTGTTTGTGTAAGGACGTTAACCTCCAAGAAGGAAGGTACACAAAGGTTCACTCACAAAAGTAGGGTAAATGTATTATGACTGTCGCATATCAGTCCAATTGCAACCACAGTCCTCACAATAAAAAATCCCTAGCGCATCTACACCCGCATACAACCTACTAGGGAACTCTCCTGGATATGAAAGTTTACAACTTTCACATTACACCACACATGTCACTAGTTACAAAAAAATAAGAAATCCTCAAACTAAGAAATGTAAGAAAAAACATTCCAATAAAAATCATAAAATAAAATTAGAAAATAATCAAAGTAACAACAAAGAAACATCTCAACTTCAATCAAAACGAATTTAATTAAATAATTCCCTAAGGCAAAAAGGACCATTTAAAATATTAATGCAAACTAAATAGATCAAAATTACAACACCATTAGCATCAATTTTGAAGGAAAAAGTACCATCAATCAATCAATAAATTAAAAATAGTACACATTTTCACAAAATTTGCACATTACATCCACTATGTGACTTTTCTAAAGCCACTCAAGGGGTGGAGGGGAATGGTGGTCTCAAACTACGTATATATAATAATAGCCGACAAGATCATGGTGGTTCCAAATCACATAAGAAATATAATATCATTGTTGTCTCAAAACACAAAATAACAACATAGTAAACATTTCTTGAAGAACAAGCATTGTCCCACACAACCTAGGATATTCTAACCAATATATCCATAAATCATATATCTAAAATATATCGCATAAATTTTATTTGTATTTTTCTAATAATTTGATATCACATAATGAGAAACACTATTTATTATCACAAAACTTTATCATTGCCATTGCCAAGTCTATCACCTAGAAAGTGTTGCCAAGGTATAAGTATCACTGTGATGTTACACTATATCAAACCTTGAATTTTATTCCTCCATATTCCCTCTTATAAAATTTTGTGCTAAATTTGAAACTATTTCCATTCTATGCAATCTTTTTCCAACACTACTTATGATCCATATTTGTTGAAATTTACTCTCATGCTAGTAAAACATGATATCACAAACCCATGAAGCTGTAATTGTATTCAATATCCATACCACTAGATATCTAATGTCTATAGCTAAAGAAGAATGAATCCAACTATATGGAACACAAGGGTCTATCCTCAACCCATGGAATATAAAACTCAAGGGAAAAGGAATTGCACGACAGACCAACAAGTGTGGTCCTACTATGCTAGGGAGTAGATCTAAGTCAACGTTCATGGGAAATCATAGTTTTCTGACATAGCTCCTTTGTCTAGATTAGGGACAACATCAAGGAAAATCACAATCATTCCAATGAATGAGACTTTCCCTCAACCCCTAGTTATGCTAGTGGACCCTTCTCTAATTGGAGTAGTAGACACTAGGGAATACAACAACATAGACAAAATATGATCAACATTTTTTATCAATAAATATTCCATCTTTATATTTAAATTCACATAAAATATATTATCACAAGGGTACACATAGGTAGATCATACTTGATTTCCACCACACCATCATCCCAAGCTGAATACCTTATATCACATACTTTAGTCATGAACATAATATTCACGGGTTTTCTGCAAGACACACCAAAATGAACTTCTTTAGGTCTACTCAATTCTCTATTATGATTACTTAAGCCAAAAACAATAATATTTTATGTTCAATCTTTTTTCTATTAAAATTAATACACATGAGACACTACAATTCCATCACTACTTTGTTTTCCTAGGTTCCACTTATTTAATCATCAATGCTATTATTGTTAAGAACATGATTTTATTTTTATTTTTTCGGCATCCAAAACCTAATTTTGTTTCCTTTCTAACTTTACCGTGTTTTGAAGTTTTCTAATTTTATCTTTATGTATCTCTAAGTTTATCATGTCCTATTAGAAGGATTCTTTATATCACAAGGTTTTGCATCTCATCTATCAATTATAGGTTCAAATCTTAAACACCTAATCTTCTAAGTTATATCCAAACATTTATTTTTAAGTTTCATAAAATCATACTACAATCAAACATGCATATGATCTACAAAGTGTTTTAGGTAGAGTTTAACCCATAACTAAAAGTGTACATTATTTTAATAACCAACTTCACTGAGTAGTTTTTGAAATTTAATTTAATGTAAAATAATAATAATTTTTTTTTAAGAAATACTTAGGAGAGCACATCAAATTTGGTGTAAGCCAAAATACACAAATTAATGATTTACTAAATTTACTTAACTCAGATTTTAAATTTATTCATCTATATTGTAATCTTATTTTGATTTTCTTATTTACTCGTGCTATAATTATTTCATTTTCCTAATTAAGGGAACACCTTTGACACTTTTGATTCAAATAATTACTATAGACTCCTATTAACCCTTTTATAAAAACCCTTCACTTTAATTATCAGTGAGAATTTACTTTAGGTTTAGTTGTTAAAAGAAAGGCACCAACTTAACTTGACCTTGAGGAATACTACTTAACTACAAAACCACTTAAGAGTTAATCAAAATAAGGCATCCATGATCCCTAGTTCTCATATTTATAATGAATACCTTTATTGTTATGAGATAAAGATTAAGTTCTATCATCTATCAACATTACAAAAGAAAGAGAAGTTCAACTTGAGAGGTATAGGTAAATGAAATAAGTTTAAGAAAATTATGGTTTGGTCATTTAGCCCAAGGAAAATAATCGTTCATTTAGTTGAGCTAATATTTTGATCCAACCCAAGTATATGAAAATCAATTTCCTTCATTATTAGATTATCAATTTCCCAAGATGGCTTAACTAGTATTTCTTACATTCAAGAAAATATCTATCCATAACTATGATTAATCATGAATTCATACTAAAAGAGAGACATTAGAAATCAAATGTTTAGGGTTTACATAACATAAAAAACATTAGTTCTAGTTCACACAAAGTTATTAATACAAATATATCTATATTTTATTTTATCATCCTATATTTAAGGGTGATCCTCTCAAAATTTATAGTGATTCTTGAAAGAACAAATGATACATCACACACATTTTGAGATAATGATTCTAGAGAGATTCATTTTTCTTCCCAAACGGTTTGTTCATAACATAAACAATAAAGATAATAATTTAGTGTAAGGTACGGAGACCAACAACACAAAGGCTCCAAGTTACGAAGATCCAAGAGTGGAGGGCTGCCCTATCTTACCTCAAGCTAAGCGGGTTATTAGTTCAAGGACAAAGAATGATGAGCACTCTCAAGTGCTTTTGTCACTCTACAAATCTGAAAAGCTGAATGGGGCTAGACGAGCCGGTTTCTAGAATACAAACTACACCTTAGATAGCTCTCTGCTCGAGGATGGTAGTGCGTCTCAAGGAAGATAGCATGAAAAATTGGAATCTCTCTGGTGCATTGGAGTACGTACGACCAAAAAACATGAAATACAGTGTGAGAAACGAGAAAACCTACTAGCTATCTAGCTAACTAAATTCAACGAAATGAACAAAATGATAAAATATGAGAAATAATTATATAAATGGTAGAGAAGGTAGACGAAAGTAAGGGTGATGAAGACCAACTCATTGAGGGTCTAGTTTGCCAGCGAGCTCCACACACATGTACACCTACACAGAGACAAGACGGGAAAAATTTTGGGGTTGTATAGGGGTTTGCCTCTGTCAAACCCTCACTTTGGTGTTTCCACCTCCACAGATAGCCACGAAGTAGAAAATGAGATAAAAGAAAGAAGAATATCAAAAACTACAAAAGATACAATGCTACTCTATCAAACCATAACAAGAAAGGATAGTGAAGCAATACCACCTCCACCCAAAGGCACTCAAGGCCAATGAAGGGAGAATGCAAGGCAATGAGCTTGGAAAAGCGACACAACCGTAGCAATGATGAAGGGAGGTCTCCCAAGACTCCAAGCTAGTAGCTTCTATGGTAACACCACATTTATGAAATGGAGTTGGAGCAACAAGCTGTTATAATGCTCAATGGATGCCAAAGAGTTCAAGTGAATAGACACAATTGTGAAGAAGATGAGATGGATTGCTAAAGAGATTCTAAAGAGATGGATTGGTAGTGAAAATTATGCATTTGAAGGAAGATTAGGATAAAAAGAGTTGTTTTTGGGTCAGCTGGTTGACACAAAGGTGTTATGCTTCATGCCCAATGGAGAACGTAATGTTCCTGCAGATTCCAGGGGTAGGAATCTGTTAGGGATGACAACACGCTGCATAGACATCCGCACGTTGCGCTCATGTCCCCAAAAAATATTTCCCCACCAACACATAGGATAAACACCAAGTGGATGGAAGGAAAGTGAGTGATGTGGAATTTCACATTCGAGTTTGATTTTCTAAGGTGGAGGGATGCAAAAGGGGAATTTACACAAGGGGTGCAAATTTTCTCCTATACATCTTGCCCCCACTTTAGCGAGCACAAGTGTCAATGAGTATTTGATAAAGTAGATTGAAGAGTTAGAAATGTATACCTAAACCATCGAGGAAGCAGATTGCAATCTAGTGAGCTCAAAAGAGCAGGGAAGGAAAATAACTCTATAGGTACTCTCTTCTGAGGAGGTTCGAACAAAGGAATCCATAGCTCCTTGAAACTACAGAGTTGAACAAAGTACACAGAAGGCCCACAGTCCAATTATGGACAAATCTTGTAGGATGCAAGTGCTTCACAGGTCCTCAAACCTACAAAGAAGGCACCCCCAGGTAATCTCTTTAGAAGGAAGCTCGGTGTAAGGGGACTCAATAGAGTCAGACTAGAAAGAAGATTCACAAATGCACTTGCAAAGCAACATGTTAATCCATAGATAAAACATGTTAGAAAACAAAAAGCAACCACACAGGCAGAGAAACAGACAGTCACGCAGACAGTCAAAAAATGGAAGGAATAGATTTCAAAGGGGTCCCTTGGGAACCCTTCAAAAGAAAAGGGGTCCACTCAAGGGATGTGTTGTTTGAAAGTGAAAGTATTTTTTGCAAATCAATTCAACATCAAGGAATCCTTTCGAAAGATGTTCACTTCATCAAGGAATTTGAAAGGAAGAAAATGCCCCCTTGTGAGGGGAAGGTCGAGGCTTCTCTCGCAAGAAAATTTGCTCCCTCCTTGGAGGAAAGTTTTTCATGTTATTTCTTTGCAAACCCATGATGAAGGAAACACGTTCCGTTGGGGGTCTTTGTTGAGAATGTGGTTTTTGAAAACCGATTTAAAAATATTTTCGAGAGAATATTCATTGGCCATCAAATGCGTTTTCCAAAAATCAAAGTTTGCATGATAGCCCCCCTTAGGATGGTGTGTGCCGAACATAGAGGCACGTGACATCCTAAGGAGAGAAAATCAAGAATGAAAAAGTGATGTTGTGGCCCATGAAACATAGTGAGATGTAATTGTGGTAAGGTTGTCACAAATGTGAGGGACAACACATGAGCACCACAACATCACAAAGTAATCATGAAAGATACGAGAGAAAACATGCAAGAAAAGAATCACTAACATTATGAACAAAGGGTACATGGGTGATCTGATATTTCAGGGTTAGAGCTGCTCATAAATATATATAAGTATAATAATAGTAAATAGATGAACTGGCATCAACCCCCTACTAAATCAGACCTTATGAAGAATGCACAAGAAGACAAAAAAAAATAAAAAATTGGGTCAACATGGAAGGGAAGCCTAAATGTCCCCAACACTTTGCATCGTCCACAATTATCAAAAATCAATACACATAACAAGGGAAGAATGATGCCACAAATAGAGGAATTTTTACAACACATAATTACTCCTATATCCAAGCACCTATGAGGGTGACAAGGGTCATCTAGGAACACATAACACAAGCACGGGGGAGCACAAACACACACACACTATACACTATAGATAAATAAGAGGTGCTCACCTAACATTCATCAACGAAGAGGTCATCGACCTCCCAATCTAGATCATTCTACGGGGAAGGCAAATGTGCTTGCAATGGGGGAACCCTCTGACCACCATAACACAAGCACGGGGGAACACAAACACACACACACACACACACTACACTACCAATAAAGAAGAGGTGCTCCCCTAACATTCATCAACGAAGAGGTCATCGACCTTCCAATCTAGATCATTATACGGGGAAGGCAAATGTGCTTGCAATGGGGGAACCCTCTGACCCCTTGCAACAAGAGCCAAGGAAGGAGACGCCTCAAGGTCTTCTCCTCTCAATTATTGTGGAGTAAAGTTCAATGAATTTGCAAAGATCACTGAAAGGGTTGGGATGTCATCCAAAGAGTTAAACATGCACTTCATAGGATTGTTATGTGTTACCTCAACATACGAGGGAGGCAGAGCCTGAGATTCACTACTAGGCTCACTGAGTGATGAACTCCGGGGATGTCAGAACTTCTTCCATCACAAGGATGGTACATGCTAATGGAGAACCACCTTCTGAAGAAGGTGGGATCCTCTTTCACCCTCAACTACTAGCGAGGCCATCCAACATATTTCGCTTCATTGGAGGATGCGAGATCCCCATAGACGAGGTAGAGGGTGCAAAGGAGGAGGAGAAAATTATGGTGGACACCACTGAGGTATTCAAAATATCCACGAGCTTTTGTGAATTGAGAGATGTCTAGAAGGGACATCAAGAGAGGAGACTCAACCACGGGAGCAATAAAAACTTGCACCTTTTTAGGGTTAGGGGTGTTTATCCTTGCAACAAGAGCCAAAAGGAGCACCGAGGCTAATTGAACTAAAGTAGAGGGGAAGGGAGAGGAGGACACAACAATAGGCCATGAAATAGGGGTAGTCGACTCCTCTTCCTTC
The DNA here is from genome assembly GCA_007115665.2 of Sequoiadendron giganteum. NCBI lineage: Eukaryota > Viridiplantae > Streptophyta > Pinopsida > Cupressales > Cupressaceae > Sequoiadendron > Sequoiadendron giganteum. The sequence goes on from CM021106.1 coordinate 187,092,586, forward strand.
CTCTACAGAGCGGCCTGCTTAGCAGCTAGAGCCTTTTGCCGACGCTTGTGCTCATGTGCAAGGCAGTTCTTGTGATTCCGAGAGCTAGAGGTCAAAAGTTGGGATGGAATAGAAGGCTACTGCTCGTCCATCAAAGTGTCCATTAGGGTCGATTTCGATGGAGGGAGAGATTGAGATGAGGTTGAAGCAACAATGGGGGGATTCAGCTCAGATGCCTTGGCAACATGACTCTTCCTAATCATTTCCTTAGGAGTGGGAATAGTAAGAGGCTGCATAGGCCGAGACATAGAGGAATCCCCACTAGGAGTCTTCCCTTTACCATTCGTACCAGGCCAAGGGCTCAGGGATAAGGTAGGAAGATTGGATACTCGAATCTTTGCCTTACACCAAGCAAGTACCATCAGACTTCTTATACAAAAACCATGGGTAGTCACCCAAAGCTTCTCTTCAAGAAGGGAGGTAGAAGTAATGCTCTAAGGACGAGTAGACTTCTACTTTCCCTTTCGAGAGGAGGAGGCAACATGTTGTTGCCTTCTCGAGTGAGTCACTTTTGACTGTCCTTTGCCCCTGGTTTTGTACTTTACGTAGTTTCGATAAAGCAGGTCCATTCTAGGGGGAGTGGACTGAATGTGGTGGGCCAAAATGATCCAATGAATGACCCCCATGGGATACCAATGGCTAATATCCAGTGTCATGCACAAAATGCATGACACCTTCATGAGAGAACTTTACAAATTTGTGAATAACATAAGCAATTTTGTTCATGAAAGCTAGCCACGAGATGCCCAACTTCACTCTAAATAGATCAGATTCTGGGACAACATCAAAGGTTGTATCCACAACCCTAGGTCCAACTAGGATGGAAAGAGTTATAGAGCCATATGGCTTAAGAGAGAGACCATCATGCGTACGTATGGTAGAGTTAGTTTCTTCATATTCCTCCTTCTACAATGAATTTAACCATAAAGTCTCCTCTATAATAACATCTACTTGGCTTGTGGGGTCAACTAGGAGTCCTGTCACAATGTTCCCATTGATGTGAGCAAGGATGTATAAAGGAGAGGGTTTATTATTCACTGGAAAGTCCTGCGAGGTGAAAGTCACATCTGGCAAACCAGTGGTAGGTTGCGTGGGAGGAGTAATCAAAACCATGTTAACATACACTGAGGGTTGAGGAGAAGCATCAAAGGGGTCAATAATCAAGTTTAAAAAATGGGACAAGAATGGGTTTGTGTAAATATGCAACTGAGTATTGGCCTTTGCTATCGACTTATTTATCAGCCTCCTACAATGATTCAACAACTAAGCCTTTATAGTTGTGATTCAAAGATTGGAAATCTAACCTAAATAACTATCTCAATCATCATGAAGGTGCATTTAACTTGTCAACCCAGGGACATAAAATTGAAATGGGTCAACACTGTATGTGCACTAGGGATTCAAAGTAGCCACATTCATCCTATAGCTAAGAAAGACATAATGTTGAAAGTAAATTGCTTGGAAGGAAATGACATAAGTACTGAGCATCAACCAATAACTATACTAAGCTGAAATGCATGACATAAATGAAAATATGAGTGAACAAACAAGAAACTACTCTATCTTCTTTGGGTATAGGAATAGTCACAAAATGGAATTCTAGTTGCTGCAAGAACAAACAATGCTAGATTCTTAACTAATTAATGAACAAAAAATACTAACTAAGCTAAGAGACAGAATACCCATCAAGTGGGCCCCCTTGGATAAGTATTCCCTAAAACTAAGGTAAACTCAGGTGCACAAACTTATAACTTCATTTCATTCATTGGAAAACATGAGTACAATTGAGCAACATGATTGCAGTGCTGAAAAACTAAGAGTGTGAGTACATCATCAAATCAATATCGTTTGTAACAATAAATACTAGCTCTGGCTCATGAGAAGGAGCATCGAAGTTTTATTTAAAGAAACAACCCACTAAAGCCTAGCAAGGCAGTCAACTCCTTCAAATCGGAGGATGCCACATTAGGGAAAGCATAGAAAGTGCAGAGGTGGTTACACATGCACAAAATCTTGTCAGACATGATTTCCTTAATGAAGATCTGGCACAACAGTAATGCTTATATCTGCTCAAAAGGAAATTAATAGAATTTATAAGGTGGTTACAACTTCGATTTGAATGAGGAATCTCCAGCCGCTAGGATTCTCCCCTCCATTAAATGACTACCTTGTTGACCGATATGGCGAATGACCAGTTGGCGAAACCTTCCTGAATTGTAGACCTCTAATTATATCTGCATGACAATATTAGTATGCAAAACAACTACATATCTATAATTATCTCAAAGAGAAAATCATTAATCACATATAAAATTAACATAGATAGTTCATACAACACATCGATGTCATTTAAAAGTTATGAAAATGAGCTTATGCTCAATGTCCAAGGTTTTAAGGAAATATCATAAAAAGATCAATATCCAATCATCAAAGTCTATGTCAACAACAACAAATGGATAAGAAACTATATTAAAGTTAAACAATAAACTGGGCTCATCATTTCCCCCCAACGCAAGGCTTTGTTGGTCCTCCAACAGAGGAAGGGTTGTTCTTCTGCTTGGTCAATGCCCTGAAATTTGTAGCTGCTAGCTGCCCTACATCAATGTCTGCTATGGGAGAATTAGGATCCCAATAGAAAGGTTGTTGCCTTTCCAACTTGTTCCATATTTGTCTCTCATCTGCTATGTCATACCTATAGTAGTACATTATGAACCATGGGTTCATTTTGAATTAACCCACCTCCCATCATTAGTTTTCTGCAATGAAACAGTTGCTCAACAAAAATTTCCTTCCTGCAATGTTGCTAAATTTCCAACGCTGATGTTGTCTAAATTTTTCCTTTTTTGGGATTAAGATTATGACAGGAGTAATAAAGGCAGTAAAGGAGTAATAAATGAAGGCTATGATGAGGAAGAATGGCAGTGATTGATTGTCATTTCACACATGCAAGCAGTCATTTCACTTAGGATTCAAATTGGCTCAAAAAAAAAAAAACCTTGTTGACGTGAGCCAATATGGACAAACATGGGAACATGGAATTGACACATTACCCCCCAACCTAAATTTGCACATGTCCTCACATGTGAGGCGGTAAGGGCGATTTGACAGGGGCAGGGAATAATTCATGATATAAAGAACGTCCATATTAACATACAATGATTAAATGAATGCCCTTAAAAGACAACTAAGACATAGAAAATTGATTGTGCACGTACCTGAATTCGTGGAAGATTTATGTGTTGCAAATATTATGGAGAAAGTACCGATCACTTTTATGAAATCAGTTGAGCAATTAATGAAAGTGAAGTGGAATGAGGTGGAATGGAATGAAGTGAAATGATGGCGGAATGGAAGAGAGAGAAAGATGGAAATGGATGGGTGAATGGGTGAAGAAGTGGACCCCCACAAAGTGGAAGTCTTTAT
>CM021106.1:187098819-187169002 GCA_007115665.2 Sequoiadendron giganteum
ATTGCATAAGGGTATGTGCAAGATCATGATGGGCCAAAAAGTGGTGATATGAAAAAAGTAGCATTTTGCACTCGCCAAAAACTGCGAAAATCTCGAGTTGACTTTTTTTTGGGTTGGGTGTCAGTACATTGCTCCATAGAAATGCCCAAACCAAAGTTTTACAAATCGGATATCCGATTTTTTTAAAAGTAAAAAAATTGGATATCCGATTTGGGGTTGGGTAATACAAATGAAAAAAAGGTCATTTCGAATTCATTTTAACACTTTGAAACCTCCAGCGACTCAAACAATGACAGTGAGTGCAAATCCGATATCGGATTTGAGCTGATATCCGATTTTGAAGTTAAGTCTTTGGTTATTTTTTTGTTTTAATCGATTTTTGTTTGAGTTTTGTAGAATTTTAACTAGTTTTTAACAGATTTTTATTAAAAATAAGGGTTTTTTATAGATTTTTATTAAAAACTAGGGTTTTTTTGCAATAATTTTATTTAAATTGTGTAATTTCAATTAGATTAATTAGTTTTGAACTTAAATCAGGTATTATGGCTGAGAATCATAACCCACAAATGCCAAACCCTCCACCACCTCCGCACCCATCAATTGAAGAGTTATTTGGTGAAGAATTGGAGCAATTGAGGGGCATTTGTGATGTTTATAAGACAATTCCTCGATTAAGGAATATGAAAAACACATTGAAATAAATAATTAAAAATATAGAAACCCTCTCCACCCAACGTAATGCCTTTCTTTCGTGGCGAGAAAGCATGAGGGAATATTACTCCAGTGGATTGTCTTACGAAGACGTGAAAGATCTCATAATAACAAAAGCCCAAATAGCCTCTTTATTTGTTAACCCCTACACCGGTTTGCCAGTTAATATTAATAAACCAAAACTTTCTATAAAATGGTGCACGAATAAGGACATTGCAGATAAATTTTGGGATCATTGGTGCATGGTTTTTGATAAACCACCCAACAACAATAGTGATGTACCATTTTACTTTATTAAAAAATTATACGTTGAGTTTGTGTTAGGGCATCATGTCAATTACTTTGACATTAAACCCTTCGAGGGCATAGGTGGAGGTATGCCACAAGATAGACCAGGGGTAGTTAGAATAGTCCAAGGCCCATATGTTCCCCCTCCTCCCCTTCCTCAACCACCTCCAAGACACCATCCAGATATTATCAAGGATGCAACCACACAAACTATTCAGGCTATTCACTCTTTGAGTGATCTTTTCATTTCCCATATTGCTACAATAGCTCAGCCACATGCTGGTGATGTTGGTGATGGATCGAGTACTGCTGCATCCTGCTCCTCAGGTCCACATATGTGTGTGCCACATACTTGCACTATGTGCCACCAGATATGCTTGGGTCCTCTTGTACAACCTGCTGAGAATCCCTTGGACACATCTGATTATAACCTCCATGATGTGGACGTTATAGGAGATTAGATGCAGGAGATTGGATCACACCCTATGTAGCCTACTGTTGCTATAGAGGAGGACGTTGAAATATTTACACAAGTAAGATTTAAGTTGTAAATTCATAACTTGCATTTGTTTTTAAATGAATATTAATAAGAGATAGTATCAAGTACTAATATTTATTTACATGGTCTATTTAATAGTTGATGTCTAAGGAGGATCTTACACAGGTTACTGATAGCACCCTCAGGGCCATTTAATTTGGCCTCGACATGCACATGGTATATATTTTTGCACTCACTCATTTACATTTTTTTATTATATACTTGCTTGTCATTAATGAAATTATATATTAACTTATATGTTTATCTTATTTTCCTCTTGTAGGAAATAGCTAGAGCGAGCGAGGTGCAACATTGTCCAGAATTTGGAGGCGCAATGGTAGATAAGGGAAAGGTAATTGAACTCAAATTCGATTGAATTAAGTTTTTTAAGATCTTATAGTGATTATACATACATCGACATAGATTGGTAGTTTCATATACTTGTCATTTTTATGTACAAGTGGTTATGAGCTACACATCCTTGTTGACAAGTGTCACAACGCCTGAAGGAGTAAGTGTTGGAACACTTGAAGGAGTAGGTGTTGAAACACCTCAAGGAGGAGTTGTGAAAACACCTGAAGGAGGAGTTGTCAAAACACCTGAAGGAGATAAAGAAAAAGAGATGCCTAAAGAGGTATGCGTTTATTTTATTTTGTGTTTTGTAAATATGTTCCTATTACCGACAATTGTATGCTAACTTGTATCAATTTTATGTTTTTGTTCACATATATAGATTGGCATTGCAAAATTTGATGTGATTGGTTATTTGAGAGGGGTATATTCTAGGATTCCTGATGGTTTGAAGAGACGTATATATGAGGTAATCAAGATTTCAATTTTAGAGTTCAATTATAATTCAATGTATATTGATTTTGATGTTAATTATTCGATTTTAAATTATTTAATATAACTAATCTCAATTATGGTTTGAATTTTTCTTGTGCAGTTTCCTTCAGAGCCAAAGCGTGCTTCAAAGAGGCCCCATTTTGATGATCCACCAGTAGTTTAGGATGATATAGACATTTTTGCATGTATATTTTGAATAGATATCGAGATGCTCCATTTTGATGATCCACGAGTTGTTTAGGATGAGATAGAAATTTTGGCATGTATATTTTGAATAGATATCGAGATGGCATATGCCACATTTTGTAAAACTTTGTTTAAATTGGCATTGATGCCAATTTTGTAAATGGACATACACCTGATTATTGGATAATTTGATATATAGAAGTTGAGAATCACAATAATTTGTTCATGTGCATGTTTAAATTGTTCGAAAATTTAATTTTGAGCAATGGTTAAATATCATTGTACTGTAGCATAAAAAATCATGGTTATATTATATGGTTCACAATAAAAAATAATGAATAATGGTTAAATTATATCATATATTGCTTAGTTATATTATGGTTATATTATATAGTTTAAACAACTTTGAAGACAAGAACAATGGTAAAGTTTAACATTTTAACTTTAAAGTTTAAATACACTCCAATGGATTGAATTCGGTGGGCAATAGGGTTAACCTCACCAAAAACTTGGTTTGAAGCATTTTCATTTTTTTTTGTGCATTTGAGAGGCAATTTACTAAGGGTCGGTTTGTATACCCTGTTTAAGGGTTTTGAATGCATCTAAAATGGCATATTAAGCATTCCACCCATTGTATGCATTTGTAACTCAGTGGATAGGCTTAGTTAGGGTTAATAATAATTTTTGCATCATTTCATGTGTAGGGGAGGTTAGGATCATGATTTTGATGGTGCCCTAAATGGCATTTTGGGTGTTTTTGCATGAAAAGGAGAGGTTAGAGGAGGTAAATGTGAGAAATATTTGAGGGAAGTCACTTTTTATGTCCTTTTAAGTTTGTGTAGGGTTGTTTGAAGGTGTTGGATTCACTGGGATGGTTTGGTGAAGTCTTCAAGTAGGTTTTTCAATAAACCCTTGCCTAAATTGAGCAATTTGAGGGTTTTATTGAATAGGGTCTTAGAGGGCGAGTTCCTGAAGATAAGTTGGAAAATTTGTGGTTTTGTCACCTAGTGAGTGCTGCCCCATTGAGTTTTGGGGTTTGTGAAGTGATTCAAGGGTGGTTTCTTTGGAAATTAGGCCTATTTGGCTAGGTTGAGCAGCGTAGTTTGAATGATTTGTGGAAGTTGTTCCAAAATATTCATATGTGGGATTGATGTATGTTGTTGAAGGATTTAACGGGTGCCTAAAATTATTGTCACTTGCAGAGGTTGTTAAGGAAAACTGAGAGTTAAGTTGGGAAAATTGGGTTTGTAGACCTACAAGGGTTTCTAGGTGAGAGGGAAAATAAGCCAAGATTGAGTTTGTAAGTAGAAAGGTGATTTATAACCTTTTGAGTTGATAAAGTGAGGGGTTTTTCAACCTAGGTTGCTATCAGAAACACTCACCAACACTCCAAAACTCAAAACCCTCACTTTTGACAAGTTTGAAGGAGGGTTTTATTGAAAACCTCACCTCCAAACCTTTCCTCATTGTTTCAATGCCTCCAACACCATCAAATATGTTTGCCCTTGCTTAATTAACTCTTACAAAGTGCTGCCCTAATGTAAACAAGATTAGGACCTTTCACATAGACTTTAAGAGGCATCTAACAAGATTAAGATTAGGACCTCCAACACCTTCAAATATGTCTGTAGAGATTAGGACCTTTCGCATGGACTTTAAGAGCCATCTAACAAGATTAAGATGCTCTTACAAATTCAACGTATCCCCAAAACACACCCTAAAGGCTTGTAGCATCAAAACACAAATTTTGAAGATTTATTTTCGAGAAGGCCATACAGAGACCTACAAAACATCATTTGAAAGACACTTCAACTCCTAACACAACATACCAAAAGATCCAATAAAGTTTCTTTGAAACAAATTTGTAAACCTTTAGTCTGCCCTTATTTTAGGCTACTCAATTAGCCCTCTTTTACAAAGGAGGTCCCTCCTAAAATCCTTTCTTTCACCAAAACTCAATGGAAAGTCACTAATTGTGTGACAAAACACCAAATTCCAACATTTATTCTCAGATTCAAGACTTCTAGGGCGCTGATCCAACAAACCCTCACCTTTCATGCAAAACACCAAGGGTTTATTGAAACTCACATCACTCAGGCTTAAAGAACTCAACCAATGCCACCAACATTCTCTAAATGGTCTAGACAAACTCACAAAACCAATGTCATCAATCCTCTTATCTTACCAGCAATAAGTACCTTTGTACCTACTATACCTGCAGAACCTTCATGCTTTGCAACATTCTTCCCAACCAATGAACACACAATGGACCCTGTCATGGCATTAACATACCAATTTACTACCAACTCAGTCTTCAAACCTGTGTCAACCTTCACACCTGCTGTCAGAGTATTTTCAAACTTAAAACAAAGCATCTAACTTGACACCATATTTTCAGTAGACATTGCCTTTGAAGGAAGGTTGAGTGCATTATTTGAAGTTGCTTGTTTAAGTTTGTAGTTAAGGATTTGAGGGTCAAAATGTATTAAGAGGCCATTCCACCTACTATTCATTTTGTGATTCAGTGGAATGGGCCTGGTTAGAATAAGATTAGGTGTTAGAATAGATGTCTAGTTGTGGAAAAGACATTTGGTGGAGATTCCCATGTTGTCCTTGTGGAAAAAAACATGAATTTAGGCCTAGGAGGCATAGCTTGAAGTAGAAGATTAAAGAAATAATTTGGAAGAAGGTTAGAAGCTGATTGTTTCAGTGTTATCAGGTGGAATTTGATGTGATAGAAGGTTTGCAAAGGAAGGGTAGGTCATTTGGGTGTTTGGGCTTGAAGCCCTAGTTGAACAAAGAGTGAAAATGGGTGAAATTGAGAGGTTTTAAGAAGGAAATGTGTGAGAAATTTGGGGGAAGAATAATTTGAAGGTGAATTAAGTTTGTGCAGGGTGAAATAAGAATGTTTGAAAAGATTTTGAGGTTGAATGAGGTCTGGAGATGGGTTTTTCAATAAACCCCTGTTTATTTGGTGAAAAATGAGGGTTTCATGAAAGAGGGTCTTTGTAAGCGAGTTTTGACTTAGTGGTTGAAGAATTTGTGGTTTTGGAGGTATTTTGAGGACTTTCTAATGGTATTTTGAGTGGGAAAAAAGATTGAAGGATATTTCCTTTGTTAAAGTGGGCTAATTGGAGCCCCTTTTCCAGCGTTCAAGGTTAGTTTGATGGTATGGTTCCAAAGTAAGTACATGTGATTCTGTGATTTTTTTATTGGGTGTAACAAGGTCATCCATGACCATTTGGAGTCATTTAGAGTCATTTTGAAGCGATTTGGTGTCATTTATCAAAAAATGTAAAAAGTTGTCAAGTTGCTAAAATGTTGTCAAGGAACTTTTGCAAGAAAGTACAAAAATGAAGTTTTATTAACAAATTGTTTAAAAAGTGGTTGTAAATGGTTAGGAAGCATCCGGGTGGGAAATTTTATGCTAGGCATGGTCCTCTTACACATTGAAACACACAAAATTGCTCTGAGCTACATTCAACCGACATAATCCCTTAAGAGTCCAAAGTGCAAAATGGTTGCAAAATTCAACATGCTTGTATTCAGACACCATGATGCTTATAAAATTCTCATCTAACCCTATGGGATCGCGTTGGGCCCCTATACAATAACCTCTCTCGGGTTTCACTATCTCAAAGGCTTTTTCCCGTGGTGGCGAGTTCTCGCTTGGGGAAAAAGTTGTCAAATGCAAGTAGTTGAAAGTTGCAAAGTGGTGCAACTTTCGTTTTGCAACTCGTGTGACCAAACAAACTGTTCTGACACATTTGAGTGGGTATGTTTACACTAGGCATGGTCATCTTTTGCACCGAAACATGCAGAATCGCTCCGAGCTACATTCAACCGACATAATCCCTTAAGAGTCCAAAGTGCAAAATGGCTGCAAACTTTAGCATGCTTGTATTCAGACACCATGACACTTAGAAAATTCTTGTTTGAGCCTATGGGATTACATTGGGCTCCTCTATAGTAACCTCTCTATATTTTTTCTATCTTGGAGGAATTTTCTTGTGGTGGCGAATTCTCGCTTGGGGAAAAAGTTGCCAAATGCAAGTAGTTGAAAGTTGCAAAGTGGTGCAAATTTCGGTCTACAACTTGTGTGACAAAACAAACCATTTTGACAAATTCAGGTGGGTAATTTTATGCTAGGCATGGTCCTCTTTCACACCGAAACATGCGAAATCACTCCGAGCTACATTCAACTGACAAAATCCCTTAAGAGTCCAAAGTGCAAAATGGCTGCAAACTTCAACATGCTCGTTTTTGGACATCGTGACACTTAGAAAATTCTCGTCTAGCCCTATGGGATCATGTTATCCCCCTCTACAATAACCTCTCTCAGTTTTTTCTATCTTGGAGGTGGTTTCCTATGGTGGTGAATTCTCGCTTGGGGAAAAAGTTGTCAAATGCAAGTAGTCAAAAGTTGCAAAGTGGTACAAATTTGGTTCTACAGCTCGTGTGACTAAAAAAAATATTTTGACACATCCCAGTGGGTACGTTTACGCTAGAAATGGTCCTCTTTCACATCGAAACACACAAAATCACTCTGAGCTACATTCAACTGACAAAATCCCTTAAAAGTCCAAAGTGCAAAATGGCTGCAAACTTCAACATGCTCGTATTCAGACACTGTGATACTTAGAAACATATCGTCTAACCCTATGGGATCATGTTGGGCCCCTCTAGAATAACCTCTCTTGGTTTTCGCTATCTCAGAGGCATTTTCTTGTGGTGGCAAATTCTTGCTTGGGGAAAAATTTGTGAAATGCAAGTAGTTGAAAGTTGCAAAGTAGTGCAACTTTCATTTTGCAACTCGTGTGACCAAATGGACTGTTCTGACGTGTCTGAGTGGGTAATTTTACACTAGGCATGGTCCTCTTTCACACCGAAACACGCAAAATTGCTTTGAGCTACATTCAACAGGCATAATCCCTTAAGAGTCCAAAGAGGAAAATGGCTGCAAACTTTAGCATGCTCATATTCGAACACCGTGATGCTTAGAAACTTATCATCTAACCCTATGGGATCATGTTGAGCCCCTCTACAATAACCTCTCTCAGTTTTTGTTATCTCGAAGGCCTTTTCCAGTGGTGGTGAATTATCTCTTGGGAATTTTTTTGTCAAATGCCAGTAGTTGAGTGTGTAGAAATGAATTTTTAGCCATTCCACCCATTGTATCCTACTATAACTCAATGGAATTGCATAATTAGGGGTAGGGAACATATGTCCATGGTTTCTGGAGTAGGGGAGGCGAGTTGAGTGGTTTGGTGTGATGCACTGGTTGGAAATTTGATGAGTTTTGGTGAAATTGAGTGGTTTAAGAGTGGAAATGGTTGAAATCCTTTGGGGCAGCAGTTTGTGAGGGATTTTTAAGCATGTGCAGGTTCTTTTAAGCATTTTTGATGCTTTGGCAAGGTGTTATGATTTGTGGGAATATGATTTTCAATAAACCCACCCTAAACTTGCTAAAAATGAGGGTTTTGTAAAAGTGGGCTTAAAGGAGTGGTTCTCAGGTTAAAGATTATGGATTTGGAGGTTTTGTGGTCTATAAAATTACTTTCTATAGTTATTTTTGATGGTCAGATAGTTTGGAGTACATTTTCTTTGAAAATTTGGCCTAATTGGCCAATTAGGACAACGTAGTAGCCCTATTTTGTTCAAAAGCACATGTTTTAGGGTTTTATCCATATCAGCAAGGCATCATACTATTTGATATAATGCTTTGATAGACATGTATGAAAAATGTGGTAGCATAGAAAAGGTAGTGAACTCTTTGAAAAAATGCCTCAAAAAAATGAGGTCTCATGGTGATGGAATGCCATGAAAATCAAAAGCAATTTGATTGTCATGGAATTCCATCACCATGAGACCACATTGCTTTGAGGAATCTTTTCAAATAGTTCACAGCCTTGTCTATGGCTTGTCATGGCATTCCATCACCACATTTATTTGATGCATTTTTTCAAACAGTTCACTACCTTGTCTATGCTATTACTTACTATTATGCTTTTGATATATTTTTTCCAAGCATCCATAGCTTGTTCGAAAGCACTTGTTTTAGGATTTTAGCCATAGCAACAAGGAAGTGAACTTTTTGACAAGATGCTTTGGTAGACATGCATGAAAAATGTGGTAACATAGACAAGGCAGTGGACTATTTGAAATGTGATGTAATGCGTTGACTTTGAAAGATGTGAATCAACTTTTCAAATTTCAATAACCTATTGCACCAACCCTTTATGATGCAATGAGTAGGGGATCAACACAACCACAATCACAATTTTCTCTAAATCAACCAAGGTTTCAAGGCTTATAACCCTATCTTGTCAGACTTCACCAATTTGACTAACCTTCCTTGTATATGTCCAAACACCAAAACCAGGGCATAACTTCCAGACCACTTAACAAACCCACAAACTATTTAGGGTTTCATATACCCATTTGGATCAATCAAAACATATCTCAAATTGATATATCACTCATTTTGTGGTTGCAATGTGTAGTTTTCTACAAAATCAACCACTGATATAATAGTGCAAATCGGAAAAGAGTCCTTACACATCTTGAATTGTTGATCCAACCACTAAGACCTATGGCTATGCCTTGCATACTTGTAGAAAATATTGTAATTAAAATCTGAAATAAAATCAGGAACACTACATTCTTTTGTAACCAACTTGCATCTAGAACCTTCACCTCCACTCTGCAAAGTATATTTGACTATCTCGTATCTTTTTTTCTCAAAAAGCTTCTTTCCAAATTCATTTTTGGAACCCTCATGATAACATTGAACAAACTTTGACAAGCCACCACATTGTGAGCACTTCGCATTTAAACAATCATTTCTATAGAAAAAGCAACCATCATCTCTAGAACATAAAAATAGATCTAGCAAGTCCCTTGATGATTTCAGAAGATGCATTGCACCACACTCCTACAATATTTCATTAGTATGCAAAGTAGAACATATATAGCATAATAGTTCATGGTACATTGAAAAATCCACATGGTATTTGCAACAAGTATTATGAATTTTAAGAGGCACACAATAAAATGGCTTAAAACCTTGAAAAGTCCTTTGTGAGATTTCCATATTTGGATGTGTTTCAATAATTTTTTTGAACAAAATTGTTTGGCTTGATTCCAAGAAATGTTTAGGATGTGGTTTACAATCTCGATTGCCAATTATTAACTTTAAAACATCCTTTGCATTGGGTGATCCTCTAGAGTTATCATGCCAAAATTGCTGAATTACCTGCTTTACATTATCGGTTAGCTTCTTATCAACACTTGGAAGCCTCCTGACAAAAGTCCATGTATCATTTTGAAGAGGATCATCTATTCTGTCTCTTCTTGCAAGTGCTCTATCCAAAGTTTTATGATTTATGTCAAAATCAATACAAGTTTGTCTCACAAAGTGAGCCTTTTTCAATTGATGGCTTACTAGGGCAGTTCTAATGACTCTCCAAGTAGCTCTCTTATATTTTTCCTTATTATTTTTTCCAATAGACTTGAGAGAATTAAAAATATTTTTGACAATAATGGAATTTTTTTGGTCTTCTTGTTCACACGAATCTTCAATTTGGCTAGCAAATATCTCATGTTTTGTATCTTTAGAAATTGTACAAAAATTTGGCATTGCTCAGTCAATGTCTTATTGCTAAAATATTGGTTGAAAATTTGTGTAGCCCACAACCAAACGGTTCGTGTTGACCTCTTGCTTCAAAATTGTTTATATTGTTCTCATAAATTTCAAGTAACCATTTAGGGGTTCTTGAAGGTCTTGAATTTGGAATATGTCTTTCTTCATTTCCCATGTAATTTGGTGAAACATAATTTACACTTGGTTCAATATTATGTTCAACATCTTCAATTCCAACATTTTCAGCTTGAACATTTTCAATATCAATTTCAATAATTTGATTCCCAATTTCAATATTATGTTCAACATCTTCAATTCCAACATTTTCAGCTTGAAAATTTTCAATATCAATTTCAATAATTTCATTCCCAATTTCAATATCATGGTCAACATCTTCAATTCCAACATTTTCACCTTGAACATTTTCAATATCAATTTCAACATTAGGATTCCCAATTTCAATATCATGTTAAACATTTTCAACTTGAACATTTTCACCTTGAACATATTCAATTTCCTCTTCACTTGAAAGACCAAAGGGCTCAGGTTTACCAATATTTGGCATACATTCTCTTCTCTTCCTATGAATTTCTCTATCTCTTTGTCTATATGCTTCAATTTGTTCTTTTGTAAGCTTTCTCTTACATTTTTGCTTTCAACAATTGTTGCTCCCCATTATACCTCCAAGAAGATGCTAGAAAAATGATTGCTTATGACAAATTAAAATAGAAGATGCTCCAAAAAGTTGATCTTTGTCTCTTCCTATTTGAAATCATGTTTTTTCTCTCCTGCAAAGTGTGCAAACAAAATGTAGGGTCCGTTGGGATGCCCAAAATGGCCCACTTAAGGTTTTTCACAACTGTTGCTCCCCATTATACCTCCAAGAAGATGCTAGAAAAATGTTTGCTTATGACAAATTAGAATAGAAGATGCTCCAAAAAGTTGATCTTTGTCTCTTCCTATCTGAAATCACGTTTTTTCTCTCCTACAAAGCGTGCAAACAAAATGTAGGGTCCATTGGAATGCCCAAAATGGCCCACTTAAGGTTTTTCTATGGCCCACAAATCCGATATCTGATTTGAAAAAAAATTAAAAATGTATTATAACGGTTGATTTTGGTGCCACAAATTGGATATCCAATTTTTTCACACATAGACCCAAGAGTAATTAGGAGGTGGAGGGTGGACGAGAGAGAGAGAGAGAGAGAGAGAGAGAGAGAGAGAGAGAGAGAGAGAGTATTTAAATATTTTATATATTTGTAATATTAATTAGTTATATAATATTTTATATATTAACTTAATATATATAAATATTTATACATTAACTAAAATATTTAAATATTTTACATAATAATATAATATATTATATATTATACATAATTCCATAAGAGATTTTCATAAATTATATATTATATATTAAATTATAAACTATATTGTATATTCTCAACTAGATATATTAAAATAAACTATAAACTATTTATTGCTTTTTTTAAATTATATATTAAAAACTATATTACATTTTTTATATAAAATAAAAATTATATAAAATGATATATTAAAATTATATATAATACATATCAGATATCCGATATATTTAAATTTTTACGTCAACTTGTCTAACTTTGATTTTTCTGAATTTTCATCGCTACTTAAGGGCCTATTTTTTCCATGATGATCCTGCACATACCCACAAGCCAAATGGAAGTACTAAGTAGGCATAGGTCCCCCGTGGATAGGTAAAGGTGGTCTTCTCCTGGTCCTTTGGTGCAATTTGAATCTGGTTGTAACTGTTGAATCCATCTAGAAAAGAAAAGTACTACTTTCCTGCAAGTGAGTCCAAAAATTGATCTATGAAAGGTAACGAAAAATGGTCCTTTTGGTAGCAACATTAAGTTTCGTATAATCAAAACAAACTCACCACTTCCCTCCTTTTTTGGGCACAATCACCAATGGGGACACCCACTGGCTGTTTGAGATGGGGTAGACAAATCCTGCATTTAGCAATTTCTGTAGTTCCCCTTTTACAAATTCTCTCAATACAGGGTTAATTATTCTTTGTGACTGCCTTATTGGTGTACAACCATCTCTTATGTATACCTTATGAGTGAAAATATTAGGGTCCAATCCCTTCATATCATGATAGTCCCATGGAAATGCATTCTGGTGGGCCCTCAGTAAGTTTGCCAATGACAATTGTTGTTCTTTACTCAGTTTGTTGTTAACATTTATATATTTCCCTTATGATACTTTCACTTGTGTAGTTAACTCTACCATAGATGCTTCAATAATGCTTGGTACCTCGAGTTCATATGGCATTAATGTATGAGACATACTTGTTGGTGCAGGAATAGTGGCTGCAGGAAGAGCGGTTGTAGGAAGAGCAACTAGAAGAATAGCGACTGTAGGAATAGTGGTTGTAGGAAGAGTGGGCAAAGTTTCTTCACTGGATCAACAAAATGAGAGGATGATGCTTCCTCTATCTCATAATGGTTCTGAATTATGTTAGATAATACTTCATCTTCATCTTGAAGCTATATGAAAGAACTTCTTCCTAACATCATAAGTTGTGCCACAAAATTGACTTCCTCGGCCTCTTCATCAACATGTGGCCATATAGGATCATTCCTATCATGGGATGGCCGAGAAGGAGGGAAGAGAACAAGATTTTTGGTGCTCTTTCCATAAAAAATGGTCATGTCTCTTGTTTGGAATCCAATATAAACATCTGTTGTTGCTAACCATGGCCTTCCAAGAATAATGGGGTACTTGCCTAGTGTGGCCTTTGGAGAAAGATAAAATCTGCTGGGTATTCCCAAGAGTCTAGAGTTACTGCAAGATCTTCTACAATACCATTAGGCTTAATAGTAGACTATCAACAAGCTATAGGATAGTAGGAGTAGGTCTCATGCTTGCAATGTTTAGTTGCTACATGATGTCCTTAGTCATTAAATTTATTGATGCTACCAAATAAATTAAAGCATTCTTTATCTGGATGCCATTTATAACAACTCCTAGCATAGGACTCCCTGGGTCATTATATTTGGGAACAATCACTTTACCAAGCATGATGTCACCCAACTATCCCACCACATGGACCGTAGTGGGGTATTTCTTCTTTCTACTTGGTTTCTTAAGGCATGCTTCCTTGATTGCCTTGCCATATATGGGAACATCTTTTATGGCCTAAAATAGAGGCATTTGGACACATATATGCTTGAACTGATCTAGAATGTCAAAAGTCGTGTCCTCCTTTTCTTCCTTTTGTTTCACAGTTTCCAACCTCTGAGGAAATGGTGGTTCTGGCTTAGTCTACTTGACTGGGGTTGGTTTTGTGTAGGATTTTTAGGTGCACTTGGCTAAACGGGGTCATCCAGAGGCTCCTCCTCTTCCACAGGAAGCTCAGTGATAATGGGTGTGGAAGGGCCTGACAAAGTAGTTCCTGAACGCAAGTGAATGTCACTTACACTCACAACATATGCAAGGAATTGATTTGGATTAGCAGGGTATACCGGTTGTTGCTATAATTTATTATTTGGGTTAGGTGTGGGCTGAGCTGGTAGCTGAGTAGGTTTAGGTGGATTTGGACTTGAATTAGTAGAAGGAGGCATTATAGTAGGTTGTTGGGGCTAAGAAGGTGGCTGCATGTAACTGGTTGTCTGGTTTGGCCATTATTGTCCTCCTCTCCATTGAGATGTTTGCTGCCAATTTCTCGAGGGTGGATGCCAATTTCTTGAGGGTGGCTACCAATTTCCTTGAAACTGCTGCCAACTCCCCTGAGTTTACTACCACTAGGGTGGAGAGTTTTGGTGATTGGGCTAGGAATTTGGATGGTTATTCCAAGGCTGTGATGGATATCCTCCATAATTGGGTGGATATGGGGGTTGCCATTGGTTACCAGACGAATAAGAATCGAAATATGGACCAACAAAAGATAGTGGATCTGGTGGCATACCCTGTCTTGGACCAGGAAAATATAGTGGATCTGGTGGCATCATCTTCTCCCTGGATTGGATTGAAATCGGGTGCCATCTGCTTGCTTTCAATGTTAGCTATCATCTTGCATCTATAGTCCTTCTTTTGTCTGCAATGAGGGAAATATTCTGCCAACATTGCCTCTACCTCCTCTTGTTTCTTCTTGGCCTGAAGTGAATTTAGCTGAGTAGCTAGATTGTTAATGATGTCTTTCTTGAAGTCTTCTAGTAAGTGAGTAATCTCCATCCTTGAAACTCCAATGGTGGATAACTTACCTATGGAGGATTGGTAAGCCCTCCCTTTCTTTGAAGCTGCCCTAGAATAGTTTTGACATAGCTTCTTGATATCTTCCCAAGGAACTTGGGTGATATCTCCTCCTCCCATCAGGTCCAAGGCATCAATGCAATTGTCACTAATTCCTCTCAAGAAAATAAGCTTTTTTGATTCTTCATTGAGTGTATGATGTGGATATTTCTGTAGGCAAAACAAAAACCTTGAAATGCAATCTTCCAGGTTCTCATCTTCCTTTTGTTGCATCCTAAAAATGTCATCTCCTTTCATGTCACTACCCCTACAATAATCCTTGTATTTCTTAAGGAACTTTGTCTTCATGTCCTCCAAAGTCTCCATAGTATATTTTCCTAGGCTCATGAACCATCTTAATGCAACTTCTTTCAAGGTGGCAGGGAATAGCTTAAGCCTGTGGGAATCAATGGTATAGTCATAACTCCTGCAAAGTATATCAAACTTAAATAAGAATGTATCAGAATCTTCTATGACAATTCCATAGAACTTAGGAAGAACTGAAGTATGGATATTTTTGCGGTTGTGTACTTCATTTTGATGAGCAATGGGGAAAGGAAAAGTTGGTTGGTTAGGTTTGTTTCTATTTGCATCACCCATGCTTGCTTGATGATGTTCCAAAGCAAGGGGGTTCTCAATCAAATTTTGATCCTCAGAGGAAACTTCAGAACTAGTAAGATCTAGAAATGTATCAACAAATGGTTTTGTCTCTTCTTCTTATTCATCTCTTGGCAGGTTCTGATACTCAACTAGCTTGAATACATTAGGATTGTTAGGAAGGAATCTCCCATGAGAATCTCTCCTCATCCCTCTATGCATGCGGTATCAACTCAATATCATGCAGCTTACACAAAGAATTGGCAAAAGAATAGGGGGTAATTACTTTCCCAATGAGGGGTATACTAAGAACAAAATTTCAGAAATACTACAACAAGGAAAACTATCAATGACTCCAAATAACTTCCTAGTTTGACACCATCCCTGACAATGATGCCAAAAATGTCGGCCTCCTACAATGATTCAACAATTAAGCCTTTACAGTTGTGATTCAAAGATTGGAAATCTAACCCGAATAACTATCTCAATCATCATCAAGGTGCATTTAACTTGTCAACCCAGGGACAGAAACTTGAAATGGGTCAACACTATATGTGCACTAGGGATTCAAAGTATCCACATTCATCCTATAGCTAAGAAAGACATAATGCTAAAAATAAATTGTTTGGAAGGAAATAACACAAGTACTGAGCATCAACCAATAACTATACTAAGCTGAAATGCATGACATAAATGAAAATCTGAATGAACAAATAGGAAACTACTTTGTCTGCTTTGGCTGCAGGAACAGTCACATAATGGAATTCTAGTGGCTATAGGAACAAACAATGTCAGATTCTTAACTAATTACTGAACATAAAATACTAACTAAGCTAAGAGACAAAATACTCACCAAGTGGGGCCCCTTGGATAAGTATTTCCTAAAGCTAAGGTAAACTCAGATGCACAAACTCATAACTTCATTTCATTAATTGGAAAACTTGAGTACAATCTAGCAACATGACCATAGTGGTAAAAAAATAAGAGTGCAAGTACATCATCAAATATGTATCCTTTGTAATAATAACTACTAGCTAGCTCCTGAGAAGGAGCATCCAAGTCTTATTTAAAGAAGCAACCCACTAAAGCCTAGAAAGGTGGTCAAATCCAACAGATTGGAGGATGCCACATTAGGGAAAGCATAGAAAGTGCAGAGGTGGTTACACATGCACATAATGTTGTCAGACATGATTTCCTTAACGCAAATCTGGAACAGTAGTAACACCTATATCTGCTCAACATGCAATTAATAACATTTACAGGGTGGTTACAACTTTGATTTGAATGAGGAATCTCCAACTGTGGAGAGTCTTCCCTCCATTAAATGACCACCTTGTTGATAGATATGATGAATGACCAACTAGTGGAACCTTCTTGAATTGCAGGCCTCTAATTATATTTGCATGAAAATATTAGTATGCACAACAACTGCATATCTGTAATTATCTTAAAGCAACGATCATTAATCAGATGTAAAATTAACATAGACACTTTATACAACATGTCAATGTCATTTAAAAGTTATGAAAATGAGCTTATGCCCAATGTCCAAGGTTTTAAGGAAATATCATAAAAAGATCAATATCCAATCATCAAAGTCTATGTCAGCTACAAAAAATGGATAAGAAACTGTATCAAAGTTAAACCATAAATTGGGCTCATCATTATTCACATTTGTTTTCTTCCCATCAAGACAGATGGTGCCATCATCGATGTGATCTTTTATCTCATGATGCAGGTGAATTCAACGCTCGATATCATGCTCGTTAACACAATGATATTGACAAAAATCATTCACATCATACCAACTAGGGTAAGGTTCCTTTAGAGGTCAAGAATTTTCCAAAGTTATGATCTTATCTGTAAATAAATTCTACAGAATAGAAGAATAAGATTTGGCTAACTTTGTAAGCTTCCTGTTGCCCTTGAGGCCGTTATTGTTAGTCACAGTGACTACATTCGCAACAACCTTACCTTTTCTTGAGATGGATACAATATACTTTCCTTCTGAATGAGAGCACGAGGAGGAACCCTTGAATTGAACTACCATTTGCTGATATTCTCACAACACAACACATAAATGTACGAAAGAAGGGTATTTCATTAAGGAAAAATTCTCCTACCAGGCTCATTGTAGGTTGCCTATAAACACCTTCTTCACATCGGAGTCAGGGAAAAACTACTCAATTTGTGAAAAGAGCACTTAGTATCACACTATGAAGTCATTTATCTTATCATTATCTCCCTTCTTACATTGGATGAGATTCAATAAGGTCATCTTCAGACTGATGTTAGCCTAGAATTGTTGGAGAAACTAATTCACAAGTTGATCAAATGAGAATATAGAGTTATCAGTCAAGGAACAGTACCACTTGAGTGTTGTGTCCTTGAGAGATCGAGGAAAGAGTTTTTCCATGAAAACATCATGATGAAAGAAATTTGTACACATGGCATTGAAGGCTGAAACATGTATTTGCGGATCCCCTTTACCACTATAATTTTTGAATTTAGGAATCTACATTCCCTGTGGGAATGGAGTACTCAAGATCACCACTGAAAATGGACTATGTTGAAAAAAGGGTTGGAAAATAGGTTGGGAAAAGGCTTGAGAAAGGCTCGCTAAGTGGTTTTGCATCTGACCCATGTTCTAAAGAAGAGCATTCAAAACAGGGTTAGAGGATGACGAAGGACTGGGTGGAACCTCCAGAACCACCACCACCAAAACCACATCCAGAGCCACCACCATGACCACTTCCAAAACCACCACCACTAGTAGGACCTACACCAGAGCCACCTCTTCTAGTGCCACCTATGCTACCAGAGCTGCCACCACTCATTCCAATAGAGCCCCCACCACTAGGGGAAGTAGGAGGGGTGAAACTAAAACTAAGTGGTATTCTACTCACCTTGACAATAGGGGGATTTTGAGAAACAGAGGAAACACTAATTGAAGGGACCATTTCGGCCATGCATATAAATGTGGTAGGCATCGAGACACCTATTTGTCTCTCATAGGCATCAAGCACCTCTCCTTTGGTAGTACCCGATCTAGTCTTATACGAGGGGATATAGGCTTCAGTTAGATGAGTAAGGGCACATAAAAACTCTATGCTTGGCCGATCCTTTCCTAACGAATATCTCACCTCACTAGCACTTGTATAGCGGTTGTCTCCATGTTCGATGCTTTCTCCAAGTGTTTCACAAGGTCTAAAAATTTGTTAGCCAATGCCAAAAGGTTTTCTGTAGGGGTATGCACAACATCTTCCTTGTCCATGAAAAAAACCATAGGGGATGCTGGAGGGGTAGGAGAATGATTGGTCTCATCTATGAAACCCATATCGTTAGTAAAACTTGTAGAAAAACCAGTAGTAGCTAGACAAGTGGAAAAATAAGAGGTAAAACTAGAAGTGATGTTCACCTTTTCCATTGGTAGGTATCACACACTCCTTCTAACAATATACCTAGCAGTCGTGGACTAGGGTTCTCTAGAATTCTCAAAGGAATTCATGTCTTAGTGATGAGTGGGGTTCTCTAGAATTTACATAATATTTCGTTGGAGAGCATAAAGTCGACCCAATCCACTTAGTCCTTCTGATAACATCATCCAAACCTGCTATCAAAGATCATTATTCTTCTATATCGCAGGATAATGTGAGCAACAATTGTAATGATCTTAATGTTGATCCTCCTCCTTCCGAGGAAGATGATCACACTTATGTTAAAGAGGCTACTATTGACAGTCCTATCAAGAAGGATGATGATGATCCCATGGAAGAGTGTGATCCCCGTTGCTGTAACAATTCTCTCTATGAAGGTCCTCCTCCTCAATATTTGCAAGCACGTTATGACCCTGGATTTAAGTTCGTCTCTAAATATAGCTATGGGTGTAAGGTTGTGGTCGTAATGAATAAGGAATTTAGGTCCCTATAGAATGTGCACCTCGTAAGCATAATTTGGGGCTTGGATGCTCATATGAATAATCTAAGCAGCAACCATGGTTGGGTGTTGACATGATTCCCACTCAATCTCGTTCTCTTAGATTGATTCATCTGACATTGTCTAATATCTTCATGTATTCTTCTTATGAGCACATAATCTTTTCTAAACAAGGGATAGGGTTGCTTACTACTCCTCATTATTTATCTAAGAAAGAGCATATTTTTTCGAGGCTTCTAAAAGCCCACTTGATTACTCTTCCTTCTCCTACACATAAGAAATTTCATAAGCATGATAAATAAAAACATTCTTTCTGTGCATACCATCAAGTGCTTGGCCATTCCATTAGTGAATGTAAGGCCTTGAAGGATAAAATTCAACAAATTTATGATTCTGGTGCCATCGCTCATTTATTTGTTGATGCACCTGCCTCTTCTTCAAATGACAAGTGATATTGAGGTCTACCTCTATCCTGTATGTTCTAAGTATCTTGCATGGTTCTCCTCCCTTGTATGTTATGGGCAGTGATAACTTGTTCTGGAGATGTGCATCCTTCTAGGGACTTCCTCTCTTATCTCTCTCTTTCAAATGAGGCATCCCTTGAGTGGACCCCTTTTCTTTTGAAGGGTTCCCAAGGGAACCCCTTTGAATTTTTTTAATCTCAAATAAATTATATGGCGTCTAGCTTGGGGGCAGCTTGACTAGACCCTTCTTTTATGTGATTGTCCTGTAACATAGCTTGCAACAACCACAAGTTCATCTAATAAGTCTTGCTTTGCAGGACCAAGAACCTGTAGAGCCCCTTTACATCAATATTTCCTAATATGTTTAGTTTGTAGATTAACATTTTGCTTTGCAGGTGCGCCTATGAAGCTACTTCCCAATCCGACTCTACAGACTCCCCTCACATTGGGCTTCCTTCAAGAGAGAGTACCTGGGGGTGCCTTATTTGCAAGTCCGAGGACCTATGAAGTGCTTGCATCCTGTGGGATTTGTCCATCATTGGTCTACGGGCCTTTGGTGCACTTCGTTCAAACCTCCTCTGCAGAGAGTACCTATGGAGCCATCTCTTTTGGAAGTTTCATTCCTTTTCTAGCTCTTAAATTCTCTTATTTTTTCTCTTCTCAAATTGTATATATCGGATCAAAGATCTATATCTTCTTCATCCTGAGTATATGCTCTTTCTCTCTTCGACATTGGTTGCTTCCCTAACTTTTGGGTGTATTCTTCTCTTGAAGCAATCAATCCTTACATTCTTCTCTCCATTTAAGAAGTCTTCTATGTGTTATTTCTTAATTTGGGGACGACGCATAGTACTGAGACAACCTTTTACATCGAGCTCTCTTTCACTTTGCTTACTCAAATCTTGTTAGTTTGTTGTGTTCTTGTGTGTGTTCTATATGTTCTAACCCTGTGATGTAATCGATTTTTATGGTCTAACATTATTGTCTTTTGAAGGACTTTCTTGTCTAATGTGTTTGTTTTGTAGGTCTTTAGGCTGGGGGAATGCTTCCTTGGTTCAGAGAGTTCTCTGCTTCCTCTACAATATCCTTTTGGCATCATGATATTATTTATATTTTAGTAGGCTTCCTTTAGCATGCATATTAGTGTAGATTCATATGCCCTCTAAAGTGGGGGCAAAATGTAATGGCGTAAAATTGCACGCCTTACAATTTCACATAACTTCTTGTATCCACTTTAGTGTCCACTCCCTTATAACTTATGCAGGCTCATTTTAGCCCCTGCACAAGCCTTTTTTCCTTCTCAGGATTCTCCATACCCCTTTTCAACAGCTACCTTCATGCGTCAGGTTTGCGTTAAACCTTGTGTTTTTTCCCGCTCTCGTCGTTTTGTAGCGTGATGTGTCTAGACACTAGCACGGTGTGTGGATGACTGCATGGCATGCTAGCATCCTGCAATATTTCAATGTTAAAACGACTGTTTTTGAGCACGTTTTCCACTTGTCAGCTAATTTTGTTGGCGGTAATGGATGGGGACACCTTATAACCACTCAAGAAGCTTCTTTTCCATTCTCTCCTCTCTTTAAAAGTGATCCTTTCAATATTTTTGTCATTCTTGGGTTCTACTTTGAACTCTCCTCTCTTTTCTCACTCTCTCAAGCTTGCATAGCTCTCTCTACAGATTTCAACAACACTTTCAAGCTCTCTTGGCAACTCTCTTTGCAAAAATTTCAAGCTCTTGTAGTGCTCTTTGTAGCATGATGTTTCTAGACACTAGCACAGTGTGCGAACAATTGCATGGCGTGCTAGCATCTTGCAATATTTCAACGTTCAAATGACCGTTTCTGAGCATGTTTTCCACTTGTCAGGTAATTTTGTTGGTGGTAATGGCTAGGGACACCTTGTAACCACTCAAGAAGCTTCTTTTCCATTCTATCCTCTCTTTAAAAGTGATCCTTTCAATATTTTTGTCATTCTTGGGTTCTACTTTGAACTCTCCTCTCTTTTCTCACTCTCTCAAGCTTGCATAAATCTCTCTACAACTTTCAACAACACTTTCAAGCTCTCTTGGAAACTCTCTTTTCAAAACTTTCAATCTCTTATAGTGCTCTTTGCAACTCGCTTGGCTCTTGCAACCCTCTCTTTCATCCTTGCTCTCATTGGCTTTCTTAAGCCTTACAGGTGATATCTCTTTTATATTGTGCTTGCGAGCATCCTGGGATTTCTCACATCCTTCTAATATGGTTTCTCCTCCTTGAGCGAGGATTGATTTGATCACTCTTGCATTCATTTCATTTTTTCTTATTATCTCTATCTATTTATCTGGCTATTTGTGGAGGTGGGAACACCAAAATGAGGGTTTGACTGAGGAAAACCCCTGTATAGCCCCAACATTCCTCTTGATCTTATGCATGTAGGTATTGAAGATATTCATGTGCTAGAGGTTTCATCACTTGGGTGGTTGTAAGAAATTTCTTTTTTCTCTTTATCTTTATCATTTATACTTCTTTATTTAACTTCTGTTATACTTTGCTACTTTCCTGCATTCTAAGGTTTTTAGCAATCAAAGTAGAAGTAGTTGCTTTTTGTTCTCTATGATAAAATCAGTTCCTGGTCTGTATGAGACACTAGTGTGCCTCTACGACTCCAACGCGCTGCGCTTTCGTCCTCATTCTGTGTTGTCATCCTTTGGCTGAGACCTTGTCAGTTCATCCAAAAAACCTCTGTGGCTTGCTCTTTCTAGTTTTGAAACTCTCACTTTGTTCCCTGAGGTAGTTTAGGATAGTTTGCCCCTTAAGAATCTCTTGAGAATAAAGAGGTCTACTCATGAGTAGCGAATCCCCCTTCTCTACACATTGCTAGTTTCTTTGTTATTGTTTTCTATCTATTTAAGTTATTATTGCTTTATCAAATATCAAGATATATAATAGTAGGATAAAAACCATTCAAAATATCATATTTTATATAATCTTGAGATGAAAATCTAATACTTCGATTAGATAATGATGAAGATTATTATTTTTGTCCTGCTTAGTTTGGAAAAATAGACTTATCCTCATAATGGACAATAAGAATTGCATTTTATTGGGAAATTTCATTTAGGGAAAAATTACTCATCATTACTTAATATTTTCTTTTTCTTCTTACACATAAAAGATAGAAATAAAGAAAGATCCACACAAACATTGCATGTAGTGTGAACAAAATTAAGTATATGATTATAAGGGCATGAAATTATCATAGCTTGAAGAAATAAGAATTCTCTCTCTTAGACAATCTTTGATAATTAATTACATAAGAATGTTTACTCATAAAATGGTATACACTTATGCAAATATATGTATAAACATACATGCGCTTTACCTTAAGATTGTTGCAATCTATATATTTCTTCTATTGTTAAATTTAGTTATATTTTCATATTCTTACATGCAATTAACTATGTTGGCAATATATTCATTTTAATGTCATTGAAATATGCTAAGACCGTGTCTTGATTACTATGAGAAAATGTTGACCAATAGCATTGAATTTGAATTATTATGTTGCTTTACGTGAATGATATATGCATTCTAGAGTGTTCCTAGCTTGCATTTGAAATTCATGATACCATTAGATGTAGATGTATCATGCTTCACTATTCCATTACTCCAACTAGATTTCCATAGCTAGTTTTCCTTGTGCTAGGTCGGGTATTCTCCTTTCAGGATGAATTCCAAGGAAGTGTATCACTTCATGATAGGGTGGAAACAGGCTCCAACAATATTCTCACCCTTGATGTGGTCGAAGGAGTTAATTGCTGAAAAAATCTTGTCAGGAAGGTCCTTGTTATGGTTCTTTGTGTAATCTTGTTCTCAACCATGTGGTCTATTGTAAGGAATATGAACTCCTATATGTTTGCCATGTTATCGACATATGTATTGTAAACTTTATGAAATAATGAAATTCCTTCTCTTTTCTTGTATATTAGACACACACCATTTTAATATGCTTAATAATTTGAAATATGTGTAATTTGTTAAATTTAATTTACAGAGGTTGTTACAAAAAACCTCTCTAGGGAGAAGTATTTGATTAAAACCCAACATATTTGGTTCCAAGGTGTTGGAAACTCATCTCTATTGAGTCCATTTTAATACTTAACAACTTCCTCTTTGTTGATTTTTTTCATGCTTTCTATATGTTGTAACTTCTTCTAATTCCTTAGTTTTTTCCCTTAACACTTAAACCCCATGGTGCAACCTTAATAACCTGTTCACTAACTTTGAAGCCCATGCACTAAGCTTGGACTTGCCTTCTATTCCAAGACTCAATTGATTGAATTAAGAGGGTTTGGTCAAACCCATTAAAACATTATAGGTAAGAATATATACCACCCTCTTTGCAGATGTGCCAAACAATATTACCCTTCACCTCCTCACAAGAAACAGTTCAGTATAAAATCTATCACCCCCATGTTTTTAAACGGTAACATAGGAGGGAAGATTTATGTTTGGTATAATATAGGGTAAAAATAATACAAATTTTGTATAACATAGATTGAATAGAAGCCTTTATGGGTTCAATATAGAATCTATCACCCCCATGTTTTTAAATGGTAACATAGGAGGGCACAATTTATGTTTGGTATAATATAGGGTAAAAATAACATAATTTTTGTATAACATAGATCAAATAGAAGCCTTTCAGAAGTATTGCAATATGGAGATTATGTAGTTTTTAAAGAAAAATATCATTGATGAAGACTCTCCACTATCATTAATTTAGATGTAAAAAACCCACCAAGAATAATATATAGGTAATATGCTTTCAAAATCCCACATTGAATTGTCTGATTTTGACAATGGGGATACATCCTCATGTTGCAAAAAATATTACTATTTTTGAAATAGCAATGATTATTAAGTTTGCACGAGGGTGGTATTTCATAGTCTTAGTCACATAGCTTCTACTCTAGTGGTACTACCACATCATCAATTTGATAAACTTGTAAAGTTTAAGTTGGACAATACTGATAAGATTATACCAAACATTATAGCTATCATCCATATCTCCAACATAACACTTCTTGACCATATAAAAAAGATGTCTAATTTTTATTAATATTTGAATTGGTTGAGCAATATTATTTTGAAAAAAGGGGATGTATTGAGTTGGGAGTATTTCTCACTTCTCTAAAATTTTTAGGAATCTAAGTTAATTCCTAAGTTGGCTAAGGCATAAACAAGCTTATTTCCTTCATGGTGAATGTGAAGGATTTCAATGTTTTAAAGATTACTAATAAGACCTTTAATATCATAGATGAGGAACTAGTAGTGTTATAGCCAAGGGTAGCATTCTTGGAAATTACATCTATGATTAATTTGGAGTCAACTTCAATTTTTATACATTGGATTCCTAATGAGAGTGCCAACTTAATACCCCACATCACTGTGAAGACTTTAGCTTCATTATTGGTTTTGGTGCCCAAATTTCTAGAATAGGCAACACTAAACTTCCCCTCACAAGATCTTATGAATCCCCCTCCACTAGTAGGCTTGATATTACCTTTAGATGCACCAACAAAATTCAACTTGACCCATCCATAAGGAGGAGGTTTCTAGTAAGTGTTAACACAATCTAGTTTTGTAATCTTGTCCTCTTTGTTTATGCCATTAATAATACCCCAATTTTTTGCAATATCCACTCCAACAGAATTAGGGAGAACCTTAAAAATATTAATGTTGGATTTCAAAAAAAATTCCAAAAGAAGTTTTGAAAAAGAAAAAGAACTCTTTAACAATGGATTCTTTCCTTCCAAACACTCCAAAAAAGTTGGGGGGAACTTGCTTCTAGAGTTCTTTAATAATCGAGTGTGAAAGGGGGACTACCGACCCTCGATAGAGGTATTGTTATTGTTTTCATCACCCAGAAAATGTTTGATTTTTGGATAATCTTTTCCCATATGAATATTGAAAATTCACAATGGATGAATAAATGAGAAATTGTATCTTCATCTCTATTGTACAACATACTTTTATTTTATAGTTGGAATCCTCTCTTTTGTAATTTATCTTGGGTTGGGATATTTTCTATGTAGTAACACACCATCATTTTCAAACCTTCTAATAAAAATCTCACATAGGGGTCTTCAATAACAAACTATAGGTAGACTTGACTGAAAAATTATTTTGTTATCTTGGGTCCAAATATTTTATCCTCAACAAGGAAGATAGGGATTCTATGCTCTAAAAGCCTTGTTTGCAGTTCTCTCACAATAATGGTCAAATCATTATGACTAGGACAACAATATTTAATGTTCTTCTACTGATTTAGTAACCCATTTTTATAGAAGTGGTTCTTCACAAATATGCCAAACAAGTTGCTATAAAGTTGTATAGACCCAACCACCTATCCTACCATAATCTTATGTATTTACCGTCCCTAATCATCCATTTGATCCCTTTTTCACCAGACTTATAGTTTTAAACATTATTCCAAATTACGTAACCTTTCAAAATCATGTTGATGTTAGACATAAATTTAGTTTCTTTCTTACTATTCAAACATTAGGCTCTCATTATGATACTCCACTCCTTGTCATTCAAGAATCCCTAAACCACTTATTATTCAAATGAATCTTTTTGATGCCATCCCCCCATGAGATTTAGGTACAAAAATCTCATCCCAAGAAACAAGGGTTGATCTCTTTTGTCTTCCACTCTCAACAAAAAGAAACATCTTCTGAATTTGTTAAAAAAATTCTGCAATGTACTTAGGGATCTTGAAAAAGAAAAATAAATAGAAAGGAAATATTTGAAGGGAAGCCTTGAGTAACTAAAGCTTACTATCTTGGCTCAAGATTTTTTTTTTCCAACCATCAAGATTTCTTTGAAATCTTTAGAGGAAAAATTTCTAGAAGGTTTGAGTTACTTTCTTTATAGTAAGAGGGAGCCTAAGAAAGTAGCCAAAAGTTGAGAATAATTACACTCTAACCTAACCTTTATTTTCATTTATAATTCAATTCCATAATGTTGAAAAAATAAATCTAACCCTTCTCATAGTTGATGGTTTGACCAAAGAAAGTATCATAATCTAAGAATTTATTTCATATTTTGGCTTCAACAAAAAAGGGCACTCCAAAGAGGATAATATTATCCACAAATATTGAATAGTTGAAGGTTATAAGGTGGAGAAACTCTGATCCATTTGAGACCCCCTATCCTTATCATATTCCAAATATTTCTACCAATGGCTTACACCATCGTTATGAAAAGCTAAGGAGATAAATGACCACCTTGCCTAAGCCCCTTTCCCATGTTGACGAATGCAACAAAATCCTTGTTGTTCTTTTCAAGTGTCTATTGAGTATCCATATTCCCCTCATTTCCTCCCACTAACTTTGATTTATCCTATATGGAGATTGATTTTCCCCATGATCAATATCGTCCCTATTTTATTTTTTAACGAAACCAAATTTTTGGATCTCACCCAACTTAGCCATTTCTACTTGAGGTGATAGTTCACTCTTCTCCTTTTCTCTAAAGGTCTTGATCAACTAGATATTCAAGTATTGCTTAGGTGATGGTTGAAATTCACCCTCCTTCTCCTTAGTGGTTTGTTTTTCCAATTATGTAAAACACACTTTATTTTGTTGGCTATTTGAGAGGTTGTTGACCTCTATTGTTTAAGTGATTGAGCATCCATGGTAGACTTCATCAAATTTTCATGAAGGATTTCCATAGTTGAATGTTTTTACTTCCCTTGGGGGGAAGTGATAATATTGATGAGAGTTTCTTTAAAAGGGTAACCTTCTGAGTTATATGTCAATATTTTAAATTTGGCTTCTGGTTCCTTAACCTTTTGGGCCATTTTTCTTGGGGCAATACATTGAGCTACCAAATGTCCCAATTTCGAGCAATTTTGGTGGAAGACTATTGAGTTTTTGTGTAAAATGGGTTTAGTCCATTTTCTATACTTAGGGTCCAAAGTGATTGATGCAGGAATAAATTTTAAAACATCTACAATAACACAAAACCTAGCATAAACCAACATGGTTTTTTTGTTTTTAACTTTTTCTATAGTGATAAAATCTCCAAAGGAGCTAGAAATCCAAGAAAAAATCTCCTCATCCCAAAATTCAAGAGGGAGGCTTGGGAGCCTAACCCACATAGGAATAGTTTTGGTCATGTCAGCCTTGTGATCAAAACCCATTTTTCATCTATAGAGGGGATAATATTCTTTCCATAAATCCATGGCCCTCTAGCAAGAACCCTAAGAAGATCTTCCTACATATTAAATTCTAAGAGGAACATCCCTCTTGACATAGCACTTACAACAACACAACCCTTGTTGTTCCACTTGTCAGAGGCCCATGTTCTAACTAGATCAATATCTGGACGAAAAGAAAAGAAATTCCCATCAAAGAGTTGTCCATGGAGGATGTAATTCTATTAACTATAGAATCAAGCAACATAATGGTTGTGCCTTCTTTTGACTTTGATAGCTCAAGAACAACATCCAAAATGCTAGGCACATGGCCCTTCCATTCTTTTCCCAAAAGGACATCCTTCCAAGGTTTGGAACCTCTCACTAGAGAAAAACCCAAGACAACATATGTACGGCTTGAGGCCATTCCAAAAAAATTCTATAAGGGAGGAGGGGTGGAGAGTGCCCACCCCCACCCCCACATTGTTCGTCCCCATTCTCGTTCAAAAAAAAAAATGTTTTAAAAAAGAGATAAATTCTAAATCCATTTCTTGAAAGATATATTTATATATATGAGAGGCAAAATTTGTTATCAAAGAAGAACTTGAGCTTAAAAAGTAACTTTATTATTAAAAGTAATTTATATATACATAGCCTCTTCCCTCTCTACAAATAATTTGTAATCGCTTTATAATTTTAAGTTCTCTTTTAAAGTCATACAAGTTACTTAAGTTAAAAAGTGACATGGATAAAAAAACATAAATTAAAATTAAACTACATTGAATTTGTAGAGGGGCAAAAGAAGGTTTGCCTCCTTCATAATTATGGTACTTTGATGCTGCTATTGGATGTCATTGCAGTGAAGTGTCCCTACTAAACCAGTCCATGATAATTGTTCCCTTGGAAACTCATATTCAATATAATGGTTCAACAGGACAATCGATTTCCACTTCAATTTTCTATAAGAAGACCATGAAATGCCATAAATTGAACAACATATGATCCAAACCTTCCAATAGATCCCTCTTCCACCATAATTGGAAAATGGTGTTCTCCTGCTAGCTACCTAATCAACTTACTATCAAATGTTTTGCAAAATATTACATCGTTAGGTATTTCATTTGGTTCTCCATTAGATAGGGGAAAGGGGTCTATAGTGGAGCACCTAACTTCACGTTTCTCAAAATCCTATATGAAAATTTCAAATAAGTCTCAATTTTGTACATCAATTTATTTGGCAACTCACTACTTAAAAAATTTAATTTTAGGGTCACATCATCAAATATGATTCCACATTAGCATGCTTTTTGTTGAGGTATCCAAAAAGGCTCAACAAAAAGTGAGACCGATAGTGGTGCACTAAGTCATGTTTTATTGGTGTGTTGATGTGGCATCACATGATTTGTCAATTTGTGTACTTTATGGATAAAAAGTGTTTTGCAATTGACTATTAAGGTGTTCCACTATGGGGCCCACCAAGGACTACTTCTATCTCCACTATGGGCCCCTCTCCCCTAGAACATAACATGTAAATCCAATATAAGATCTTTGCTATCAACTTCTCTATCAATACTATCTTTATCATCTAGGTGCACATCAGATATCAACTTAGTTCCAATGACTTCACCATTTCTCACAAGTCTCTCTACGTCTCAACATTTTTATTGAACTGCATAATATATTCACATTGGCTCTAGGAAAATTCACTGTCAACAATTCATCACCGGAAAATTCACCGTCAACAATTCAACGCCCGACAATTCATTGCCATGACAAATTCATCTCGTGGAAAATTCACCGTCAACAATTCATCGCCAAAAATGTTAATGTGATGAATTATCTGTGGCGGTGAATTGCTAATAGTGAATTTTCCACAAGATGAATTTATCGTGACGATGAATTGTTGGCGGTGAATTTTCCGACGGTGAATTGTTGACGGTGAATTTACCTGAAGCCATCCACATTATCTCCTTGATCTATATCAATCCTCAGATTTTCACCAGCAGTATTTTCCTCGTCACTGCTATGATACTATTCAACCTGCAGACTTCCTCTTTGGTCTTCTGCTTGTTCATTGTAACCTTGAACAAGAGTTCTACCCACTTCATTTTCTACTTTACTATCAATACAAGTGACCAAAATAGAACAAAAAGAAGATCACTGGTAGAGTTATTTCCTTCAGTTATATTAGTGTGAATAGACAAGCCAACAAAAAGGTCCTCTCCTTTACATATATTGTTTGTTTCCTCTGTAACAGATTGAGTACTATCACCCAATATCTTCAGTCGTAAGCAGGTCCATTTCTCCAGTGTCTATTTAAGTCTGGCATTTCGACAGCAACACAGGCCCAGTAGAACCATTTGGCTTTTCTATTGTTGCTGTTTTATCATTAACCATTGTACTACCTCCCACAAGAGTCAATACCCATTTTGTCCTCTCTTAAAGATCTCTGCCACACTTTCGATTGAAGTGTTGTTGGAAATGGAATATGTAGCTTCTACTGGCATATACAAGAAAGTTTCTAAAAGTCTTTTATCAACCAATTCCTTTGTCTGTGTATTGCGTGCATTGTATTCCATGAGATTTGACAATACTTTGAGGCATTCTGTCGAGTAGTTCATGTGCTTTTCTATGTTTAATGCCCATTTCTACCAGTGTATAACCGCGGCCAATCTTAATTCCATATCCATACGCAAAAGCTCCAGTTTATGTCGTGGGCCATGGAGTTGTACTATCATTGTTGGGCACTAATGGGGTGCTCAGATTGTCTCAGCTTTTTCATCGGTTGATCAATCACTTTCAGGAACTGGCATGGCAGTCGAAGGGGTGCGTGAAACATGAGTGCTTCTTCAGTTCATGTGAAGGTACTGGCAACAGCTTCAACACCCAATAAGGTGCTAAGAAACACTGAATTGGTCAATGAGAAGGTTCCTAGAAAAATACCAAATATCTCGAACCTTTGTGCTTTTATTGAAGTCAATAGGCTAAAACAATTTTGACTGGTTTCAATGCTTTGAACCATGTTTTCGTTGATTAATTTGATGCCCTTATACATATTAGCCCCACATCTTATAACATAAAACTGAATATATGTGTATTAAGCATTTAGGTGGCAAAGTTGGTTTTAATAACATGCTAGGAAGGTTCTATGTGTTGAAAGACATCTCTTTCAGGTTTGTCTTTTAATCCAAGATTAAATCACAAATGGAGGTGTAAGTTTTGTGAAAGAATGTGGAGAAGATTGAGTAGGCAAACGTGGAGGTCCAAATCAATGTTCAAATTTTAGTTTGGAAAGTTTTACATTATAAGCTACCGGTTGGCGATAGATAAAATTTTTTGGTGACTCAACCCAGTAAGTGTCCTGTTTGTTAGCAGTTTGAAAGCTTAAAATATATTTTCTAGGATTGTTATGTGGCAAAAAATAAAATGGAATGCTATTTTTAATCATTTCCCTTTTATATTTGATCATTCATTGAATTGGAAAGGAGGTTGTTTTAGGTGTTGGCATGTATAATAATATTATGATTGATTCTATTAGGCAATTTGTTTTGCTTAATATCTAGAAAGAAAGATGTTTATCAGTGTTTATAAATCAATCTGTTCATCATAAGACAATTTTTTTAAAGTTTTACTCTGATGTGTTGTTTCAAATTGTCTCTCTTTGTTTTCAGCTACAGGGTGCCTCTAAAAAATAGGTCAACATCAGAAATCATTTGGAAAGGTTTAAACTTCACATTCTCTAGAATCACAAGGAACAGATTTTTTTCTCTAGACAACTTCATAAGTTGTTCAAATTCATATTGTAATCTTTGATGTTTTGGTTGTTGATATTGTTATTTCTAGTCTTGTTTTGTTGTTGGCAGCTAATCACGAGTGTTGTCTTGTTTAGTCTTAATTCTTTGTGAGCATGTTTTGTTGTTTGACAATTGTTTATATCTATTGTTGATAGTATTTTTACTGTCCTTATTCATTGTAACTTATTTTGCATTGTTCAATACAAAAAATATATCAATCTTCTATATAGAAAATTGATTTATGGTATTGTGGCATTAAATAAATATGTTACTATTGTTATTCGAAAAATAATATTAGTCTTTCTTTGATTTACAAATTATTATATTTATTTATCATGATTTTTTTCATGTAAAATTAAATGTTACATAATCTTCTATTTAGATCAGCAATGACATAAATCAACAATTACAAAATCAAATTCTTGATTGGAACCACTTACAATTAGATAAGTCACCTTCTTTTCCTAATCATTAACATCGATTGACTTCTTTCTAGATTTGAATAACTATTCCCTTAATTATTTAGTATGTATTTAGTATACACACCACCATAGTAGTTTTCTTGGTACTCAAGGCTAATTCCCTTCTATTGAGACTCCTCCACACCTCCTTAGTACTCAATTGGCCTTTCATAAAGATGTTGAAATTATGAAAAACCGGTCCAAAATGAGGATCCAACATTAATAGAAACAATCTTAACAAACATAAACCTTGTTATCTTATTTGTTATGTAATCAATAAAAGAGGCAAACATATAGGCAATTCCACTTGAATGCTATTACTGAATATTGAAACAACCAAATCCATGCAAGGAAGCGTATGTTCCTTGACATCTTGATCTTAATTTTAACTAGTTCTTCGAAGGCCCTTGATGCTTTTTCTATGAATTTGTAGCATTGGTCATTTACAATAGAAAGCATAATTCCAAAAAAGACATGTATCTTTTTTAGCTCATGATAACATTTAAACTAAACAAATATTATATTCAAGAGGTCTAGATTAGGTTGAATGTCTACATCATTTGAATCATCAAGAACTTGTACAACCATTCTATCATTTGGCCAGTATAGATCACATATTGTAATAAAATATATTATTAATAAATGTTTCTCTCATTGCATATTGGGATCTAGATTAAGAGAATTAGATAAACCCCCACTATTTCTCCTAGCTTGAAAATTTGGTAAATTTAATAAAAGTGCAATTGGAAATCAACTTGTGACATGCTAAAATGGCGAGGGACAAAAGAAGCAAAGACATCAAAATGTACCACAAAACTATGCACCTATTAAATTGTATTAGAAGGAATTATTTCTGCCTTTAAGATCCTTTAATCATTTTCCACATATTATCATTTTGATAAGATCATTGACTTGACTTAGATGGACTTGCGATGTACTTGAGGGGATTGAACTTGACCACAAACCACTTGCAACTATGACTACAATTAATGAATTTTACTTGGTAAGCAAGTCAACATTGCAAAATAAATAATAACATATGTGTGAAACAAAGAAAAATGGGTGCTTTAATGGTATGAATAAAGATGATGTACCTATCTTTCTTCTAATTTCATTAGGAAAAGAGATCTCCCAAAGGTAGGATTAAATTTCAACGAAAAGGTGAGTCAACCCTATTAGGGGATCTACTATTTCCCTTATGATAGAAAATGAAAAATATGATTGAAATGCACTATTGGGAGATGAAAATAAAATATTAAATGAACTCAATTATGCAATGCAAAATTTGAAATACCAAAATAAAGGATAGCATAGACAAAAACAACAAGCTATAGGTAGATTTGAGAAGGGGAAACTGACATGTACCAGGATCCAAAAGTGGTTGCTGAGTGTCCTATTGGGAAAGATTCACCCTAGGGCGAATGGGTCTCTGAGCAGGGATTCAAAATATGATTTCGTAGTCCTTTGATCCCAAATCTGCACTCTTGATTCCTCCAGATTCCACCGTTGAAAATCCAGAAATAAATTCTGCAAATGAGTTTTCATGGCTTGACAACTTTGATGACAACTTTGCAACATTGCACTTTAGATCAATCTTCAATCCTTCTTCATCTACAAATCTGCAAATGCAAAGAGGGATTTTTGTTTTTCTTTTGGTGAATAGGGGTTTTCCTTGGTCAAACCCTGGTTTGGTAATTAAACCTTGATAATGAAAAATAATGACAAATTATAAGGATTGATGAATGAAATTTTTTGTCACAACTCACCAAACCCTTAATGGTTTCCCTTAGAGGATTGAAGTCCAACAGATCTCTCTAAGGATTGGATCTTGCTTGAATTGGCTTGAAAGGTAGCTTGATTTGACACTTGAATTCTTGAAACCTACATCACAATGTTAGTTCCAAAATGTAATATGAACACACATAACTTTGACATGATGATATGATCTTGATTTTCTGCTATAGATGCTTGATAAATCTGATCTTCAGTGCTCTTGACAATAATATTTTCTATAGGAATGTTTGTTAATGTTGAATTGATAAAATACCTATCTGTTTATAGGTGTTTATCTAATTTCCCAAAAATTAGATTCCATAAGCCGACATTTGAAACTTGAATTTGAATCATTAAAATGTCACCAAAAACATATTAAAAATTGGGATCTAGGACTTAAGGAGGACCCATTCACCATTGGGTAAATGGGTTGTGGGACGTAAATCTAGGACACACAATTTTCAAGGTGATTAAAATAATGTTAGCATTTGCTTAATGTCAATTTCCCTTTCATAAAACGAGAATAATAAGGCTTAAGAATGCACAATTTAGGTTATTATAAGCTTAATTAAGCGGACACAAACATAGTGAAAATGTAAAGGAGTACATTTTCCTACACTACAATGTGAATGAGACTTAATGAAATGGAAATCAATATTTTAAATTTGACCAAACTAAGGTGACAAAGATATTTCTGATACAACTTGGACGACCAATACAATATTCAAGAAATCAACTTCAAAATATATGTAATCTAATGACATGAAAAGTTTAAAATGTCTCATAGTAATAAACCTACACAACAATTTTTAACTAGCCCAAGATATTTATGTCTTGAATACTAGTATACCCAAATGGGGTATTTGCAATATAATGAGTATTGGGTTTGTCTCAAGTCACATGTGTGGATTATTATAATTATTTATTGAGACCTCCCATACTTTTTGAGAAGGGAGTTGGGTTTTGTTGGCCCTTGATAGGGGTTCACAACACCATTATAAATTTAACTATAGAATTCTTTTAAAAAATGTTAGAAAAACTACGAAATACAAAGAACCTCTTGAAAATGTGTACATTGTGTTGTGTTAAACTTTTTTTAGGGTTTATATTAATATAATTATGACTTTTTGTGAGTGTTAGAATGTAGAGGCCAACTATTTGATCACCATTAAGAAATGTGAAGGGATGTTTCTTGTGTTAGGATCATAATTTTTAAATCCTAATACAATTATACTTGAGGTTTAATGAATATATTCAAATGATACCTCTATTATGTATTTTAAAAACTTTAAGGGTATGTATTTTATATTTCTTTTACTCTTGTTTGTAACACACTTTTTATCTTGATTGCGAGCATGCTATTAAATAATGTATTGTAGAAAATTTTGTACCCTCTTAATTTCATGCTATATTTTGAAAATTATTTGGTTTCGCTCCCCTAACACATTTCAAGGATCACTTTTCTTGTGATTTAGCCAATTTTTCCTTACCAAATTACTAGATTTCTAGATCACAATCATATTCGACTTGCTAACCTAGGATCACACACTTGAATTTGGATTATTTTCAAATATTATAGTTTGACACAAAATTGTTCACATGATGTGTTATCCTTCCATGAAATATATTAATGTAAACATTGTTGTCACCCAACAACTTGCTCTTGTCAATGGTAACACCCACCAATCCAAAAAATTCTTGAAACATTTGACTGTTATGGTTGGGCTTCCCACTTGTTTTCTAGTACACTCTACATTTTAAAAATAATCTTTAAAAGTTAGGAACACAAACTTATCTATCTCTTTTTTCCGGTTATTATCTTCTATGACCACAACTCCAAAATATTGACTTCTTGTACTCTTGGAAGTGTTGAAGTTTTTGAATACTTAGGGAAATATTCTATAGTCTTCCTCTTCATCTTTTACAATAAAGGCTAGTCATATCATTCAAGATTTCTCTCTTTTATATAATATTATTATTTGGTTATTTATATACTATTTTCCATCTCATTTGGCAATACACTGGTAATTTCTCACCTCCATATTTTATTTACACTTGAGTTTATACATTCTATGGTATCTATCCTAATAGACCAATGATAAAAAATTATAGATTTAATTATGTACTCCTCTATTAATTCCTAGACATACTTAGGATAAGAACACATAATTGTTATTAAAATCTACATAATTGACTACTTATGGAGGTCAAAAAACCAAATTAGAGTCTTGAGAACTCTTGGAAAGATCCTATGTAGCCCAAATAATTATTCTCTTTATATAGCTAATATGTTTTTGAAAGATATTAACCACATTGATTTTTTGTATCACTTTCCTATTCTTTTTCATTGCAATTTTCTTTTTTAAACCTAAATATTCCTCTATATTTTATATTTTGAACATATATTTCATTACCTATATTTCTCTTGTTGTGTTTGTATTTTTTACTATCTAGGTGTACGAAAGTAAATTAGACATTTTCATGAGCTACAAAACCTCTAGACTAATGCATTTTGTTTGGACAATAGCATCTTGCATAAACGTCTACATGTTGTGCAAATGTTCTTTCCAATGACCTCCAAATTCTATTTTTTTGTTATATTTACTATTCTAGGATTAGTTTTCTAAAAATACTTTCTGGTTTCAATATTTCTGTATATTCTCATTTATCACACTATTTTAGTTCATAGAAAGCATTTATTTTAAAATTTGAACATTCTAAGAAAAATCATTGCATTTCTATTTTCTAAAATAAAATAGTAGCAAACATTTCATTTTGTAAACAACATAATTTTCCTTTTGTAAAATAGATAAACTGGTTTAATTTAGAAACATATAAGATTTTAGAGTAAAATCAGATTTTGTACATATTACATTTTGGTTAAAGTAACACCACGTCTAAACTTATAAACTTATATTTCATTTGATTTTAAAAATCTTTGATTTCTTCCTTCAATGTTTTATTTCCCTCAATTGTGTGTTCTCTAAAGATGATTTTGAATTCTTGGATAAGGCACTAAATGATTTTATCCAACACCCTTGTAGCATTAAAAATTAAAAAATAAAATCCCCCCTCATCAATTTAAAATGATATTAAAGTGATAGTTATTAATTAACATCAAATACAAACTTGAAAAAGGACCATCATAATGCATGGGGGCCTCAAGATTCTCCAACCTTGTTGTCCTTCCATTATGATTTAGTCTCTAAAATTAACCATCAACCTCCTAACTATCTCACTTGTGTTGCAATACTTATGCAAGCTCAACCTATACCTAAACATTATCATGAGGTAGCTCATGTGTATATAACTCAATGAAATAAAAAGAAACCCCTGTCCCTATTTCTCTTCCTTTGTTAGTTCCCCTTCTTCTATAAGCTCCCTACCTTCCTATTGAGGGTGGTCATGAATCATTACAGATATATCACTATTAAGGTCTTTAAGGAAATACAAAAATGCATGTTGAGCTAAAGGTCTTACCATTTTTAGGATTCTATCCCACATCTTCTAGAAATGTTAGTTAAAATAAAACATATGCTCATGTGGATCTCTCTTGATTGTAGTTAGTTGCTCCACCAAATACAAATGATCTAACTTGTCTTTAAATTGCTTGTGCAAACCATCTCCCAATTCATCTCATGTTGTGATTGAATTGACAACCAAACTCCTGAACCATTGCAAATATTTTCCTTTTAGTGATGCAGCCAAGAGTCTGATTGATATATTCTCACCCATGATGTTGGATTGAACACAGTGTAGACACATCACTGATATGCTCAATAGGTGTAGTCTGATCTTCTCATGTGAAAGAAGGTAAGCTTCTAAGGGTTGCCACATGAATATCATCATGCTGAGCAAGATTCAATGGGTTTCCCCATTAAACAGTGCAAAATAAAATCTCCTTGCCATTGGATTTGCTAGCACTCATGTATTTGGTACTAAAACTCTCAAAATAAGACTTGCAAGCTTATGATTTAGAGGTGTAGAACATGATATAGCTAGTGGGCTAACACTCTTTCTCATTGCCCTCCCTTTCCTTCTCGATAGTGTCAACTACAAATACTTGAAGGGGGTAGAACTTCCTCTTGTTTGCACTCTTCTCACGTGTTGATTGCACTATATATGCTACAAAATTAGATATTAGAGTTGTCAAGTATATGTTTATAACCTCAAAAAAGGTCAAAAACACTTCTGCATATACTAGGACAATAGTTCTTGACTGAAACGAGTTTTAGTCATGAGGATAACACCCTTAAGCTATGTATGAAACTCAACTATCCTATGAAATATTGGATCATATTTAGAGTATGGGTTACCTATGGTGAAGATGAACCTCTAGAGCATGTCGGTTCGCTTGATGTAACTCCTAAATCTTGTTGGTTTGATTGGAAAAGGGATAGAAAATTGAATTTTAATGTAAAATTGACCTAGGAGGTGACACAACGATGATGAAAGACTTGTACTTGCTATTCTAACTCACAATTTTCCTAAAAACTCAGCCTAATCCTATGCACAACTCAAGTTTGACCAAATTATACAAAAGTGTTTCAAGGGGAGGTTACGTTTCAGGTTTTGTTGTAGAAAAACAGTGTGTTTTCACAACTACAAACTCTAAAAAAAGGTAACACAGTCTTTGAATTGCATAAATTGTTCATATTCTTGCATAAAAAAAGATTGCAAACAAGACCTACCTCAAGGATTTAATGTTTAAATCACAAAAATTAACTCAAATAGTTCTTAATATCATCCATACATAAAATTTTGAGAAGGAAAACTTATTTATTTTTATTGATAAAAGGAGTTTCTTGCTTGTACAATATTGAAAATAGTAAAAATAAACTAAGTTGTTTCTCTATACTTCTCAAAAATGAGTTACACTACATCTCTTTTGCATAAGGAAAAAATATGAATGAAAGAACTAACTCCAAAAGAGTTGAAAGCTTTTGTTTTATTAAAAACTCTTACCAAAAGAGGTTGCACCTCGTGGAAGACATTGAACATGCAAGGAGAGTTGAACTGGATGTGAACTCTCGAGTTGAGAGTTGAATCAAACTCTTTGACTTGTGTATGCTCCTCGAAGTGTGCTCCAACTAAAATGGAATTGAACCTCCAAGAAAATCATGAAGATGACTAAAAAAAGCCAAGTTTAAACCCCTTTGCATGAGGTCTTCAAGCTATTGGGCATGTAAGGAAAAAATCCTATATTTTAGGGACCCACATTTCACCAAAATGCATAATTTTAGGCTCAAACTTTACTTAAATCCAACTATGACCATACGAGCTTCTTAAGTAGGCCTAAACCACCTGTAAGTGATTGAAAACTAAGTTTTTTAGACCACTTAACTTGTGCAAACTCATGGATGACAACAGGCATGATGATAAGTATGTGAGTAGATAAATAGGTGCTAAATGAAGTCTGAGACTACCTTGGTATTGAGTTGACTGTCAGACATTCTTGTAATTTAGATTGTCCCTTGCTTTTAATGATTGTATTGTCAACAAGTCTTTCACCACCTTTTCATACATTGTCTTGCTAAAACCTCATTGTCCTTCATGGATCTTATGGAGTATATAACTGGCTAACAAG
This sequence comes from Sequoiadendron giganteum, assembly GCA_007115665.2. Taxonomy (NCBI): domain Eukaryota; kingdom Viridiplantae; phylum Streptophyta; class Pinopsida; order Cupressales; family Cupressaceae; genus Sequoiadendron; species Sequoiadendron giganteum. Next base: position 187,138,101 of record CM021106.1, read on the forward strand.
ACTCTTAGGACTTATCAAACTTCATAATATCATCATTTCCCTTACTCCATGATTCTTATTGAGTGACTTATTTATGACATTAGTATGTGTTTATGAAACCTATGATTCATTTTATTACATTGGTGGCAGTCTTTTGTGTCTATATTAAAAGAGTTTATAGGTTTTTGATTTGATTCCTTGACTATCCATTGTCATATACCTGCTAGGATTGTCTTGTCATTGCTGAGGTTTGTAGCTATCTTCCTCATGGAACCCTTGATGAATCTTTGTATCTAACTATCCTACTAGAGTGAAAATTGCCAAAAATCTATCATAAACCCTTTTCTAAGGCGATAAGGTCCTCCACAAGCTACCCTTCATGTCTTAAGGACTATCCCTTATGATTGCACAATCCCCTTTATTTTCCAATCACTATCATACTATTAATAGGATTGTGTTCTTTAAACTTGTATGAAGTTATTGTCATGGAGTAATAGTACCTTCAATTATGATAGTCATAACTATGCCTTCAGGGTTGTCATTTCTCACTTGGCCAACTATCCATTTTTCTACTTATATGTTCTTTCATTTGTATGCCTTTGAGACTGTCATCTTGTTACCCTTATGACTATTTTTTATTATCATTTAATGAGCAGTGTTTATGAAGACTTCATCGACCTCTTTTCCCTTGTGTTTTATGGTATGATTGTCCTTTTTTAATGGATTTAACTTTCTTTTGATGAAATTTATCTTTGTCAATGGTTGATTCCTTAAGATAAACTCCTCTACTTAGGTTCTGAAAATAACAATATCATTGTATACCTTTGTCACCATATATTTAAAGTTCAAAACTGTGGCATAGTATCTTTGAGTCCATTGCACTTATCCATTTGATGATTCTCTTTATCTATTTGTACCTTCAATAGGTTGTTGAATTATTTTACCTTTACTCACTAATGAAGCACCCAGTCATGAAACAATAACACCTGGATGCATTAGATTTCAATGAAAGGCTCTCAGAGACTGATAATGAGTGTGTAGATTAAAAAACACTGATGTAATATGAGAGGGTTCTCCTCATTATCACTATCCTTGGATTTTTGTATTTGATTAATAGAAGAGTTCCTTGGGAAGAGGAGCTTCCCCTTCATGGACCTTCCAACCCCTCAATAACTCATTTGATTCCTTGTATATATTCCTTAGCTAAGTATCCTATGTGATTTAAGATCTTACAAAAAATATCATCAATGAGTACTCTGAGTCTTGACAACCTCATTCCTTCTTGCCCTTGAAGAGATTCTCATGTCACTTGACCAATGGTCCATTAATTCCTCTATGTTTTCCCTCAAATCTATATTCATTCCACCTGATATAGCTTACATTTTGTGTACTAGTCTCCATAAAGAGGAAACCTAATAGTGGAAAACCCATTCATATGATCACATCTACTACTTTAACTTTGTCTTGTATGGCATGGCTGTCACTTTTACCAACATTTTTCTATTTTGAAACTCTCTCACTACCGACTTCATGGTGATTTTCTTGACTGTGTTATCCCTTTATAATTCCTTGCAAGATGTTGGTATTACTTGTTGGAGGAGTGTCATTAGATAAGGTTGTTGCAAAAGGTAAAGTGGCTATCTTTTACTAGTTACCTTTCATTTTCTATCCCTCTTTATGGACTCTCGTTCTTCATCAAACTTTATTGCTTTGACCTTGCCACCTCCTCAATTAACGACTCTCATTAATGTGCCTTATGACCTCCTTTGGTGGCTATCTTCTTTTTCTGCACTTTATGCTTGCACTATCATGAGTTTGACTGTCTCTTTATCATTCCTTGATTTTCCTATCATTTTGAATGCATACTATGTATTTGATGTTCAAGGTCTGCCCTTTGCATTGAGCTTTCATTTAAGAGGACTATCCTTGAGGCTCTAGGTTTGTGTGTGATCTTATTAGAATTTAATCATGCTTACACACTTCATGTCATGTGTTTGCCTCATGTCCTTGGTCATGTCTTGGTTGTGACTATCTTTTGATCTTCTCAATGTCAAAACCCATCTTTGCCTTTGGATTCATGGCATGTTGTTCCCAGCCTATACAACAAACTTGATAAGAGAAAAGTACTTCAAAGGACTACCACTGCAAGAAGACCATGAATGGAAATGGAATGGAAAGCTTGAGGAAATGTTTGATATCATGCAATTCCTCTCTTGTAAAGGATATCCATGACCTCAAGGGATTGAAGATTTGTATGACCAAACATTCTAGGAAACATCCATCTAGTATATTCCCTACTTCAAAGGATATGAAAGGGTCCTGCCAAAATTGATTTAGAATGTTTCCCATGTATGACCACACCCATCTTTTTGTAACTTAGTTAGTCTCTTTGGATTTCCAAAGATAATAGCACACCCTTAAGATGTTGTTGCATAGTATTATATAGTCACCTCAATGGCATTATTGTGCAATCCCTTCATTGATTGTTGCTCATAGTAATGATTGTGGTTTTTGCATTTAGACTATCATACTTCCCTTAACCATATTGTCCTACTTCTATTGACTATTATCTCTGTCTTTTTCCATAACATCGAGGGTGAAAACAAAGTCACCATTTTGGCTACATGCATTGACAACCATTGTACAAACCTCTACAGTCCCCTTAATTCCATGCTTTTGAATCATTTAAAATCAATTTTCATGCATCTATAGTTCCTCATTGTGATACAGTCCTCACTATCTTCTATGGAGATCCACTTTGAGAATAATTGCAAGAAAATACTCAAAATAAAACAAAATATTGGCAAGTCACCATCTCTTCCTTCGAATTGTTGAGATATCATAAGTACCAAAACTAGCATGAAGTCATTTCCTTAATAAGAGCTCATGTTGTTGTTAAGATCTTTAGGTCATGTGTTTCCTTGTAATCATTTCAACTTTAAACTGTATTTGAGCTTGTTGTCCTTCATTCATGGAAGGAATATAATACACATTCCTTCTTTGATATTGTCCTCATTGTGAAAACCCTTCTTGTAACCTTCCTAGTGTAAGTAGGAAAATCTTTAAATTTGCCTTTATGGTTTCATTGTCTTCCCATTTGAGCACATAGGACTGTCCTTCTATATTAGGTATGCCTCTCATAGACTTTGTGTTGTCATGAATCTCATGCATTAAGAAAAAGGTTTAACCTATTGAGAAGGCTCAATCTCTTCCATTTTATAGACTTGATGTTTGTCTAGGGTTTCAAAATGTTTTTTTTCTGTGCAAACAAAAGAAGAAAACTATGTACAACGAAAGGTCAAGAACTTAAATGACAACATACATACCTCTATGCATGATAAACTCCAAGTCTTTAACTCTACATGGCCTAGAAATAATACTCTTCACAAGGCTTTCCCATCATTCCACGTGTTTTCCTTATCATAGCATGCATTTCTCATCATTGGAACTGAAAGTAAAGTCTGTAGCCGAGACAAAAAACCCTGAATCTGCTCCTTATGTGAAGTCTTTCCTTTCCTTCAGATTAGATTTTATTTACTTGGCACTCAAAACTTCATATTTTGCATTTTAAATGTTACATATGCCAACCTTTCTTTGTTTTTCACATGGAAAAAGGCTTGAAGTGAGCCTTCATACATTATTTAATTGGGTTTTTTTTAAATAAAACTTTTGATGCGATCTCCTTTTCCTTTTAAACAAAAGAACAACTTCACCTTTAAAAGACCTAAAACCACATTAGATTATTTAAATGAAATATTTAAGTAATCCAATGTCTACAAAACAAAGGATTACTATGATATACAATATTATTATATTGATATTATAACATTATTATTATATATAAATTATATATTAAATATTATATATTATTATAATATATAGATTATAATAATATAATAAAGTACAATAATATTATATTACTTACAATATCATATATTATATATTTGAAATGTAGATGCAAAAAATCACATGCATAGTTAAATTCAAAAATAGCAAACTCTCATCATTATGGATTGTGGAAATCTTATGTCTTTTTTTGTATTATAGATAAGGATGACACAAAAATACAGAGATAGTTTCAACGAGATTTACAGAGGCAAGAGGCCAGGCCTCTCAGTAGGAGTAGCAAGAAGACTACATAACTGCAAGTCCAAGACAAAAATTACCAGTAGGTAATCAAAAGCTTAAATTAAAATATCATCATGGGTGTCCACCCAAGCTGTCCACCCCATAGAGCCCTCCATCCACACAATTTTTTTGTTCTCTTGGATCTGAGCAAGCATGAGGAACTGGTCTTTCTTGGCGTTCTTCTAGTTCTTAAGCTCCTTGATGAACATTTTGCAGGTTCTCTTGAAGATTTGCGGATTATCCAAGTTTCTCCATTGGTAACCATTCTTCATCTCATAAATGAAGAAGGTGGCGTGTCCCGTTTTTAGGAACCTTTTCAGCTTCTTCCTATCCATCATCATGGTAGTATGAACCTGCAAGAAGATTTTAAAGTATGTGAGTTTTCGAAAAATCTTATGTCTTTAATAATAATATTTCATTTATATTATCATAATATATATATTACTCATAATATCATACGCCATATATCATATAGTATAATAATATATTAAATATTTTAAAAAATATGCTTTCCAAAATGGATATCCATTTTGATTTTTTTTAATATTAAATCCGTTTGGGAGAGCTTTTTTATTCTATACGTAGTTATCCAAAATGGATATTTGTTTTGGAAAGCATGTGTTTTTTAAAATATTTGATATATTTTTACATTATATGATATAATATATTAGATGATATAATATATTGTATGATATAATATATTATATCATATATTATATATAATAATAATATAAGTAATACATATTATTATAATATAAATAAAATATTATTATTTTAAGTGTTATATAATATTACTATATTGATATTATAACATTATTATTATACATAAATTATAAATTATATATTATTATATATGATTTATATTATTATATACGGGTTTGTGCAAGATCATGGAGGTCCAAAAAGTGGTGATGTGAAAAAAGACATTTTTAACTTGCTCAAAAATGTGAAAATCCGTTTTGACTTTTTCTAGGCTTGGGTAGAAAGTACATGGTGCCATAGCAAACACCAAACCTAAATGGATATCCGTTTGAAACAATATTCGTTTCAAAATGGATATCCATTTTGTTTAGGTTGGTTTTTTTTTTTTTTAATTTGATCTGGTCCGTATTATATTAAGTTGTTTTTTTATATACTTATATAATATTAAAGATTATAATAATACTATATTATTATATAATATAATATAATTTATATTTAATATATAATATAAACATATTATACTATAATATAATTATATATTATATTATACTATAATATATATTATATTATACTATAATATATATTATATTATAATATAATATAATAAGATATTATATTATAATATAATATAATAAGATATTATATTATAATATAATATAATATGTATTATATTATATTATAATATAATTATATATTATATTATATTATAATATATTATATAATAATATAATATAAGACATATTATAATATAATATAATATAATATAATTAGATTATATTATAATATATTAAAATATATTATATAATAATATACTATAATACATATTATATAATAATATAATATAATATATTATATTTTAATATATAATACAATATATTATATTTTTATATAATATATTGTATTACAATAATGTATTTTATATTATATATTATATAATACAAACAACACTCACGCATAACATATGGGGGTCGGGTCTCGGACTTGACCAATTATTTTAAAAACAACATAAAGGAAATGGATATCTGTTTTGAAACACATATCCGTTTCTTGTTGCATAAAATCAAAAAGAAAAACCCGAGAGTTTATTTCTACATACAACATCTCCTTTGTGCGTGTGGGTTTTCTATTAAGTGACTTGGATACCTATTCTGGAGTAGATTTTTTTTTCTCAAATCAATCAAATTTCAGAGGTATTTATAAATTTTAATCTTTTTCTTCAATTTTATATTAGTTTTGCATTGGTTTTTTGTGAATTTTATTCAAAAATAGGTTTTTTATTGCATTAAAATGATTGTTAATTTTTAAAATTTTCATCAATAAACAGGCTTAAGAATGGTTGATCCCAACCCTACAAATCCTCCTTCACTGCCATTGATTTTTCCAAACCAAAACATGCCCACAATACATGAATCTATTCATAGAAATTTAGATCAATTGAAAAACGTATGTCGAATTTATGATACACTCCTTGAGCTATCAGATATGAAAAACACTTTAGAAACAATCTTTTCAAATGTTGAAACTTTGAAAAACTAGCACAATAGGTTTGCCCAGTGGTGAGAGTCCCAAAGACAACATTATGCCAGTGGGTTATCATATGATGAAGTGAGGGAACTTGATACTGACAAAGCCCAATTAGCCCAGTTATTCATCAATCCTAAAACATGACAACTCGTAAATGTTTGGAAGCCAAAATTTTCAATTAAATGGTGCACACATAGAGGCATATTAGATAATTTATGGAGACATTGGTGGATGGTTTTTGATAAACCACCCAACAACAATCTTGATGTCCCTCAGTATTTTCTCCAAAAATTATATGTTGAGTTTGTCCTAGGGAGGCATGCCAATTACTTTAACATGTGAGATTTCCAGGGTGTGGGTAAAGGGATGTCACAAGATAGACCCAGAGCACACTGAGGCATCCTAGTTCTTCCTACTCCGCCTATTGTTGCCTCGGCTCTAGTACCTTACCCCAAGATTGCTTTAGATGCAGGGATTCAGAGCATTTTTTCCATACATGCATTGAGTGATCATTTGATCATGCAAAGGATCCATCATGTTTCACAACTGTATGATGGTGCATCCCATCATGATGGTGATACACCTGATACATCCCAGCATGATGGTGATACACCTGCTGCATCAGTTCTGATTGGTACACCCTCCTCTTTGGCACATATTTGTGTGCCCCATTACTGCATCATGTGCCACAATATATGTTTGGGTCCTCTTCAAGAGTCCACTAAGTTTCCCATAGACACATCCAACTATGAGACCTGTCCATGATATGTTAGATGTAGGAGTTGATAGTGCACTAAGTGGACCATTTCCAAGAGAGACATTGGGTGCTAGAGATGATGTGGGAGCACTGGTAAAAATTAAAGTAATTTCATAGTGTGCTTTATCTTGATTCCTTCATATTATATAAGAGATATTTGTACTAATACATGTTTATGTTCTAGAATCTTTAACAGTTGTTGATAGAGGACTAGATTTCCCAAGTACATGAGGTTATGAAATCAACCATTTCATTTGGCCTAGGGACTTAGTATATGGTATCATTTAAATTGTTATTTAGATGTTAATTTTTGAAATCTATTATGTTTAAATACATGCACATAGATTGATAGCCTAATGTAATCTTTCCTTTTTATGAAGCAACCTGGTACTTTTACAATCTTGTTGATTGAGCTTGACCCATTGGAAGAATCTGCAAAATAGGTATATGTTTTTTTATATTCTCGAAATTATGATTATATGTGCATGTGCATTTAAATTGTGTTACATTCTTGTCATTTTTTATATAGGAAACCATCTTAGCTGCTTCATCCATCACGAGCCCGTCTAGTGTAGAAGCATTACAACAGGTATGTGTTTATTTTATATTGCAGATATTTACATTTAGATAGGAGTAGATAAATGTTTAGTAAATATGATTATTTATCAACAATTATATGTTAATTCATATTATTTTTATTTTATCTGCTATAGTCCTCTGCCCGATTCAACAATGTGATGAGTGTGGGACCATTTCTTTATACGAGGACTCTTGACCATCCTAAGATACAATCATATGTAGAACATCTTGTAGAAAAGACAACAAGACTTGAGGTAAACAAGAATTTCATTTTTGATATCATATAGTTCAATATAGTGATTTTGATGATAAATTGATAATCTATATATTATAGTATATCAGCTTCTATTCACTAGTATATCTTGTCAACCATTCACATAATTGATCTAATTTGTGGTTTGAATTGTTATTGTGCAGGAAACTTCAGAGCCACAAGTTCTTTGAGGAGGGTCGATTTTGATGGTCCAACATAGGATTAGGATTTTGATGGTCCAACACAGGATTAGGATTTGATATGTATTTAGGGTTTGATAGATCTTGAGATGGCGTATATGCCATAATTTGTAAAACTTGTTCTGAGTAGGCATATATGCCAAATTTGTATATGCACAAAGACAATTATTCTACATTTTGATATATAAGAATTGATATTCGATCTAATTTGTTCCTCGTGTGCATGTCTTTCTACTTTGAATCTTCAAAATAGAATGTATAATTATTTTAGAATGGTTTAAAGTTATGATCAATAACATGTTATAGATTGACGAAATTGCATTTTAACTGAACTTATCAATTACAATTGGTAATCCATCTATGTTAGAGTTCATTCATATCAAGGTTCACATACATTACATTCCATGAGACCACATTTCTTTAAGGATTTTTTTCAAATAATTCATTGCCTTTTCTACTGTACCACAATTTTCATATATGTCTACCAAATCATTTTTATCAAACACTCAATTTGAGAAAATGGGTGATCCCACAATACTGGTTTACAATTTCTGGGAGATTCTGATTTTTGTTGAAATCACATATTTTTAGAAAATATAATTATTTAAGCCTTAAAAAGTTCCATTTTAAGGATTCCAATTGAGGAGGGTTTGATCAAACCACCTTAGATCAAACCCCCTTGGATAGAACCCTGCTAGTTTTAAACCATACCTATAACGGAGTCTCCTTTACACCTACCAAAATGTTGATAAAAACCACTTTTGATTTACCTTTTGGGGGATTAAAAATGAATTCATTTAATTTTTTTTTTTAAAGTATGTAGTCCTTATTATAAGCTTCCCAAATAGTATAATTTTAAATAAATTTAATTTTATTATTATATTAATTTTTTATTTCTTGTGAATGTAGGTTTTTCACCAAAAATCAAGCTCTCTATATTATATTAATTTTTTATTTCTTGTGAATGCAGGTTTTTCACCAAAAATCAAGCTCTCTATTCTCCGCATGTGCAAAAATAGAAGATTATCAATTTTTTCTTTGAAAAATATGAGTGCACTAGATATTGAAGTCCTTGATCCAACAAAAAAAAAAGAATTTCGATACATACAAAAAAAATTATGTGTTATACGGTCCACCTATGTCTAGATTGTAATTGGTTTGACTTCGAAACTTAATTAAGAAAAAAATATTTAATAAAACTCTATGAAACCAATTGGAAGCACTAGATATCGTAGTTACAAATGTAAATTAAAAAAAAAAAAGAATTTTATCCTTCATGGAAAAAAAGTTATGTGTTATACGGTGAGCCTCACTCCTTAAAAATGGTGTTTACTAAAAAAACTAGTTTTCAAAGGAGATGGAAAAATAAGTGCAATTTGATTCCAAAAAAAATGAAAAAAAATATATTTATAATCTACAAACAAAATGTCACAAATCACTAGTTTGCATCATCTTGGAATTCCTCATGGTTTAGCCGCTATAGGTGTCCGAAAGTGAAGATTTAGTTAGAAAAAATTAGTTCAGTGTCTAGTTTGGCCAAAAATTATAAACCAGTATTATGGGATCACCCATACACATGATTTTAAGCTCTCTTGAATGAATTTACATTTGACATTATTTTGTTTTTTGAACTCCTGTAATGAAGTGGGCATCTATTTTTTTTTTTCAAAAAAATTTAAAATTAATGAAAAATGGTATGAGAAGCACTGTATAATATTTGTTGAGAGGAACTATTTGAAAATATGCCTCAAAGAATTGTGGTCTCATAGACAAGTCAAAAAAGATGAAAAGAGCAACTTATGATAGTCTTATGGCATTGATTCTTTTGATTGATTAAAAACTTCAAACAAGTCCCATACAACACAATGAAATATATGTCATTACAATGTTCATTCAAAAGTAATATTATCATCTTGATAAAAATCAATGTCACTTAGTGGTACTAAATACTCTATATAAACCATATGAGTGATGCAACCATAAAAAAAAACCATTACAACTCAATTCAACATTCATTCCATTAAAACCTTCAAGCTTAATAACATGTAAAAGGTATAAGATCATCATGGATAAGAATCACTATCTTTCAACCATGATACATAAACAAGAACATTATGTACACCATAGGGGTTTGATGCAACCTTCAAACAAAGTCCTTACAGTTGAACAAGATACATGTTCATTAGATTGTTCATGTGAAATATATACAATAATCATGATAAAAAATTAAGACATCACTCAACCATGATGCATGAACAAACACTATATATGCACACCATATGATTCTAATACAACCATTAAACAAACCAAATACAAGTCCATGAAATGCATATTGTTTGACCTTCCACATGCAATTTGTATTATTGTAATGCACAACAATGAATGTTTCTAGCCATAATGCATGAATAAGAAAGCTAGGTATACCATATGGGCTTGATGCACACTAGTCATAATGCACACTTTGCACAAAAGCAATGAATCGTTAAAAAATAGGGTTTATCAAAGAGAACTGATCAAAATGATAAACCACTCATTTTCACTATGAAACATTCAATTATGAGGGCCAAAATTCCAAAATAACAATTAGAAACTCATCCTAACTATTATAGCAACTATGAGGAGAGTTTTTAGAGCTCAAAATGATGTGTATCTTGCTACAAGAAGTTTGTTTTTAGGGCATAAAGGACTCATTCGCCTTTAGTGGCAAATGGGTCCTTGTTAGGGTTTATGAAACTGAGATCTGGGTTCTGTTCGTTGATTCCTACACTCTCAGATCCTTGGTTGTCATCTCCTAAAAACCTTTAGCAAATTTTGTAGCCTTCTTTTTGTGTTCTTTCACTATGAATGACAACTTTGACAATCTTGCTTCCAATTTCTTCTCCACTTGATCTTCAATCTGTAAATCTACAAATACACATTCAAGAGAGGGAAAACTTGTTGATTGTTAGTGAATAGGGGTTTGCCTAATTCAAACCCCTTGTAGGTAGTTAAACCAAATGATGAAATAATGAAATTGAAGAATGAACATGAAATGATGAAATGTTGATGCCTTGGAAGTTGTCTTGGAGCATAAATTTACAAACTAACATGGAGTGGCCATGAAAAATGTAGATCTTGAATAAGATAGGAAATAATTCTTGTCAAGTAGATCCTCAATGCTACATCAACAATCTTAGCTCAACAACATGCTTGAATGCACTATACCTTTGTCATGATGAAATGATCTTGAATTGCTGCAGTAAACTCTTGATAATCTTCCTTTAAATGTCTTTGAAAAATGCTCTTGAAGTCCTCTATAATGCTCTTGCTCTTGATCTCATCAAGTCACATAAATTTTCTAAGAGAAACAATGTGAACTAACCCCGTATTTATACTAAATCTAGAGATTAACCTTGAAATTCAAATAATTCAAGCTGACACCAGATCTAAGATTAAAAAGCATTAGAATTCCAAAAAAAATAAATTCAAAAAGATGGGTCCTAAGAGAGGAGGACCCATTCGCCACTAAAGGCGAATGGGTCCTAGCACAAGTTTTTAGGACTTTTCTTGAGGAGGTGAAAAAACCATCAAAAACCCATTTCATAAATGCATAGAAAGGGGGGTCCTATATGGAGAGGACCCATTCGCCACTAAAGGGGAATGGGTCCTAGCACCATTTTCTAGGAACTTGATTTTTCCAAATTTAATGTTATGCCATATCATTATTGGGTGTCGAGATAAATCCTTCGAAAAGTGTCTTTAAGAAGGCTTAACTTTGAATTAAAGGGGATAATTAAGCTCAATTAACCATAATTAATTAATGAAACCCTAGATAAGTGTGAAAGTGTACTACAACACTTTACAACACCATAAATAAGGTACAAATTAAGTACATTTTATTAAAAAGGGGCCCTAGATTAATGTGAATGTGTACAACACATTACAACACTAAACCAATGCACAATTAGGTTAATTCAACATCAATTATTTCCAAATTAAGTAAGGAGAAATGATACTTTTTCTGTTACTACAAGCAATAACACTCATATGATATTATCATATATGTCAATCAACCTTGACCCACACCAAACTTGCTATATAGCAATTGTTGTCATATATGCCATTCAACCTAACGTAATTGAGGTTTTATATTTGGTAAGAATTTGTGCAAGAAAATAAAGTGAGAGATGATGCCATAGGTGGATTTGAACAAATTAAGTTGTTATCCTAAGCATTGAAAACTCTATAAAACAAAGGGATGTTGTTTTTCTAAGCATTGAAATTGAAGCAAAACAATTGAAGACTAAAATTAACCACTTAGAAAAGGAATGCAAAGATAAGAAGATTGTATCGTCAATGAAAAGGAGGTAATTCTACTGCAAAAATAGTTCTAACACGTCTGGATGGGTATGTTTAGGCTAGGCATGGTCCTATTTCGAACCCAAACATGCCAAAACAGTTCGAGCTACATTGAATCGACAATATCCCTTAAGAGTCCAAAGTGCAAAAAGGTAGCAATCTTTGATGAGCTGTTACTCAAAAATCGTGTCACATAGAAACAATATTTCTAAGGCTATAGGATCACGTAGGGCCCCTCTACAATAACCTCTTAATTTTTGATATCTCTAAGGTGTTTTCCCATGGTTTCAAGTTTTTTATTGATGGAAAAAGGGTCAGATGCATGCAGTGTAAAGTTGCAAAGGGATGTAGCTTTCTTTTTGCTCCTCATGCAACCAAATTGATAGTTCCAACACATCTATATTGGTGGTTTTATGCTGTGCATGGTCCTATTTCACACCCAAACACATCGAAATAGTTCGAGCTACATTGGACTGACAATATCCCTTAAGAGTTTGAAGTGCAAAAAGACAACAATCTTTGATGATCTATTACTCAAAAATTGTGTCACCTAGAAACAACCTATTTGAGGCTACGAGATCATGTAGGGAACCTCTACAATAACATATCTCTATTTTTGATATCTCTATGGTGTTTTCTTGTGGTGTCGAGTTTTCTGTTGATGAAAAAAAGGTCAGATACATGCAGTGTAAAGTTGCAAAGGGGTGTAAATTTTTTTCTCCTCCTCATGCATCCAAAATGATAGTTCCAACACATCCGAATTGGTGGTTTTCTATTGGGCATGGTCCTATTTCACACACAAACACACCGAAATAATTTGAGCTACATTGGATGGATGATATCCCTTAAGAGTCTAAAATGCTAAAAAGAAACAATCTTTGATGAGTTTTTACTCGAAAAGCGTGTCACCTAGAGACAATCTTTTTGAGGATACAAGATCACACAGGGCCCCTCTACAATAACCTCTCTCAGTTTTTGATATCTCTAAGGCATTTGCCTGTGGTGTCGAGTTTTTAATTGATGGAAAAGGGTCACATGCCTACAGTGTAAAGTTGCAAAAGGTTGAAAATTTCATTCTTCTCGTCATGCAACCAAATTGACAGTTCAAACATGTATGGATTGGTGGGTTTATGCTAGGCATGGTCCTATTTCACACCCAAATACACTGAAACAATCTGAGCTACATTGGACCGATGATATCCCTTAAGAGTCCAAAGTGCTAATAGATAACAATATTTGATGAGCTATTACTCAGAAACCATGTCACCTAGAAAATATCTATCTAAGGTTATGAGATCATGTAGGGCCTCTCTACAATAACCTCTCTTTATTTCTTATATTTCTAAGGAATTTTCTCGTGGTGTCGAGTTTTTAGTTGATGGAAAAAGGGTCAGATGCATGCAGTGTAAAGTTGCAAAGTGGTGTAACTTTTGTTCTACTCCTCATGCAACTAAACTGATAGTTCCAACATGTTCTGATTGGTGGGTTTAGGCTAGGAATGGTCTTGTTTCGAACCGAAACATGTCGAAACAATCTGAGCTACATTGGATCAACAATATCCCTTAAGAGTCCAAAGTACAAAAAAGCAATGATCTTTGATGAGTTGTTACTTAGAAACTGTCACTTGGAAAAAATCTAGCTAAGGCTACGGGATCACATAGGGCCCCTCTATAATAACCTCTCTTGATTTTTTATATATCTAAGGCATTTGCCTGTGGTTTCAAGTTTTCAATTGATGGAAAAAGGGTCAGATGGATGTAGTGTAAAGGTGCAAAGGGGTGTAGCTTTTGTTTTTATCCTCATGTGACCAAACCAATAGTTCCAACATGTTCAGATTGGTGGGTTTATGCTAGGAATCAATGAATAAGTGAATAATTTACTCAAATATACGTAAGTTATGAAGTACACACATGAATACAAAGTATACGCATGGAAACACATAAGTCACAAAGTATACATTGGAATACTCATTGTAAACAGGAGAAATACACTAATCTAAAATACAAAATAAAGTAAAATACAAGATAAGTCTAAAACACCTAACACCTCAAGATTGGGCTACGTTAAACACAAATAAAAGGAAGATAAAAAATCAACAAGATGGTTATACCTTTCTTCGTGTTGATCCTTGGTTGGCCCCTTTGATGGTTGATAATGTGTGCTCCTTAGATGATATGCTAGTGATGAAAATTGTAGTTGGGTGATGAATGAGGGTGGATGGATGCAATAATGGCTAGGATACAAAATGCAAAATATAAGAGAGTTGCAATAATAATGGCTAAAATGACTAAATGGCTTGAGAGCATAAATTTGGTATGCCTGCAATAATTCTCCCAATTAATGAGAAGAGGGGGCTATTTATAGAAGAAGTTGAATTATCTAGAGAATTCAACAGTCAAGATTGAGCCACCATGGCCAAGATGAAGGGCTATGGTGAGCTGAGGACTCACAAGCCCTCACATCTTGGCATGTGGTGGGTGAGGTGTCCAAAAGACAAGGTGAGATGGCAAGGGTACAAATGACATGGAGAGGGTGATGTGGTCCCAAGGTACTTGCAAGTACCTTGGGATGGGAGAGGATTTCCCCATAAAGTTATTCTTTTGCCCCATATGGGGCTGAAAGTGACAAGTGAGGACTTTTACAAAGTCCACCCTTGTCATCATGGGGATTGGAGGTGGCCTTGGAGGAATAAAAGTTAATTTTTAATTGACTTTTTGGAAGAGACCAAAGGGTAAAATAAGATTCCTCTAAAAGGGGTCTTTTTCCTTTGGGTACGATGTGACATATGAGATGTCATGGGGAAGACACATGCATGGGGGGAATAAGTGTGAATTTTTAATTCACATGGAGAAGAGGTCAACCCAAAAAAGGTAAGTACCAAAAATGTTGACTTAAGGACATGTCAAAAGGGGTAAGTGATTAGGATTAGGATTGTGCAAACAAGTGATTAGATTAATTAATGATGATTAGAGGCAAGTGGCAAGTTATGGAGGATGTGACATTAATCCTAATTAAGGATATGCACACCTTAATGGAGGATTAATTAAATTAATCCAATTTAGTGAAAGAGTTATGGAGGATGTGACAAGGAGAGAGAAAGAATGAATTAAAAATAGAAAAGGATAATTAGTTAAATTAAATAAATTGATTGCATTTATCCAATTTAGAGATGAAGTGGGCTAATGTATAAAGTATTTAATTATTTGAATTAAATACCTTAGGAACATTAGGAAAAAAGGGGAAGATTAATTGAATAAATAATTTAATTAATGTTTGATGAAGGGGGTGAAGTGGATTAATGAAAGGGATAAATTTGACCTTGTGTAAACTGTCAAATTTAGGTGTCTATACTCATAAGTCACAAAGTATACACATACGTTGTAAAGTATGCACTTGAATACACATATGTCATAAGCCACAAGTCATGATCAATACCCATGCCTACAACATTCAAGATACAATTTAAACAATACACATGATATCATCATTCAAGAATTGCTATCAAATATAGGATTTACAAAATGCCAAGTAGGCATACAACAAATAGCCCTAATACATAGTCATTTCCCACTAGGGGAAGGAAATAGATCACACGTTGCCTTCGTGGTCGGCTGGATGGAGTTTCTATTGATTCTTCTGTCTTTTGAATGTTCCCACTAGTCCTCCTCTCTTCACTCATCTAGAGATGTAACTGATATAATAATAAGTATATACATTAATATATAGAAATTGAAAATTGTGGAATGACATATAACAAAATAATCATCACGCTCTTCCACAATAGTAGCACATTGACGTTTTGGAGTGACAAGCACTTGTTGCAACCATCAAGATAGAAATTAAACTACATACAAGTATCATAAAATTTTTCAATTATAGACCATAGAAGAGAAAATAAAATGTCAAATTTACTAATCTATCACATACCTCTACCAAAGGATCAGAGCTGACTATTTTTTCAGCAACTCCCTAGTCCATCGTGCCACGAACATCACAATATTTTTAAAATGACAAATTTATATGATCGCAATAGAAAGGATACTTAGAATAACAAATCTATATTATCCTAAACAACCTAAATGATAATGAAATGGTAATCCAAGCTAGAAAAGATGCTTAGAATAAAAAATCTATATTATTCTAAACAACCTAAATGATGATGAAATGGCAATGCAAACTACAATAATAAATCTATATTATTTTAGACAACCTAAATAATGAACCTTAGCAGATCAAGCAATTTAATTATTGTGAACATTAATCAAAATAAGATGAAAAATACCATACCTATCCCATACAACAAATGATCCACTACTCAAGTGTTCCTGAAGGGTCATCTCTTACGTTCAGAGTATCGAGTAATGCTTCATGATCAACACTACTAATTGTCCATAGTTCCTTTGTTTTTGGTCTAGCATGATGTCTCAATAACTTAACATTTGTTTCTATAACAAGGTGTGAATCCATGAGAATGATTTTGTGTTTCTAAGTCTTCAAATGTAGGTATGTCATTCTTTCTAATCGTATATGTTCGTAATCAAGTTCTAGAAACAACAATTGAGACTATGTGATCATTAATTTTTTATCAACAACTAAATATACTTAGAATAAAAAATTTATATTATTATAAGCAACCTTTAAATGATGATGAAATGCTAATGCAAACTAGAAAAGATTCTTAGAATAAAAAATCTATATTATTCTTAAAAACCTAAATGATGATGAAATGGTAATGCAACGAAGTTCCGAAAACAACAATTGAACCTATAGGATACATGAACCCATCATCATCTATCATCGGTTGTGTTACCTTCTTATTTTTGTGTACACATTGTTTTGACCAATAGTCTAATCCCTCTTCATTCCCCTGTGGTGCTACAACTACATAGACATGTCCTAGCTGTACAAGATCTGAAATATGGTCGTAGTCAAGTGAAATTTCCATTTCATCTTTTAAAGAGGATTGTGCTATAGATAAAGGGGTTAGGTACTATGGAATCAATGTATCTACTCACTAACTCGACTCACATTGATCCCAATCACACTAAATACAATTCTGATAAAAACAAGCCAACTCTCATGTCCATATGGTCTATGCACCGGTATTTGAGCTTCAAAATGAATGCATCTTTGAAGATTTTGTAATTGATTGACATTCCAATTTTTCTCCCATTTTTCCCTCCTCAACCAACTATTGGACTCAAGGGAACACTAAGTAGGGGGGGGGGGGGGTGGTGAATCAGTGTTCAACAAATCTTAACTTTATTGATCATATACTTAAACCATTCTGACATTACATTTAAAAGAAAGATTCAAAAATTCAAAGGAAACATTCATAACACCATAACACAAGGATTTTTGTGTGGAAAACATATTAGGGGAAAAACCACGGTGGAGGTTAATCCACAATTTGAGTACTCAAATGAAATTTTTACAAAAAAGAATGCACTTGCATTTAGGCACACTACCTAGAGCTCACTGCTCAAAGGGAAGGCTCACTGCCTTACAAAAGTTTAGATTAAAACCATCTGAAGGATGAACTGAGGTAGTATCATCTATTCATGCCAGGTTACAGTTCCGGTGAAGCTCATAGATTAGATTTTGGATCCCTTTTTTGACTCTACACTTCGCTTTGCTCTGCTCTGCACTTTTCTGCTCTTCACATCACACATAGACAAATTCACACTATTTCTCTGTTGAAATCCACACCACACACTAATATACTTCACATTCCACACTTTCGCTATCTTCGCTTCCCTATACCACACTCAAAATCATAAAACTGATCTCATATATATATCCGCTATCAAGGATTTAAACATTCATATGTCGGCTTCATAAACTATTAAGTTCTTTTCAATTGTCGGCTAGATCCTTAAATAAATATTTATGCGCATCCTCCAAAGTTGGTTAAGACATAGAGAGGACCCCAACAAACATAATCGAGCATGGAAAAATTTAATTAATTTCTCTTTATAGATCTACGATTACTATATTTGACAAGTGGGCTTGCTAGCATAAATAACCAAAAGATTAGTGAACCGGATCTCTTAGATCGCATACCAGTGAATGAGCATCAATATACTTCTCAAATAAGGTAATACAAACATCAAAAACATTCCTCAGAGATCCACAACTCAAAATATAGTCTGGTGAGGTGATTGGATCGATATCATTGCCTTTAACTGGATGTCCTGTTCTTCACTTTGTTTTGCCGGTGTAAAACAAAACTATATTGTAGACCGGATGTATGACTTAGGTTTCCATCAATGACAACAATTACAAGCCATAAGCCAACACCAACCAAAAGAACCTACACACTTTTGAATCAAGTGTCCCTCCTTGTGATAATTCATAAGTACACCAATCAATAATAAAACATGCATCACTAAATATTGCACCACCGTTTATCTTCATTGGTTCCTTAACCAAAGCTCTCTTCACACATGCACTTGCACCATCATGCTCGCCTTTTCCATCTCCAACTTCAAAAAACTCCAAATATATGGTACACCCCTCTCTATATGCATCCTACTCAACCAATAAAACATGCGAGCATTCTTGAATTGCCTTGTGCAGTTATCTGACCAAATGAGATGTTGAACCATTGCAATACCTTTTTTTTGCAAGAACTCAAAAAAGTTTTCAAAATAATGTTGCACAAACTCAAAAGAATGAGATCCATCATCAGTTATGTAAAAATGGTACTCCCTAATTATCTTCCTATCATCTTCTGTACTATCAGGGGCATGTCTACATGTTATGTGGACAAAAATAGAAATTTGAATAGAATTATAATATTGTGATTATACTTCATTTTGTGGTTGTAATGTGTAATTTTCAGCAAAATCAACTACGGATACAATAGTTCCAATTGAGAAAGAGTCCTTACACATCCCAAGTTTTTGATCCAACCACTGCGACCTATGGCTATGACTTGCATACTTATAGAAAAGTTTTTTCTGAAAATCAAAAATAAAATCTGCAATATTTACCTCTCTTATAACCAACTCACATCTAGAACCTTCACCTCCACTCTTCAATGTGTATTTGATTGTCTCAAACTTTCTTTCTCAACGATCTTGTTAGCAAAATCATGTTCATTGCCCTCATGAAAACATGTTACAAAATTTGATAAACCACCACATTGCAAACACATTTCATTTAAACAATAATTTCTATAAAATAAGAAACCATCACCTCGAACGCATAAAAAATGAATCTAATAAATTGTCCTTTGATGACTTGGGAAGTTGCATTGCATGACACTCCTGCAAAATTTAGTTAGAATGCATAGTAGAACATATATGGCATAATAATTCATGATAAATTTAAAACTCAATGTGGTATTTACAATATGTATTATGAATATTAATGGGTACACAATAAAATGTCTTGCAAGACTCAAAAGCCCTTTTTCAAGATCTACAAATTTGGATGTTCTTCATAAAATTGTTTGGCTACATTCCAAGAAATGTTTAGGATGCGGTGTGCAATATCTCTCTCCCTCTCTCCCTCTAAGGTCCCTCTCACTCCCTCTCTCTCTCTCAAGTCTCTCTTTGGTCTCTCCCTCTCAAATCTCTATTTGGTCTCTCCCTCTCAAGTCTCTCTCTCTCTCTCACACACACACACTCCATCTCCCTCTCTCTATCTCCCCCTCCCTCTCTCCATCTCAACTCTATCTCTGTCTCTCTCTCTCAAGTCTCTCTCCCCCTCTCAAGACTCTCTCTATCTCTCTCTCCCTCCCACCCTCTCTCTCTTGGGTCTCTTGTTCCCTCTATCCATCCCAACATACGTAAACAAATCTTTCTCAATACCTCTCTCTCTCACTCTCCATCTCCCTCTCAGTCTTAGAACTCTTTCTCCCTCCCTCCATATTTTCTCTCTCTCTCTCTCTCTCTCTCTCCCTCCCTCTGAAGTCTCTCTCTCCCCATCTCTCTCAGGTCCCTCCCATTCCCTCTCTCTCTTTCTCAATTCTCTCTCTGGTCTCTCCCTCTCAAGTATCACTCTCTATCCCTCTCTCTCTCTCTCCCTCCCTCTCTCCCTCTCAATACTCTCTCTCACCCTCTCAAGTCTTTCTAACTCTCAAGACCCTCCCACTCCCTCCCTACCTCCCTCCCCCTCTCTCTCGCTCTCAAGTATCTCTCTTCGTGTATCCCTCTCAAGACTCTCTCTCTCTCTCTCTCTCTCTCTCTCTCTCTCTCTCTCTCTCTCTCTCTCTCTCTCCCTCTTAAGATTCTCTCTCTCTCTCTCTCTCAAGTCTCTCTCCCTCCCTCCCTCTCTCTCATCTCTCTCTCTCTCTGAGGTCACTCCCACTCCCTCTCTCTCTCTCAAGTCTCTCCATCCCACTCTCTCCCTCTTAGGTCTCTCTCTCCCTCTCTCCCTCTCAAGTCTCTCTCTCTCTCTATATACCTCTCTCTCCCTCTCCCCCTCTCAAGTCTCTCTTTCCCTCCCTCTTAGAGACCACTCTCTCCCTCTCAAGTCTAATTCTCTGCCTCCCTCTCAAGTCTCTATCTCTCTATCTCTGTCTCTGTCTTTGTCTGTCTATCTCCCTCTCCCTCCCTCCTCCCTCTCAAGTCTCTCACTCTCTCTCAATTCTCTCTCTCTCTCTCTCTCTCTCTCTCTCTCTCTCCCTCCATCTCAAGTCTCTCTCTCTCTCCCTCCTTCTCAGATCTCTCTCTCCCTCTCTCTCAAGTCCCTCCCACTCCCTCTCTCTCTAGTTTATCTCTCTCAAGTCTTTCTCTCCTACTATCTTTCTCTCTCAGGTCTCTCCCTCTCTCTCTCTTGTGAATTCATTGCACATCAATAAATATATAATATATACTATGTATTAAATATATTATGTAATATATAATATATATTACATAGTACTAATATAATATATAATATTTAATTTATACTATATAGTATATAATATATAATATACTATATTAAATATATGTTGTATATAGTATATAATATATTAGTATATATTTAAATATTAAATATTATGTCTTATAAATAATACAAGTAAGGGATATCCATTTTTAAACAGATATCTGTTTCTAAACGGATATCTATTGTAAACAGATATTGATTTTTTCTGACAAAACTAGTAGGCTCGGGATTTGGTTTGGTATTGCCAAACCTGGAAAGTCAACCCAAAAAATGTGTTTACAAAATTTCTTTAGTTTTTGAAAGTTTTCCCTTGTGGCTGACGACTTTTTTTAATCCAAATTTGATGAAACAAAAAGGGTTTATAAAAAAAATTGTCATCTTTCCACAAATATAAGATATGCCCTATTTTGAATTTAATAAATAATTATTATTAATTTTCTACATACATTATGACTAAAGGCCTGATTGATATGTTGATTGAAAAACTTCTATAACTTTCAAACTATTTCACATTTTTTGAATCTAAAAGATGTGTCACATTCTATGCTTCACATACTATAGGATACAAAAAAAATGAATTTCATAAATTTTTTACCAAGTTATGGTGGTTAGACAAATACATTTTAATAATTTTGAAATGTTCTACTAAAAAAATCATAACTAATTATTTACATGGAAAAAAATTACAAAAATAAATCTGGCACATCCGAGCATGTGTCCTCTACATATATTGAATGTTTCAAAATAAAAAATAAAAAATTCTTGTACTTAGTGTGGTCAAACATACACTTTCTTTTTATCTTTTTCTTGAAAATTTAGTCCCACTACATTAAAATTTCAAAATTTCAAAAAATAGATTTACTTTTTTCCAAAAAAGGAATAGTAGCCTAGAAACTACATTCAATTCTCTACAAGTTTTGTTCCTACATATTTTTCAAATTATGTTAATAACCTATTCAATTTTTTATGTTAATTTTCCTAACTCTGTTTTTCTGAATTTTCATTGCCACTTAGGGACCTAGTTTGGCCCCCCATGATCCTGCACCGACCCATACTATTATAATATATTGAAAAATAATATATGATATATAATTAATATTATGTATTATGATATAATATATATATATCATTTAATATAATATATATCATATAATATAAAAAATTATGATATTATATATTATTATAATATAAAAAATTATGATATTATATATTATTATAATATAAAAAATTATGATATTATATATTATTATAATATAGATTATAATAATATATATTATATATCTTACATATAATATAATATAATAATATTTATTTGTATTATCATAATACATTACTTATAATATATGATATTATATATATCATATATTAGATAATTAGTCTTAGATATTACAATATATGATAAATAATATATCTATTATTTATATTCTATGATATGTAATATAAAAAATATCCTTTATTAATAGATATCTATTTGGATTGGATATCCATTTTCTAAATTTTAATAATGGATATCCATTTTTCTTTGGTGTCTACCATAGAAAAAATTATTTTTTATCCAGCCTAAGTAAAAATTCAAAAATGTTTTTCATAATTTTCCTAATTGAAATCTTGTTTTTTCCTACTTGACCCATCATGATCTTGCACTCACCTTTTTGATGCAATCGTAAAACATCATGGATCTTGAATATATTTTACCACATAAAATTTCTAATAATTAATACAATAGGTCATGAATGGACCTTAATTTATGGCATTCATCTATGCATTCACACCCTTATTACATTGTGAATTTTGGATAGACATTGCCTTAGAAAATTTCATCCCTAGTGAGATGTCATTCAATTTCACCAATAAACTAAAAAACAAAACTTATTTTTCTGATTTTTATAAAAATCTTTATGAAAATGATGCTTATTATACAAATCTTTTATTTAAAAATTTATTTTGAATATTAGTTCCTTTGATACAAAATTTCACTAACCCATAATCATCCTTTGTTAGTAGATTTTTTTATATAAATAAGTGTCTCTATCAACATTTAGAAAATAGATTTACACATTATTGAAAAAAATGGTCAAAAGTGTCACACTCCAAATTCCAAAATGGGGAAATAGCCTAGAAATAAATATAACTTGAACATGTTATGTGTCAAGAGTAAGATCAATAGGAGGAAGAGGTGCATCCTAGACATGAATTTTACCCCATACATTACTAGTGTATGAAGTATCCATAGGAGGATCCCAACCATCATTAAATATATATATATATATATTTATCTTCATTAGCATCGTGAACAAGAGAAATAACAAGAGTTAGTTGAAGGAATTTACTAGAGTTTGACTAGTCCTTAGTCCCACAACCAAAAGCTAGGGGAGAAATAGAATGATAGCTAGTGGGCTATGACCATCCTTGTTGTGCACAATCTCTTCTCATAGGAGGTATACAAGTCTAAGAATGATCAACCTAGTTGCCACAAGTAAAATAACTATACCCTTTCCAACACCCACAAGGTGGAGAATAACCTCAACTAGAAGTAGGATTCAAAGTGACTCTAGTAATAGTACAATAAATAATTACCCCAATGATCTAATAGAACTTGGGGATGCAAAAAATCAAGTACAACATGTATTCTTACACCTATATTTGCATAAGAACATTACCAAAAAAATTAGTATCAATTAATTATCGAGAGAATATAACTGAATTTTTATGCTTCCAAATGCTAAAAAAATCTACCTTCAAATAATGTTAAATTTTAGTAAATCTAAAAGGGATTCTAGGCCAATACCCTAAAAAAACATGTTCCAAAAAAAAGGTTTAAGCCAAAAAAATCTTGAAAAAATCATCAATTCGAGTTCAAGTAGCTTGAGCTTAGGGGGAAAATGAGAATATATGTCTGAGAGGCTTTTGATACCCACATAGTGGAAATTGTGGGTTCTCTGTTCCAGTATGAGTTAACTGGACCTTGAAAAATTATACACCAAGAAAATGAGAAAAGTTTGTCTCAAGAATAGCTAATCATATATTATGGAAGCTACACTATCAAACTATTAACATATATTGCAATAACCAACTCTAATTTAAAATAAGAACCATAGGAAAATAGAGTGAAAGAAAAGAGTAGCCTATGCAAGGCTTATAATTACAAAATGGTGTATTAGGATACCACTTCTAATCTTTCCACCATGGTTTGAAAGATAAAATTATAATATTGTGAATATGTAGAGGGGGCCTGACTACTCAGGACCACAGGTCATGGGAGGTTTGAAAACAATCAATTTCCCTAATCTACCTCATGCTAAGGATTGTTTAAGGTAAGTTTAATGTTTCAAGAGGGGTGAAAATGAAAGACAACTGATCTATCACTATCCTTTTATCAACCCGAGGGTGTGAGAAACGAAGTGAGAAAACTCTTGAGTTTGGACTATAACCTAAGCAAATCTCGACCAAATAACTCCAGCACAAAAGATGGATGGAAACACAACGTGCTGGTGTCCTGATCAGGCGCTAACGTCCTATAGATAGAAAGTACAAATTATAGTCTAGACTATCAGAGAATTAACTAACAACTTGATATGTGCAGTTTCATGCAATGAAAAAAAAACTAGAGAGCTAAACTACTAAAATAACGAGAGGAATGCTTTAACATAGAAGATATAAGTTGATGAAAACAAAGGTGGTGAGAATCAAAGTTATGGATGGTCTAGCCTCCCAAAAGCTCCACAAAAAAAAAACCTACACACAACAAAATAGGGAAAAATGTTGGGGTTGTTTCAAGGCTTGCCCAAGTCAAACCCTCGTTTCGGTGTTCCCACATCCATAAACAACCAATATAGCCACAAATAGAGAAAGTATGATAAAGGAAAGCACTAAAATGAAGAATACCAAGAATTTCTAACAACAATATGCTACATAAATCAGATAAATATGCTAAGTAAAATAGATATAACCTCCCCAACAAGATGCCCTCAAGCATGTGAAGGGAGATGTGAGCTCGCAAACTTGAAGATGCCAATATTTCCACAAAAACATGAGTAGAAAAACCAACAAAGTGTCGACCTGGAGCTTCAAAAAAGGATAAAGTGTTGTGAAATAGAGTGTGTGGGTAAGTGCACCAATCTGTGACACAATTTCGGTGTCAAATTGCAAAAAAAACCCGTAATAGGCCATATTGCGCTCGCCAAATTTGGAGAGCACCAAATTTGGTGCTCGCAAAATAGGCTTCATAATACCGAGCCTATTTGGTGAGCACCAAATTTGGCATTCGCCAAATGGCTTGAATTTTGCAATGAATGAACAAGTGTGAGTTCTCTTTCTTTTTTCAATGAATTTTGGAATGCATTTTTCTAAACTCTTTCATTTTCTCTTTCTCTGCCAAGAAAACTATATACATGACATTTACATATGGAAATTTACTTTCTTAGACTTTAAGTTATATTTCATGTATAGAGGCAAGATGTTTGAGAGTGGTTTCATATTTATAGGAGTTATAATGCAAATTCAAGTTTTTCGAAGATCTTAAAAAATTTAGACTTAGTCAAATTTCAGTAATCAACAATTCAAATTTCAGAAATTAGGAGGTCAAATTTTAGTAGTCAACAAGTTGTATCATCTTTCTCTCTTACTCTCTCCTTCTCTCTACTCTCTATCTCTCCACTCCCTCTCTCTCTCCCTTCCTCCCTCTCTCCCCTCTCTCTCTCTCTCACACCCCTCTATCTCCTCCCTACATCTGCCTCCCTCCCTCCCCTCTCTACTTCTCTCTATCTCTTCTCTCTCTACATCTCCTTCCCTCTCTACTTATCTTTATCACCCCTCTCTCTCTCTCTTTACCTACCTCTCCCTCCATCTCTTTGTATGTCACTTATGTCTCCCTCCCTACCTCTTTCCCTCTCTACTCTCCATCTCTCCTCTCCCTCCCTCTACCTACATCTCTCTCTCACTCTCTATCCCTCTCTTCCCCCATTTTCTCTCTAACTCTCTCCTCTCTTTCTCATAATTATCTCTCGCTCCCTCTCACTCTCCCCTCTCTATCTCACCACTCTCTCTCTCTCTCTCTCTCACACACACACACACACAAACCTCTATCGCCCTTGCTAAAACTCCCTCCCTCCTTCCTTCCCTCTCTCGACCTCACCCTCCCTCCCCTTATTTCTATCTCTCCTCCAAATCTCTCTCACTATTGTCCCTCCCTCCCTCCCCCCCTCTTTCTCTATCAATTTCTCCTTTTCTCTATCTCACCATTCTCTCTCTCTCACTCACTCACACACCTCTATCTCCCTCCCTACCTATCCCTCCCTCCCTCCCCTCTCTACTCTCTATCTCTCCTCTCTCTTTCCCTCTCTATACCTACCTCTCCCTCTATTACTCTCTCTCTCCATCCATCTCTATCTCACTTATGTCTCCTTCCCTACCTCTTTCCCTCTCTACTCTCTATCTCTCCTCTCCCTTTCTCTACCTATCTCTCTCTATCTCTCCATCCCTCTCTTTCTCTCTCACTCTCTCCTCTCTATCTCACCATTATCTCTATCACTACCTATCACCCCATCCTCTCTAAATCACCATTACCTCTCTCCCACTTTCCCTCCTTCCCTCTCACTCCCTCCTATCTAAATCACCATTTTCTCTCTATCCCACTTTCCCTCCTTCCCTCTCTATGTATTACTTATTCCTTTCTACCTGTCCCTCCCTCTCTCTCTTTATCTCTATTTCTCATTCTCTCCTTACCTCTCTACTCTCTATCTCACCACTCTCTCCATCTCACTCCCCCTCCTTCCCTCTCTCCCTCACATCCTCCCCTCTCTACCTACCTCTCCCTCAACTACCTACCACTCTCTCTGCCTCTCTCTCCCTCCCTCCCTCTCTTTCTCTCTTACTCTCCTTCCCTCTCTACTCTCTATCTCCCCCTTCCATGTCTACTCTCTTTCTCTCTCTCCCCCTTCCTCTCTCCCCTAATTTTCTCTCCTCTCACTCTCTCTCCCTCTCTCACACACTCAACTATATCTCCTCCTTTCCTCTCCCACCATCCCTCCACTCTCTAATTCTCTCTATATATCATCCTTCTCTACATCTCCTTCCCTCTCTATTTATCTTTATCTCCCCTCTCCCTCTCTTTACCGACCTCTCCCTCCATCACTCTATATCTCAACTATGTCTCCTCCCCACATCTTTCCCTCTCTCTCTCTCTCTCACACACGCACACACACTCACCTCTATCTCCTCCCTACCTATCCCTCCCTCCCCTATCTAATTCTCTCTATCTCTCCTCTCTCTATGTCTCCTTCCCTCTCTACCTATATTTATTGCCCTTATCCCTTTGTTTACCTACCTCTCCCTTCATCACTCTATATCTCACCTATGTTTCCCTACCTACCTAGGGTTGATGGATTAAGGGTTAAGGGTTGAGAATTGAGGGTTAAGGGTTTAATGTATATGGTAGAGGGTAGAGGGTTTAAGCGTTGAGGGTTGAGGGTTGAGGGTTGAGAGTATAGGGTTGAGAGTATAGGGTTGAGGGATTAGGGTTGAGGGTCCAATGTATAGGGTATAGGGTATAGGGTATAGGGTATAGGGGTTGACGGATTAGGCTTTAAGGGTAGAGGGTTGTGGGTAGAGGGTAGAGGGTAGAGGATAGAGGGTTGAGAGTTTAAGGGTTGAGGGATTAGGGTAGATATTTTACTTGGATTTAAGGGTTTAAGGGTTGAGGGTATAGGGTTGATGGTAGAGGGTATTGGATTTAGGGTAGAGGGTATTAGATTTAGGGTAGAGGGTATTGGGTTGAGGGTTGAGTGTTTAAGGGTTTAAGGGTTGAGGGTATAGGGTAGATAGGGAGGGAAGGATGGAGGGAGAGATGGAGGGAGAAGTGAGATAGAGTTAAAGAGAGAAGAGGAGGGAGGGAAAGAGATATATGAGGGTTGAGGATCTAATGTATAGGATAGAGGGTTGAGAATTGATGGTATAGGGTTGATGGTTTAGGGTATTGGGTTGAGGGTATAGGGTTTAGGGTAGAGGGTTTTGAGTTGAGGGTAGAGGGTAGAAGGTTTAAGGGTTTAGGGTTGAGGATTTAGGGTTGAGGGTAGAGGGTTTAGGGTATAGGTTTAAGGGTATATGGTTGAAGGATTAGGGTTGATGGTCTAATGTATAAAATAAAGGGTATAAGGGTTGAGGATTAAGGGATTAAGGGTTGAGGTTTTAAGGTTTAAGGATTGAGGATTAAGGGATTAAGGGGTGAGGGTTGAGAATTGAGGGATAAGGGTTTAAATTATAGGGTAGAGAGCAGAGGGTTTAAGGGTTTAGGGTTTAGGGTTTAAGAGTTGAGGGTTGAGAGTTTAAGGTTGAGGGTATAGGGTTGATGGATTAGGGTTGAGGGTCCAACATATAGGGTACATTGTATAGGGGTTTAGGGTTAAGGGTTGAAGGTAGAGGGTTGAGGGTTGAGGGTTTAAGGGTTGAGGGATAAAGGATTAAGGGTTGAGGGATTAGGGTAGAGAGTTTAATTGGGTTTAAGGGTTGAGGTTTGAGGGTATTAGGTTGAGGGTAGAGGGTAGAGGGTTTAATGGTTTAGGATTTAAGGGCTGAGGGTTGAGGGTTTAGGGTTGAGTGTTTAAGGGTTTAAGGGTTGAGGGTATAGGGTTGAGGGATTAGGGAAGATAAGGTGGGATGGATGGAGGGAGAGATGGAGTGGGAAGTGAGATAGAGATAGGGAGAGAAGAGTAGGGAGGGACATAGATAAATGAGGGTTGAGGATCCAATGTATAGGGTAGATGGCTGAGAATTGAGGGTATAGGGTTGATGGTTTAGGTTATTGGGTTGAGGGTATAGGGTTGAGGGATTAGGGTTGAGGGTAGATAGTATTGGGTTGAGGGTATACGGTAGAAGGTTTGAGGGTTTAGGGATGAGGGTAGAGGGTTTAGGGTATAGGTTTGAGGGATTAGGGTTGAGGATCCAATGTATAGGGTAGAGGGTATAGGGTATAGGGATTAGCGTAGAGGGTAATGGGTTGAGGGTAGAGGGTTTAAGGGTTGAGGGTTGAGAGTTTAAGGTTGAGGGTAGAGGGTTGCGAGTATGGGGTTAAGGGATTAGGGATTAGGGTAGAGGGTATTGGGTTGAGGGTAGAGGGTTTAAGGGTATAGGGTTAATGGTAGAGGGTAAATGGTTAAGGGTAGATGGGAGAGAGATAGATGGATTGAGTGAGTGAGAGAGAGAACTGAGAGAGGGATATAGGGTAGGAGGGGGATAATTTAAAGAGAGAGAGGGAGGGTTAAGGGTAGAGGGTAGAGGGTTTAATGGTTTAGGGTTTAAGGGTTAAGGGTTAAGGGTTTAGGGTTTAGGGTTAAGGGTAGAGGGGGGAGAGATAGAGGGAGTGAGTGAGTTAGAGAGAGAGATACCTAAGAGAGGGAGAGGGGGAGAGGGGGTAGGAAGGAGACTATTGGGAGAGAGAGGGATTGGGAGAGAGATAGAGGGTAGAGGGTTAATGGTAGATGGTTAAGCGTAGAGGGTAGAGGGTTTAAGGGTTTAAGGGTTAAGGGTAGAGGGATAAGGATAAAGGGGAGAGACATAGGAGAAAGTGAGTGAGAGATACTTGAGAGAGGGAGAGGGGGTAGGAGGGAGAGACTTGAGAGAGAGAGGTAGAAGGAGTGAGAGAGAGAGAGAGAGGGTAGAGGGTTTTAAGTGTTTAGGGTTTAAGGGTTAAGGGTTTAGGGTTTAGGTTTAAGGGTAGAGGGGAGAGAGATAGATAGAGGTGATAGAGAGAGAAGTAGAGAGGTAAAGAAGGTGGAGATATTGAGAGAGAGGAGGCAAGGAGGGAGAGAGAAATAGGTATAGAGGAAAAACTAGGTAGAGAGAAGTGGATATGAAAGTAGAGATAGAGGGAGAGGTAGGGATGGAGAGAGAGGTGAGACAAAAAAAAGAGAGGTCTAGGTAGATAGAGGGAGGAGGAGATAAAGAGAAACAGAGGGAAGAGTTAAGGGTTAAGGGTTAAGGGTAAAGGGGAGAGAGATAGAGGGAGTGAGTCAAAGAGAGAGAGGGAGGGAGTGGTAGAGAGATAGAGGGTAGAGGGTAGAGGGTAGAGGGTAGAGGGTAGAGGGGAGAGAGATAGAAGGAGTGAGAGAGAGAGAGACCTGAGAGAGGGAGAGGGGGTAGGAGGGAGAGACTTGAGAGAGAGAGAGGGAGGGAGGGAGTTGTAGATAGATAGAGGGTAGAGGGTAGAGGGTTTAAGCGTTAAGGGTTGAGGGTGAAGGGTAGATGGGAGATAGATAGAGGGAATGATTGAGAGAGAGAGATCTGAGAGAGGGAGAGGGGGTAGGAGGGAGAGACTTGAGAGAGAGGGGGGGAGAGAGTTGGAGAGAGATAGAGTGTAGAGGGTAGAGTGTCTAAAGGATTAGGTTTTTAGGCTTAAGGTTTTAGGGTTTAGGATTTAGGGTATAGGGGAGAGAGGTAGAGGGAGTGAGTTAGAGAGAAAGAGGGAGAGAGTGGGAGAGAGATAGAGGGTAGAGGGTAGAGGGTTAAGGGTAGAGAGGAGAGATATAAAATGAGTGAGTGAGTGAGAGACCTAAGAGAGGGAGAGGGGGTA